>VTFQ01000009.1:42745220-43075220 GCA_036281575.1 Ancherythroculter nigrocauda | reverse complement strand
TGATATATGGATATTGATATATAGTGAGTGATATATGGATATATAGTGTGTGATATATGGATATATAGTGTGGGATATATGGATATATAGTGATATATAGTGTGTGATATATGGATATATATTGATATATAGTGAGTGATATATGGATATATAGTGATATATATATATATATATATATATATATAGTGTGTGATATATTGGTATATAGTGATATATAATGTGTGATATATGGATATATAGTGATATATAGTGTGTGATATATGGATATTGATATATAGTGAGTGATATATGGATATATAGTGATATATAGTGTGTGATATATGGATATATAGTGATATATAGTGTGGGATATATGGATATATAGTGATATATAGTGTGTGATATATGGATATATAGTGATATATAGTGTGGGATATATGGATGTTACAGATCCCTTGTTTCCCTGGACTCCATTTCCCAGAATCCTCCTGTTCTCCTCACCTGCACACACTTCCCTCGTCAGCTCCTCATCATCACAGATCACCTGCACCTGGACTCTATTGTCAGCACTCCCCATATATTGCACTCACTCCCTTCACTCCTTGTCCGTTCTCTGTTTTGTTAAGATGTATGTTTGGTGTTCCCTGCTTTCTGTTGAATAAACGTATCATTCGTATTGTGGAAATCCGTATCAGCCTCATCTCTACCAGCATCCGTAACAGAAGAACGGACCTTAAACGACCGGATTTTCCACAAAAAAAAAAATGGAGACTTCCACCAGCTCCCTGGCTCCTGCTCCTCCAGCGCCTCTCACTCTTCTGACAACCGGCGATCGCCTCATCGGGCTCCTACAGGTGGGTCGTTCGCTGGAGAGGTATGTGGAGGAGTTCGTGGAGCTTGCTTATTTGTCTGACTGGCCTGAAGCAGTTTTGATCTCCCTGTTTTTGGATGGATTGGATGACGACACTATCCGTTTTGATGAACCCGTTTTTTGTTTCTCCTTAAGCGAAACTATCAATTTAATTTTGTGGTTAAATGGCTCCAAATTCTTTGTGGAAGAGGTTCAGGATCAGTGTTGTCGTCCGGTCCATCCAGAAACACGGTTGGCCGGGCCAGTCAGTCAACCTCCGGCTTCCTCCGCACACCTTTCCAGCGAACTCCCTGCCTGCCCCAGGCTGGACCCATATTCCGCTACTGGGCCCAGTAAGCGGAGGAGGAAGAAAGCGGCCCCAATGTCTCCAGAGCCCGCTCCAGTATCTCCAGAGCCCGCTCCAGTATCTCCAGAGCCCGCTCCAGTATCTCCAGAGCCCGCTCCAGTGTCTCCAGAGCCCGCTCCAGTGTCTCCAGAGCCCGCTCCAGTATCTCCAGAGCCCGCTCCAGTATCTCCAGTATCTCCAGAGCCCGCTCCAGTATCTCCAGAGCCCGCTCCAGTATCTCCAGAGCCCGCTCCCGTCCTTACGGGCATTTTAATTATGTATGAAGGGATGGACTGGGCACCTCTTCCAGCCTCACACAAGCCGCCCAGTGAGGTGGCCTGGCTTATAGACTTTTGGACAGAGCCAAGTGTTCCAGTCTCCGCCGAGCAAGCCGCTCCAGTCTCCGCCGAGCAAAGTTCTCCAGTCTCCGCCGAGCAAAGTTCTCCAGTCTCCGCCGCCGAGCAAAGTTCTCCAGTCTCCGCCGCCGAGCAAAGTTCTCCAGTCTCCGCCGCCGAGCAAAGTTCTCCAGTCTCCGCCGCCGAGCAAAGTTCTCCAGTCTCCGCCGCCGAGCAAAGTTCTCCAGTCTCCGCCGCCGAGCAAAGTTCTCCAGTCTCCGCCGCCGAGCAAAGTTCTCCAGTCTCCGCCGCCGAGCAAAGTTCTCCAGTCTCCGCCGCCGAGCAAAGTTCTCCAGTCTCCGCCGCCGCCGAGCCAGCCGCTCCAGCCGCCGCCGCCGAGCCAGCCGCTCCAGCCGCCGCCGCCGAGCCAGCCGCTCCAGCCGCCGCCGCCGAGCCAGCCGCTCCAGCCGCCGCCGCCGAGCCAGCCGCTCCAGCCGCCGCCGCCGAGCCAGCCGCTCCAGCCGCCGCCGCCGAGCCAGCCGCTCCAGCCGCCGCCGCCGAACCTACTGCTCCTATGAACTGTGTTTTTGAACCCTCCAGTCCAAAGACTGTTTTCCCTCCCTGCCTCCCTCTCCCACCTCCATCCAGTTATGTTTACACGGAACCTTCACCTCAAGCCCCCTCGCCCAGATCTCCACCTCGGACCTCTGGGCGATTACCTACACCCCGGCTCCAACCTCCCTCTGCTCCACCGTTACCCATCAGTCCACCAGCGTCACCAGTATCCATCCTGCCTCCACTCACACCTTGTGCACTCGTCAGCCTGCCCTTCCCTCTGGACTACACTCCTCCGTCTCCGCTCCGTCACTCCGTCCCTCAGTTTCAGTTGGCTTCCTCACTCCCCCCGGTGTTCTTTTTGTTGGCTGTCCTACTGCTTCTACTGCGGCCTTCTGGAGTCCCGGCTGCGCTTCGGTCGGCGGAGCCTTCGGTTCCGCCATCACCCGCCAGTCCTTCAGCGACGCCTGGGCTCAACGCCTCGAAGGCTTCGGCTCCTGACCCGCCATGGCTGCCCGCTGCACCTGACCCGCCATGGCTGCCCGCTGCACCTGACCCGCCATGGCTGCCCGCTGCACCTGACCCGCCATGTATGCCCGCTGCATGTCTGCCCGCTGCACCTGACCCGCCATGGCTGCCCGCTGCACCTGACCCGCCATGGCTGCCTTCAGCCCCTGACCCGCCATGGCTGCCTTCGGCTCCTGACCCGCCATGGCTGCCTTCGGCTCCTGACCCGCCATGGCTTTTGAGCCCGCCCTGGAGACCTCCACTCCAGTCTACTCATCCCCCTGCTCCGGTTTGAGGTCTCCAGGGCGCCCGCCCCCCTCCCGGTTGTTACATCTACGGCGCGAGGACGCGCCTACCGGGAGGGGGAGGTACTGTTACAGATCCCTTGTTTCCCTGGACTCCATTTCCCAGAATCCTCCTGTTCTCCTCACCTGCACACACTTCCCTCGTCAGCTCCTCATCATCACAGATCACCTGCACCTGGACTCTATTGTCAGCACTCCCCATATATTGCACTCACTCCCTTCACTCCTCGTCCGTTCTCTGTTTATGTTACCGTATGTTGGATGTACTCTGCCTTTGTGTTCATTAAAGTATTGTTTGATTGTGGAAATCCGTATCAGCCTCATCTCTACACCAGCATCCGTAACAATGGATATATAGTGTGTGATATATGGATATATAGTGATATATAGTGTGGGATATATGGATATATAGTGTGTGATATATGGATATATAGTGTGGGATATATGGATATATAGTGTGTGATATATGGATATATAGTGATTATATAGTGTGTGATATATGGGCTGCATTTAGAAAGTCACATGAACTGCCTCATTAAACAACACTGAACTGGCCGGATTGACTGGTGATGTGAATGCGACCTCTGACATACTCTGTTCTGTCAGAAAAAGGTCAGTTCTCTCTCAGAATGAATGGCTGTGGGTGAGAAACACCCTTGAACACCCATGAGGGCTTTGGGCGACTTTATTACAGTGAAAAAGAATCAAGCTTTAATAAACACTCACTATTTGACTCTGACTCTCACGGGTTCATGTACACTAGTTCCCATGGAAACCATGATCATTTCTGCAGTGAAGTCAACGCATTGTGCTTAGCTTTAATCATTTCATGACTTATAATATGTTACATTTTGTTTTCTTGAATAATTAGTTCTGATTGGTCAGTGGCAACATTCAATGATAGTCTATTGTTTTTTGTTTTGTTTTTGTTTTGTTTTTTTAAATATAATGATGCTAAAATGTGTTTGTTGTCCCTGCCAAATGATTTCCTTCATAGATGTGCTCGTTTCATGTCTCGTCTCACCATCATAAAATCATCACACTCAAAACACTGCTGTCCATGTGTTTGGTAGCTGGTCATGTTTTAAACTTGATGACGTATACAGTCACATTATCTACTGACCTGTTTAAAGTCGGCATGAAATGGAAGTTGGATGGTAGTGGTTTGCTATTGGTGGATCTCATGTGAGGTTGCCTCGCCCTCGTCATCAGAGAAGAAAAGAGATGTAGGAGAGGAAGTTATTCTGATTCAAGATTATGAGGAACATGAATTTAAAACGATAATGACCGATAAATCATTTAGAATAACTGCAGTATTCCATAAAAAGGTGATTTCATGGGGACTTTAACTTTACCTCTAGAGTCCATCATGTTGTGAACGTCACTTTTCTCTCACTCCATCGCTCTCAGAGCATCTTTTCTACCTCCGAGTCTCTCATTCTCTCACTCCCTCTGTCAGCATTGCTGGGATTTTTCTCAGTGCGTGTTCTTCTCCAGAATGGTCAGCTTTGACGCATTTCTTAGACACAATAGAGCCCTTTTAGGTTGTGAATGTTTCTCTGTGCTCACATGTGAGCGAACAGCTTGACACCAACACTTCACTCCACACCGACGACAGACAACATCAACATCCCTCCTTCATGATGACTTCCTTCCCAGACAACACCGAAACAAGTCACACTACATGACAGATCTAGCTGTTTAGTGTCAAACAGACAATGTTACAATGCAAAATAAATGCCTTTTTCAGCAGTATTTCAGCTCATTTGCATGTTCTGACTCGCTCTATTAAATGTTGCTTTTGCTGAAATTAATTATCAGACTTGTTTATGAAGCCTATATAGCTAGATTTTTTCAAATGTATTTAAGACGATATATAATGAGTGGTATATATATATATATATATATATATATATATATATATATATATATATATATATATATATATAAAATTAGTGAGTGATATATGGATATATGATATACTGTATGTAGTGTATGTGATATATGGGATATATAGTGATATAGTGAGTGATTTTATGGGTATATATATATATATATATATATATATATATATAGTACAGTCCAAAAGTTTGGAACCACTAAGATTTTTAATGTTTTTAAAAGAAGTTTCGTCTGCTCACCAAGGCTACATTTATTTAATTAAAAATACAGTAAAAACAGTAATATTGTGAAATATTATTACAATTTAAAATAACTGTGTACTATTTAAATATATTTGACAAAGCAATTTATTCCTGTGATGCAAAGCTGAATTTTCAGCATCATTACTCCAGTCTTCAGTGTCACATGATCCTTCAGAAATCATTCTAATATGCTGATTTGCTGCTCAAGAAACATTTATGATTATTTTCAATGTTGAAAACAGTTGTGTACTTTTTTTTCAAGGTTCCTTGATGAATAGAAAGTTCAAAAGAACAGCATTTATCTGAAATACAAAGCTTCTGTAGCATTATACACTACCATTCAAAAGTTTGGGGTCAGTAAGAATTTTTATTTTTATTTTTTTTTTAAAGAAATTAAAGAAATGAATACTTTTATTCAGCAAGGATGCATTAAATCAATCAAAAGTGACAGTAAAGACATTTATAATGTTACAAAAGATTAGATTTCAGATAAACACTGTTCTTTTGAACTTTCTATTCATCAAATAATCCTGAAAAAAAATATTGTACACAAATATTTTGTACAATTGTACACATTAAATGTTTCTTGAGCAGCAGATCAGCATATTAGAATGATTTCTGAAGGATCATGTGACACTGAAGACTGGAGTAATGATGCTGAAAATTCAGCTTTGATCACAGGAATAAATTACTTTGTCAAATATATTCAAATAGAAAACAGTTATTTTAAATTGTAATAATATTTCACAATATTAGTGTTTTTACTGTATTTTTAATTAAATAAATGTAGCCTTGGTGAGCAGACGAAACTTCTTTTAAAAACATTAAAAATCTTAGTGGTTCCAAACTTTTGGACTGTACTGTATATATATATATATATATATATATATATATATGGATATATAGTGAGTGATATATGGATATATAGTGATGTATAGTGAGTGATATTTTATATATATATATAGATATATACATTTTACTATATATTAGTGATATATGGATATATAGTGATATACTGTATATAGTGTGTGTGTTATAAGGATATATAGTGATGTATAGTGAGTGATATATGGATATATATAGTGTTATAACAAAAATGACAAGTTGTCTTTGTTTCGGAGGTGTTTCTTGTTACTTGTTTTGCAATAATGTGCCGTTGTGTAACGATGTGTTCTAGTTCATGCTGTTATTGCACATTACGTTGCTTTGAGCTGACCTTCACCTGTGAAGCGTTCAACCTCGAACATTTTGGATGGGCACAAAACAATTTAAAAGATATGTCATGGGTTATTACTATATTTTGAAATGAAATGATTGATTGACGATGATTGATGCTCTAAATGATGCAGTAGTTCAGTATTGAGACACTGTGAAAACATCCGCTCTCATGTTTTTCTTTTGAGTCCAGGTTTTCCACTAGTTTATCAGATGAGAATCACCATATGGTGCGCAAGAGAAGCACTAAAGAAGAAACGTCAGCCCTTGTCTTGTAAAGTCAGACTGTCGGCCTTTGTGCACTTGGTTTCTGTTCTCTCTGAGGGGTGATAGCCAGCAGAGAGAATGTTGATGTTCTTCCAGTCTGTACTTTGCCTTCTGAAAATGGACAAAGCAGAATTTTCCCTACAAACCTTCATTTCGTGTAACGTGTGCCGCTTGGCGGCAGCCTCTGTTTGTTGGATGAATTGAACAGGTTTCATCCTTCCTTTCCCACCTGACAGTTGCTTTGCTCAGTCCTCAGAAAAACAAATGTACAGAATTGATCTGAGAATGTTTTTTAAATTCAATTTCTACATTTGAGTTGAATTTAAGTCATTTAGCAAAGATGATACGGAATTGTAATTCAAATGTTAATTTAATGAAGAAGAATTAAAATTGAGTTTCATTCAAGCAACAAAATGGACAATGTCATGAAATTGATGATAACCATCACTTATAGAAAGCTGTATTCAATTTAAAGAGTACTGTGTAAAAAAAATTGGGGTTATAATAGAAGTTTTCCAATTTGAGGGGAATTTACTTTCTCTAATAGATAAGTTTATCAAATTTACCAAGGCAATCAATTGCTCAAAATATACAGTTTTCGCCTTTCTAATTTCACTAACAACTTTATTTGTTAATGATTTAAAACTTAGGATATCTGTCTGTGTTTTTGTTAGCAAAGACTTTTTCAAAGCAAGATCTCTCTTTTTCATTAGTTGATGGATATCTAAATTTAACCATGGTAGGGATGCACTGTTTTGTCTACATTTTAATGGTTGTGTATACTTTAAAATATTGTTTTCAATAGTTCTCATCATAGTTTCACAGTTTTTGTCCAGGTCATCAATTAGTAATACATCATCCCAATTAATATTTTTTATGTCATTTTCAAATTTTGGAATTTTACTCTTAGGGATACCTACTACTCCTGGTTTAAAAGTTTGACGAAAATTACTCTGCAAACGTTTCTTTGTTAATTTTCTAACAACCAGAATCTATTTAACTCAACTATTGTTTAAAAATGACTACATGTCTGGCTTAAAATGAACCTAAAATAGGTTGGAAATTAAAAATCAGACACATAATTACTAGAGGAAACAATAATAATCAAAATGTGAACATTTATTAATAAGCAATTCAATAAATGTTTATTATTACTCATTAAACTAAATGCTCATTTATTAAACATATTGCTTGTCCATTTTCAACCCAACTTGGGTTTTTAACCCAGTGATTGGGTTGTTTTAAATGTTTGCCCAACCTGCCGGGTAGTTTTATTTAAGCCAACTATTGTTTAAAAATTACTGTGTTTCTTGTTTAAAATTAACCCAAAATATGTTGGAAATTAACATTTTATTAATGTTTAATAAATTAACATTTAGAGTGTAGGATTTGTTTATAAGCAGCTAAATAACACAAGTAAAATGTGAATAATGCCAGAATAAAACGTATTTTACTGTCGACAAAGCCTGAATTAAATGTATTTAAAGGAATAGTTGACCCAGAAATGAAAAATCTGCAGTAATTTATACTAATGAAAGCTGTTATGACAGTGATGCCAAATATGATCTGATACAGTATTTACAGTATCGCTTTCATGAACTATTTTTGTGGTGCATTTTTGTGATTCTTAGAGCTTGACGGGCCCATTTCGGTCCACTTTCAATTTATGGAAAACAGCAGCATGAACATTCTACTAAACCTCTCCATTTGTAAATCATACAGGTTAACTTGATTGGTCATTCTTCTATTGTGGAAAAAATGCCATTGTTAAAAGCTGTTTGGCTTACAGGAATTTAGTTCATTTTAAAAGTCATTGTTTGAGTCTTCAGTTGTACTGTAGGGGGATTTACATTTGGTCTCCAGCGATCAGATCACTATGCCAATCAGTTTGTGTCTCTGCAAAACAAATATAAATCTGACCTTCAGTTTTTGCTGTCGCAGGTCCCCCACAATCCACTGCAAACTCCCCTGACGCCTGTGTTTACTGTGGCGTCTCTGTTATTCAGTGTCTGTGAAGCTAAACAGGCCTTTCAACATGGATTCAGCACTGAAACTCACACATAAGGTACAGTCATCAGACGCTGCAGTGTCCCCTCCTCCTCGCTTTCTGCTACTCTACGGTTTGTTGGTCGCGCTCAACAACACCTGCGTAAGATAGCCTATGTTTGTGTTTAGAAACGGCATTGACTGGTAGTTAAAGTCGAGCTAATGAGTTGAGCTGACGAAACGTTTAATGGACACCGTCTGCGTGATGATGATGTATTAATTGAAAAAATGGTCTCCTCTGCAGAGCTGAAACTGGAAAACATCAGCAACACTTAGTTCTGTTTCCATTCTGAACTATTGGTTTTCAAGCTGCAGTGAGTCTATAGAGATTTTAACTCTCAAATACTCCAAATCCACAAAATCCTTCTTGTGTGTTTCAAACATCAGTGCAGTTTACTGTATAATAATCATTAAAAGTGTCTATTTGAGACCGCATTGAGAATCATATTTACCTCCCTCGACAAATGAGTGTCAAGTTTCTTTGTGATCATTTTCAGATCTCCTGAAGCACATTGTGAAAACATTTACCATACACTCTTAAAAATAAAGGGTCTTTATTTATGGAAGCTTGTTTCTGCCACTGAATACAAAGTAAAAAAAGGTATCATTTTTATTTTGCAATTCTGACTTTTTTTCCCCCCTCAGAATTGCGAGATATAAAGTCAGAATTGCGAGTTATAAAGTCAGAATTGCGAGTTATAAAGTCTGAATTGCGAGATATAAAGTCAGAATTGCGAGATATAAAGTCAGAATTGCGAGATATAAAGTCAGAATTGCGAGATATAAAGTCAGAATTGCGAGATATAAAGTCAGAATTGCGAGTTATAAAGTCAGAATTGCGTGATATAAAGTCAGGATTGCGAGTTATAAAGTCAGGATTGCGTGATATAGTCAGAATTGCGAGTTATATAGTCAGGATTGCGTGATATAGTCAGAATTGCGAGTTATAAAGTCAGGATTGCGTGATATAGTCAGAATTGCGAGATATAAAGTCAGAATTGCGAGATATAAAGTCAGAATTGCGAGTTATAAAGTCAGAATTGCGTGATATAGTCAGAATTGCGTGATATAGTCAGAATTGCGAGATATAAGTCAGAATTGCGAGTTATAAAGTCAGAATTGCGTGATATAAAGTCAGAATTGCGAGATATAGTCAGAATTACGAGATATAAAGTCAGAATTGCGAGATATAAAGTCAGAATTGCGAGTTATAAAGTCAGGATTGCGAGTTATAAAGTCAGGATTGCGTGATATAGTCAGAATTGCGAGTTATATAGTCAGGATTGCGTGATATAGTCAGAATTGCGAGATATAAAGTCAGAATTGCGAGATATAAAGTCAGAATTGCGAGATATAAAGTCAGAATTGCGAGTTATAAAGTCAGAATTGCGTGATATAGTCAGAATTGCGTGATATAGTCAGAATTGCGAGATATAAAGTCAGAATTGCGAGATATAAAGTCAGAATTGCGAGATATAAAGTCAGAATTGCGAGATATAAAGTCAGAATTGCGAGTTATAAAGTCAGAATTGCGTGATATAAAGTCAGGATTGCGAGTTATGAAGTCAGGATTGCGTGATATAGTCAGAATTGCGAGTTATATAGTCAGGATTGCGTGATATAGTCAGAATTGCGAGTTATAAAGTCAGGATTGCGTGATATAGTCAGAATTGCGAGATATAAAGTCAGAATTGCGAGATATAAAGTCAGAATTGCGAGATATAAAGTCAGAATTGCGAGTTATAAAGTCAGAATTGCGTGATATAGTCAGAATTGCGTGATATAGTCAGAATTGCGAGATATAAAGTCAGAATTGCGTGATATAGTCAGAATTGCGTGATATAAAGTCAGAATTGCGAGATATAAAGTCAGAATTGCGTGATATAGTCAGAATTGCGTGATTTAAAGTCAGGATTGCGTGATATAGTCAGAATTGCGTGATATAGTCAGAATTGCAAGATATAAAGTCAGAATTGCGAGATATAAAGTCAGAATTGCGAGATATAAAGTCAGAATTGCGAGTTATAAAGTCAGAATTGCGTGATATAGTCAGAATTGCGTGATATAAAGTCAGAGTTGCGAGATATAAAGTCAGAATTGCGAGATATAAAGTCAGAATTGCGAGTTATAAAGTCAGAATTGCGTGATATAGTCAGAATTACGAGATATAAAGTCAGAATTGCGAGATATAAAGTCAGAATTGCGAGTTATAAAGTCAGGATTGCGAGTTATAAAGTCAGGATTGCGTGATATAGTCAGAATTGGTAAAGGGTCTTTATTTATGGAAGCTTGTTTCTGCCACTGAATACAAAGTAAAAAAAGGTATCATTTTTATTTTGCAATTCTGACTTTTTTTCCCCCCTCAGAATTGCGAGATATAAAGTCAGAATTGCGAGTTATAAAGTCAGAATTGCGAGTTATAAAGTCTGAATTGCGAGATATAAAGTCAGAATTGCGAGATATAAAGTCAGAATTGCGAGATATAAAGTCAGAATTGCGTGATATAAAGTCAGGATTGCGAGTTATAAAGTCAGGATTGCGTGATATAGTCAGAATTGCGAGTTATATAGTCAGGATTGCGTGATATAGTCAGAATTGCGAGTTATAAAGTCAGGATTGCGTGATATAGTCAGAATTGCGAGATATAAAGTCAGAATTGCGAGATATAAAGTCAGAATTGCGAGATATAAAGTCAGAATTGCGAGTTATAAAGTCAGAATTTCGTGATATAGTCAGAATTGCGTGATATAGTCAGAATTGCGAGATATAAAGTCAGAATTGCGAGTTATAAAGTCAGAATTGCGTGATATAAAGTCAGAATTGCGAGATATAGTCAGAATTACGAGATATAAAGTCAGAATTGCGAGATATAAAGTCAGAATTGCGAGTTATAAAGTCAGGATTGCGAGTTATAAAGTCAGGATTGCGTGATATAGTCAGAATTGCGAGTTATATAGTCAGGATTGCGTGATATAGTCAGAATTGCGAGATATAAAGTCAGAATTGCGAGATATAAAGTCAGAATTGCGAGATATAAAGTCAGAATTGCGAGTTATAAAGTCAGAATTGCGTGATATAGTCAGAATTGCGTGATATAGTCAGAATTGCGAGATATAAAGTCAGAATTGCGAGATATAAAGTCAGAATTGCGAGATATAAAGTCAGAATTGCGAGTTATAAAGTCAGAATTGCGTGATATAAAGTCAGGATTGCGAGTTATGAAGTCAGGATTGCGTGATATAGTCAGAATTGCGAGTTATATAGTCAGGATTGCGTGATATAGTCAGAATTGCGAGTTATAAAGTCAGGATTGCGTGATATAGTCAGAATTGCGAGATATAAAGTCAGAATTGCGAGATATAAAGTCAGAATTGCGAGATATAAAGTCAGAATTGCGAGTTATAAAGTCAGAATTGCGTGATATAGTCAGAATTGCGTGATATAGTCAGAATTGCGAGATATAAAGTCAGAATTGCGTGATATAGTCAGAATTGCGTGATATAAAGTCAGAATTGCGAGATATAAAGTCAGAATTGCGTGATATAGTCAGAATTGCGTGATTTAAAGTCAGGATTGCGAGATATAAAGTCAGAATTGCGTGATATAGTCAGAATTGCAAGATATAAAGTCAGAATTGCGAGATATAAAGTCAGAATTGCGAGATATAAAGTCAGAATTGCGAGTTATAAAGTCAGAATTGCGTGATATAGTCAGAATTGCGTGATATAAAGTCAGAGTTGCGAGATATAAAGTCAGAATTGCGAGATATAAAGTCAGAATTGCGAGTTATAAAGTCAGAATTGCGTGATATAGTCAGAATTACGAGATATAAAGTCAGAATTGCGAGATATAAAGTCAGAATTGCGAGTTATAAAGTCAGGATTGCGAGTTATAAAGTCAGGATTGCGTGATATAGTCAGAATTGCGAGTTATATAGTCAGGATTGCGTGATATAGTCAGAATTGCGAGTTATAAAGTCAGGATTGCGTGATATAGTCAGAATTGCGAGATATAAAGTCAGAATTGCGAGATATAAAGTCAGAATTGCGAGATATAAAGTCAGAATTGCGAGTTATAAAGTCAGAATTGCGTGATATAGTCAGAATTGCGTGATATAGTCAGAATTGCGAGATATAAAGTCAGAATTGCGAGATATAAAGTCAGAATTGCGAGATATAAAGTCAGAATTGCGAGATATAAAGTCAGAATTGCGAGTTATAAAGTCAGAATTGCGTGATATAAAGTCAGGATTGCGAGTTATAAAGTCAGGATTGCGTGATATAGTCAGAATTGCGAGTTATATAGTCAGGATTGCGTGATATAGTCAGAATTGCGAGTTATAAAGTCAGGATTGCGTGATATAGTCAGAATTGCGAGATATAAAGTCAGAATTGCGAGATATAAAGTCAGAATTGCGAGATATAAAGTCAGAATTGCGAGTTATAAAGTCAGAATTGCGTGATATAGTCAGAATTGCGTGATATAGTCAGAATTGCGAGATATAAAGTCAGAATTGCGTGATATAGTCAGAATTGCGTGATATAAGTCAGAATTGCGAGATATAAAGTCAGAATTGCGTGATATAGTCAGAATTGCGTGATTTAAAGTCAGGATTGCGTGATATAGTCAGAATTGCGTGATATAGTCAGAATTGCAAGATATAAAGTCAGAATTGCGAGATATAAAGTCAGAATTGCGAGATATAAAGTCAGAATTGCGAGTTATAAAGTCAGAATTGCGTGATATAGTCAGAATTGCGTGATATAGTCAGAATTACGAGATATAAAGTCAGAATTGCGAGATATAAAGTCAGAATTGCGAGTTATAAAGTCAGGATTGCGAGTTATAAAGTCAGGATTGCGTGATATAGTCAGAATTGCGAGTTATATAGTCAGGATTGCGTGATATAGTCAGAATTGCGAGTTATAAAGTCAGGATTGCGTGATATAGTCAGAATTGCGAGATATAAAGTCAGAATTGCGAGATATAAAGTCAGAATTGCGAGATATAAAGTCAGAATTGCGAGTTATAAAGTCAGAATTGCGTGATATAGTCAGAATTGCGTGATATAGTCAGAATTGCGAGATATAAAGTCAGAATTGCGAGATATAAAGTCAGAATTGCGAGTTATAAAGTCAGAATTGCGTGATATAAAGTCAGGATTGCGAGTTATAAAGTCAGGATTGCGTGATATAGTCAGAATTGCGTGATATAAAGTCAGAATTGCGATTTACAAAGTCAGGATTGCGTGATATAGTCAGAATTGCGTGATATAGTCAGAATTGCGTGATATAGTCAGAATTTGCCAAATATAAAGTCAGAATTGCGAGTTATAAAGTCAGAAATGCGTGATATAAAGTCAGAATTGCGAGATATAAAGTCAGAATTGCGAGATATAAAGTCAGGATTGCGTGATATAGTCAGAATTGCGAGTTATAAAGTCAGAATTGCGTGATATAGTCAGAATTGCGTGATATAGTCAGAATTGCGAGATATAAAGTCAGAATTGCGTGATATAGTCAGAATTGCGAGTTATAAAGTCAGAATTGCGTGATATAGTGAGAATTGCGTGATATAAAGTCAGAATTGCGTGATATAGTCAGAATTGCGTGATATAAAGTCAGAATTGCGAGATATAAAGTCAGAATTGCGAGATATAATGTCAGAATTGCGAGATATAGTCAGAATTGCGAGTTATAAAGTCAGAATTGCGTGATATAGTCAGAATTGCGAGATATAAAGTCAGAATTGCGTCATATAAAGTCAGAATTGCGAGATATACAGTCACATATGTGGGTGAGTCTTTATAACTCGCCATTGCGAGTTCATATCTCACAATTCTGAGAAAAGAAATGAGTTTATAACTCGCAATTCTGACTTTATTTCTCGCAATTGCGAGTTTATATCTTGCATTTCTGAGAAAAGAAGTCAGAAATGCAAAATGTGAACTTGCAATTGTGAGGAAAAAGTCACAGTTACCCTTTATTTTTTATTTAGTGGCAGAAACAAGCTTCCATATTTATTGGCATTAATGGTTCCATTATGATCCTTTAACATCCTATAATCTTCCCAGTGGAAAAGGTTCTTTAGATTATTAAAATGTTCTTCACACTAAGAATAACATGGTTATTTTAAGAAATGATCACTGAAAGGTTCTTTGGGGAACCAGAAATGGCTCTCCTATGGCATCACTGTGAAAACCCTCTTTTGGAAGCTTCATTTTTAAGAGTTATTTATACAGTATTGTGAGAAATATAAACAGATCAAAACGCTCAAACACAGAGATCAATGTTTTAAACATGTCACACTGGTTTCGCACAGGAACAGCTGAATTATTGCAGAGTCACACATTAAACTGAGTTTTTGGAAAGTGTTGAAACATCTACACCTCTGAACACTGACCGCCATTGAACAACTGACCTTTCTCTCTGTCTGTAGGTGGAAATGAGCATCACTGCGCTGACATCAGACTCAAATGAAGAAGCTGCCAGTGAGAAAACGCTCAATTGTTTGTTTTACGTGTGGAGTTTCTGCGTCTGGGAAAGATGAAGGAGAGAAACTGAGTGAAGAATAGAAAGATGCATGATGGAAGATAGGATAGCTGAAGTCTGGATCTATTTGCAAAGCAGTATTGTTAATGAATTATTTAAATAATTTAAATGAAATGATTAAAAAACGTTCTGAAGTGTTGCGAGTCTGTCGTGGTGCGGCATACATAATTATGTGTTTATTTGCCCTTTTGTTCACACAGCTGCAGTTAAAAGATCAACATTTAAATATTGAAAGATGTTTCTGTCCTGAAGCAAACTGAGATGTAATCAGGAACAGGTTCATGTGAGACGACTGGTAATTAATGCACAAATAGGATTTTAAAAGGCCAAGCAATGGAGATGAGTTCAAAGACATAAAACATTCAACTGGTCATTCAAAATATCGAAAAAATCAGATGTTTTCCATCGAAATGATCCGCCCAGCAGGGACCAGTAAAGCACATAGAATTACATCAGAGAAGCGGAGGAGAGGAGAGAGAGGAAACATTCTTAAAGTATGAGGAAATTTTACTGCTCTCCTCCCTCTCTCTTTCTCTCTCTCTCTCTCTCTCTCTCTCTCTCTCTCTCCTCTTTCTTCCCCCGTCAGTCAGGAGTTTTCCAGAGCCGTGAGGAGCAGCGACTGACAGGACGGGTGTGAGGAAGCATCAGCGGCTCTGCAGGTAAGACCATCAAATAATGCACACACTTGATATTAACCCTCTGATGCATGCGTTAATCCATCACAAACTTCAGTATTGAAGATCTCCAGCATCTGAATGTTTTATGAGAGAGTTGCACATCTGTTCACTGCAGCTCATATTCAAGAGTTGAATTTACACTACGGTTCAAAAGTTTGGGGTCGGTAAGGTTTATAATGTTACAAAAAAAAATTATTTCATATAAATGATCTTTCTATTCATCAAAGAATCCTGGAAAATAAAATGAATGACTGTTTCCACAAAAAACATTGATGATGATCATAAATGTTTTTTGAGCAGCAAATCATCATATTAGAATGATTTCTGAAGGATCATGTGACACTGAAGACTGGAGTAATGATGCTGAAAATTCAGCTTTGATCACTGGATATAAATTATAGTTTACTATATATTCACATAGAAAACAGCTGATTTACATTGAAATAATATTTCACTATTTTTACTGTAGTTTTGATCAAATAAATGCAGCTTTGGTGACTTTGAAAAATATTATAATATCTTCCTGATTCCAGACTTTTGAATGGCAGTGTACACTCTAAAAATAATTAATGGGACCTGTTGACACTTAAACTTAAATAAATGCATGGTTGCAAGTTAAAAATTGTAATTTATTGTTTTAATTAAACCTTTTAAGTTGCAAATATTATTTTGTAGAGTTCTGCTGACATAATAATGTTGATCATTACATCAAATTAATATCACCTGTAATTTTAGACTCAAATTTCTGCATTAATTAGCTTTTTCTTTTTCTTTGTTTTTAAATTGGGTTGTAGTAACTTAATTGTCTTGATAACTTCATAAATTAGGCAGTGGATTTCTAGTTCCACACATGCTTTGCATAAGACTGGATGAGGAGAATAAATGTGTTAATTTAAGTGTTTTAAAGGATTAGTTCACTTCAGAATTAAAATTTCCTGATAATTTACTCTCCTCCATGTCATCCAAGATGTTCATGTCTGTCTTTCTTCAGTCGGAAAGAAATGAAGGTTTTTGAGGAAATCATTCCAGGATTTTTCTCCATATAGTGGACTTCACTGGGGTTCAACGGGTTGAAGGTCCAAATGTCAGTTTCAGTGCAGCTTCAAAGAGCTCTACATGATCCCAGACGAGGAATAAGAGTCTTATCTAGAGAAACCATCGGACATTTTCTAAAAAAAAATAAAAATTAACCACAATCTTGCACTGCTCTGTGAAGCTCCACGCATTACATAATCATGTTGGAAAGGTTGTGTGTGACGTAGGTGGAAGTACCGCAATAGGGCGAAAACTCCTTCATTTTCTCCTCCAACTTCAAAATCGTCTGACATCGTTGTTTTTTTTTGTTTTGTTTTTTGCAAACACCGTTTGACTTAGTCTTTGACTTCTGCTTTGTAGACACTGGATCAGTACTTCCACCTACGTCTGGTACTCTTATTCCTCGTCTGGGATCATGTAGAGCTCTTTGAAGCTGCACTGAAACTGACATTTGGACCTTGAACCCGTTGAACCCCAGTGAAGTCCACTATATGGAGAAAAATCCTGGAATGTTTTCCTCAAAAACCTTCATTTCTTTTCCACTGAAGAAAGAAAGACATGAACATCTTGGATGACATGGAGGTGATTAAATTATCAGGAAATTTTAATTCAGAAGTCAACTAATCCTTTAATGCTGTTGTGTTTGACATTTAAAAGTTTCTGTAATGTTGAAGTTTTTGTGGTTTATCATTGTGCTGAAGAGTAGATACATGAAGGTAAACAAATTGACTCTATAAGCAATGACTGCGCTAATTACAATAATATCTTATTTGTTCATTAAATAAACATGTTAAATAAGTTATGGTAGCATGTGCTGTGATATCTGTTGATTTGAACTGAAATTGATCAGATTAATTGGTTCCAAGTCTACAACGCTTAATTTTTTTTTTTTTTTTGAGTAATCAACTTAAAAATTTGCGTTAAGCTACAAATTAAGTTACTCTTATGTATCTTGTTGGTTGAATGTAAAGTTGTAACTCAAATAAAATTGATGCAAACTTTTTTTTTTTTTGTATAGCCGACACATTAATTATAGAGTGCATGTTGTCACAAATGGTGGTTTGGCTGTAATATTGTTAAAATGCCTTTTAATGTCGCTGTGCATCAGAGAGTTGCTTGTTGCAGATGCTCTTCTGAGGCTTGGATTGAAGATGTTTTGCTCACAATCACAGTCAGAGCAGGAGTTTTCATCTTGTCAGTGTATAGTGATCATGTGATCTCTGGTTATAACATTTTTATCACCAGAATGTGCAGCGTATTACAGTCCGTCTGTCTCCGTCTAGACTGTCAATATGAACTCCGGGGCTTCTGACCACAGAAGAAAAGACCAGTCGAGAAGATAACCGTTAGAGATTCTGAGCTCAATTGATGATGACGTTTGTTAATGAAGAGAAATGATGAGATGGGAAGGAAAAATCATCAGGAGCGGCTGAGGGATACAACAGCTGAAATATTCAGTTTTATAGTGTATTTCACAATGCATGTTGTTTCACAGAAGCTGAACCATAAAAACATTGATTTTCTCGACTGTGGCGATGAATACATGAAGTGATAAAATGTTTACCTGCTTGCTTTGGATAAAACATGTATTTCAATTAATGAAAATGATTTATTACCTTTAGTAACAACGCTGTAACAAATTAAGCAATTGTCTGTTTTTGTGAAATCATAATTCGATATGAGCTGCGTTTATAGATGCTCTTTTTAAAAAGATAATTAACCTCACAGCTCGCAATCTTAATATCTATATGATTTTCAGTCAATCCCGAGGAGTGATGTGATATTTCCCCTTCAGCTCCACGCGTGTGTTTTTCATCATCAGCACCGTGAGAAAAGACCCGCAGACTGTCCTTTAACTGACCTGCCGCCTGACAACCATCTCTAACTACAGGCAGATGGCATGAAACAAACATTTTTTATTTAGAAATGATGTTCTTCCTCAGTGATTCTGTCTTGTTTTCCAGCACAAATATCTAAACATTGGAGAAGCAAAGAAGCATGGAGAAGCATGGAGAAGCAAAATATTAAGATATCAAAACGAAGTGAGTTTGTGTTTAAAACAAGTCTGGAGTCAGAAAAATAAACTTAATTCAAAGGAAAAGCTGACAGATTTTTGTTCTCACGTCATTTTCGTGATTTTCTCAGTGAACAAGACTTAATATCTTCAGTCATTTTGCTTCTCCAGTAAATTTATCCTCAATTTACGTATTTGTACTGGAAATACTGAGGAAGAACATCCTTTTTTACAGTGTATGGTATCCAAAACTACATGATTACCAGTTCACGTCCAAACAAAAACAGTTCTGATCATGATCACGGTATCTGGGGAAAACATGACATCAAACACTTGTTTTCCCCATTTGTTTCCACAGGTAAAGTCACTGAGAGCAGAACTGGTATTTTCAGCTGTTTTAAATGAATTTTAGCAGGAAAGGATCATGGTGTTTACTTTCCTTGATTTGATCTGGCAGCTTCTGTGTCGCTCCATTGACAGCGTTATTTAAAGTCATCATGGAATTAAAGTCGACCCTGTTTACTCTCTTAATGCACTTTCCTGCTCTCATTATGTTTCATTCATCAAAAGAAGTTTGTCTTTGAAATCTTTCATCAAAATTAAATCGGCTCAACATTTTTGCCTCAAACCATCCTGAAACTTGGAAGTAAAATGGGTTGCACATGCTGTTTTTATGTCGACTTCAGGTGAATGTCTAATATTGAATCCTGCGTGACAACTGAAATTGTGTTTGTGTGAAACAGGTCGGAGAGACACTTGAAGAGAAGAGAAGAGTTCAGCCAACGGTTCATCTGCAAAAACTGAATCTAAATGTTCTGAGTACTATAATAAAATACCTTCTCGTTCACAAACAAAACATCATCCGTTGATTTTGGAGGTGTTCCTCCCTTTAAACATGGCGTTTGTATTGCCTTTCCTCCTCCTGCTTCAACTCTCGATCCAGACGGGAGCTCAGCGCGTCTCCAGCGATCTCAGATCCCAGCCTATTAGAGTTGTTATTTCGGATTCATGTGCGCAGAATGAGGCCAGAGAGAGAGAGATGGACTTGGACCCTGATTCTCCTCTGGTCCTGACCCATCGGATCCGTCTGCTGCCCGGATCAGGCTCAGGTTGTGGTCAGTGCGACGTGGACTTTGCAGCCTTGCGTGAGCGTATTGAAAGACTGGAGAAGGAGGTGTCGGATCTGAGGCAGAAATGTGGAGGTCCGGACGGATGCTGCACCTCCCAGCAGAGCAAAGGTAAAGCCCTTCCTGAATATCACCAATCCAGACCTTCCCAGGTTCTCATAAGCTTCTCATAGTCAAGAAATCCAAAACAATGCCTATCCTGACTGATCTAAAGGATCCTTATGGGAGATATTCAGCTCTAATCAAATTAGATCCTACTAGATCAGGGGTTCAAACATGCGGCCCACAATGGTGTCCAATCCGGCCCGAGGGATGATTTGATTTTGAACAATAATAGAAAATAGAGATATACTGGTCAGACAGCTATAAATTGGAAATGTCATTTGTGTGGGAATATTACAAAGTCTGTAAACAGGACATTAACTCAGGCCAGGCGGGGCACGCTGAAGACGGACACAAAAAGCAGAACACTATGAAAGCTTGTTTTTTCGCCACTAAATAAAAAATAAAAAAGGTAATTGTGAGTTTTTATCAGGCAATTCTAACTTTTTTCTCAGAATTGCATGATATAAACTCGCAATTGCATCTTATAATGTCATAATTGCAAGATGTATATGACACAATTCTGATTTTATATTGCAATTCTGACTTTATAACTCTCAATTCTGACTTTATATCTCATGCAGTTCTGACTTTATATCTCGCAATTCTGACTTATTCACGCAATTCTGACTTTTTCACGCAATTCTGACTTTATATCTCACAATTCTGACTAATTCACGCAATTCTGACTTTATATCTCGCAATTCTGACTTTATATCATGCAAATCTGACTTTATATCTTGCAATCTTGACTTTATATATCATGCAATTCTGACTTTATATATCATGCAATTCTAACTTTATATCTCGCAATTCTGAATTTATATCTCACAATTCTGACTTTATATCATGCAATTCTGACTTTACATCTTGCAATTCTGACTTATTCACACAATTCTGACTTTATAACTCACAATTCTGACTTATTCACGCAATTCTGACTTTATAACTCACAATTCTGACTTATTCACGCAATTCTGACTTTATATATATCGCAATCCTGACTTTATATCTCGCAATTCTGACTTTATATCACACAATCCTGACTTTATATCACACAATCCTGACTTTATATATCACGCAATTCTGACTTTATTACTCGCAATTCTGACTTTATATCCCGCAATTGTGAGAATTGTCAGAATTGTGAGAGAAGAACTCGCAATTACCTTTTTTTTTATTTCATGGTGGAAACGAGCTTCCATAGAACACAGATGCGCAAGCAGAGAAACTGTACCAGACACAGAAAGCTCACTGTTCGCGAAGTATAGGAAGGAAACTATAAAAGCTGAAATGAGGGTTGGGGTTTTATAAATGTGTGTATATATAAAAGGGAACTGTTTTCAGAAGCATTTTCTTGTCCTATTACCTCTGCAGTGCTGCATTGTGTACAGCGGTAATCAAGGAAACGCTTGCTGCTGCTGTTCTATAAGCGCCACCTACTGTCAGAGAGTGAATTTGCATTTTCTTGCGTATATTCAGGATGCATCTTTCATTTGATTCTACTAATAAGAACAGAATAGAAAAGTTCCATTCACTGCAGAACATAATTCTTTGGTTACTTTTCTCAAAAATGGAGGATGCCAAACGTGGTTACAATGGTGTCAATCATTGCATTTTCTGGAACACATGATCATAATTTCAAGGGATTCGCTCCTGTATTTACATGCAGATGTGACTCCTGAAGCTGTGGCCATTATAACATGTTATTTCTCCACAGGTGCGGTCTGTACCACCGCTGGTCCCACGACTGATGAGTGTCCAGATGACTGCAGTGACCAGGGTCGCTGTGTCGATGGGAAGTGTGTGTGTTTCTCAGGATTCAGTGGGCCGGACTGCAGTATCCCAGACTGTCCTGATGACTGCAGCAGCCGGGGCCAGTGTGTGAACGGACAGTGTGTGTGTGACGCAGGCTTCAGCGGTCCGGACTGCTCTGTAAAAACATGTCCGGATAACTGCAGCAACCGCGGACGGTGTGTGAATGGGAAGTGTGTGTGTGACGCAGGCTTCAGCGGTCCGGACTGCTCGTCCAGCACGTGTCCCGGGAACTGCAATAACAGGGGCCGCTGCGTGAACGGCAGGTGCGTGTGTGAGGCCGGGTTTACCGGCCCTGACTGCGGGATACGGAGCTGTCCGGAGAACTGCAACAACCGGGGACGCTGTGTGAACGGAAAATGCGTGTGTGACTCTGGATTCACGGGTCAGGACTGCTCCGAGAGGTCCTGTCCAGGGAACTGCAACAACCGGGGGCGCTGTGTGAATGGAAAATGCGTGTGTGACTCTGGATTTGAGGGTCCGGACTGCTCCGAGAGGTCCTGCCCGGGGAACTGCAACAACCGGGGGCGCTGTGTGAATGGACAGTGCGTGTGCAAACCGGGCTTCTCTGGGCCGGACTGCTCTGTAAAAACATGCCCGGATAACTGCAGCAACCGCGGACAGTGTGTCAATGGGAAGTGTGTGTGTGAGAGCGGCTTTACTGGACCGGACTGCACGTCCAGATCCTGTCCTGGAGACTGCAGTAACCGGGGCGTGTGTGTCGACGGCCGGTGCGAGTGTGAGAGCGGCTTCACTGGACCCGACTGCTCGTCCCAGGCTTGTCCCAGTAACTGCAATAACAAGGGCAGATGTGTGAATGGGAAGTGCGTCTGTGATGTGGGCTTCTCCGGTCAGGACTGCTCCAGCAAAACCTGCCCCAACAACTGCAGTAACAGGGGCCGCTGTGTGAGGGGCCGCTGCGTGTGTCGTCGGGGTTTCACGGGGCCCGACTGCAGCGAGTGTCAGGCTGGGTTCACTGGGGAAAACTGTGATGTCGGTGAGTGATGCACTGTACACTGTAAAAAAAATTAGAAAAAGAGTAATTTTCTAGCAGCAGAGGTGTCAGAAAATCTTTAAAAACAGAAAAATACTGTCAGGAAAAAACAGATAAACTGTAAAAAAAAAAAAAAAAACAGTATTTTCTTATCCTATAATTATGGTTTATTACTGTAATATAAATACTTTTAACATACATTAATTGTTGCACTCTAAAAAATGCTGGGTTGAAAATGGACAAACCCAGTGATTGGATTGATTAAATGTTTAAACAACCTGCTGGGTAGTTTTATATAACTGTTTAAAAATGACTGTATTACTTGATTTAACCCTCTGGTTTTTAAATTGGAACTGTACGAAACTTGATAAGGTTTTGGCACTTGCTATATGAACGCACAAAAAAATAATCATGTAACGTACATGATTCGAAAAGATTAAATGGTCCTGGAAAAAAATAGTCACACTTGTGCTTCTCGAGGTCAAAAATGAGCGCATTGGAAATGAATGGGAGAAGAATTTCATCACAAGATTTTCAACAAAATCTTACTGAAAGCTCATTTTTTGCGATATCAAGCTCAAATTTGGAACACAACCTGTTTAGATTTATGACTTTGATATCCTCAGAGTTTTAGTTTAAAATGTGTCCCTGAAAATGTATATTTAATATAAAAATTGAAAATTGTGTTTTTGTGCATTTTTCATAACAATAAATGTCAAATTCTGTAACTTTAAGTTAACTTTTTAAAACTTTTTCACTTCAGCAATAATTTGCCAAAAGTTGTCTTTGAAAAGACATAAAAATTAAGGCTTAAAGCATTCAAGATTTGACAAATGGATTATAACTACAGCTTAAAAATAATTTAGCTCTATAAAGTCCCCTAAAAATACAAAATATTAAATAAAAAACATTATTGAATTAAAATATAGTACATTCATTTCTTTGAAATAAAAAAATTTCGACATGGAGAAATCGACACAGAGCACCAGAGGGTTAAAATGAACCCAAAGTATGTTAGAAATTAACATTTATAAAATGTGTTTAATAACTGAACATTTATTAATAATTAAACAATAAACATTTATTAAATTGCTTATTAATAAATGTTCACCTTTTGATTATTATTGTTGCCTCTAGTAATTATGTGTCTCTTTAAGCCAGACATATAGTCAATTATAAACAATGGTTAAGTTAAATAAATATGCTCAGCACATCTGGCAAACATTTAACCCAACCGCTGAGTTAAAACAACCCAATCGCCGGGTTTCTCCATTTTCAACCCATGTTATGTTGTTTTTAACCCAGCATTTTTTAGAGTGTAGAATACAGTCATACACCTCTAAAACTCACACTGTAGAAAAAAAAAAAAAAAAAAAAAAAAAAAAAAAAAAACGACAGCTGTGGTTGCCAGAAATTTACCATAAAAAATATGGTAGCAACATTTTTGGTTTTACAGATTTTACTTACATTTACAGTAAAAAAACATATTTCATTAACTGATATAATGTTAATTTACCAACCTAATGAAGTACTAACATCTGTTTTGTACCTTTGTAATACACTGACACCAACCAATACAAATGGTGATGAGAAAGTCACATGACGAATCAAAGTGTCACAGTGTCATTTACACAAACACTAAACATCATCATGGTAACACACATGACATTTAAAAAAATGCAATAAACATTAATTTAACAACATTAGACGTAACATTAAACACTAATGTCCATAACTGCTTAGAAAAAACTAAGAAGAAATGGTTATTTCAACAAAAATACATCAAATGTGAAGTATCATTTAGGAAATTCTGGGAATGTCAATTTACGGTTTCATAGTTAAAATTATGATCTTTTTTTACGGTGTGTGAACAAATACTATTATTTAACCTAAAAAAAAGTATCAGGTTACGTATGTAACCATGGTTCCCTGAGAACAGGGAACGTTTGCAAAAATGCTATGGGGAATGTCACGTGACCCAGGTGTCTGAAAGCAACTATCCAAAAACTCCAATCCCTATTGGCCAGCAACAGCCTATGACATAATATGGCGCGACCCGGACGTATAAAAGGAGCGCCTGGAGAAACAGAAGACATCTATCGTCTTGAGGAACAGTTCTGCAGGCAGGCAACCCGAAGCATGGCAAGGAAACGCAGAGTCTCGTTCCCTGTTCTCAGGGAACCATGGTTACATACGTAACCTGAGATGTTCCCTTTCGAAAGGGAACTTGCTCTGCGTTTGCAAAAACGCTATGGGGAACGATATACCCATGCCGCCATGCTTGAGGAGAGTGCATGCCAAAAAATATGGCTGACAAACGTTGAGCAGTTTCGAAGGAAACGCTTAGCAACTCACCCTCTCAGGTCACAACAGGCTGTCAGTGACGGCATTCCCTATGGCCAACAGCCCAAGCTGAGCCTATAGAAGGCCTTCCTCTATAGAAAGAGAAGGCCTAATAAGGCCGCTAGAGCATCTGAGACCAACTTTTCCGCAGACAAAGTGTTCTTTTCTAGGGAATGAGGCCAGGGAACCGAAGGGAACCCCGACCAGTCACTAGAGGGGAACGAAGTCACCCCCAATGCCACCAGGCAGGCCGACCTGGTCTATCGTAAGACAAGCTTAGTCTTGGCCAATCCCTGTCTGAACACAGAATCTCAAAAACGCATCCTTCATAGAAGGGAGCGGGTAAAAGTGACTGCAAAAGGGCAGGAGCAACTCAAACCCACGCGTAGAGACGGGCATCCTGGAGAGCAGAACTCAGCTGAGTGCTATAAACCCTCGTATTGAGGGGAGTATAATCCGCTCATCCTAGGATCTACTCAGCACTTGATAATTTGCACTGAGGAGGCTGTGCGCTAGAGAACCCTGATAGAGGGGAGCACAAACCAGCCTGGGGCTGATCCTCAGTGGGAGGCCTCATGGAAGCCTTCACCTAATGATCAGCTTAGGGAGCTAAGCACTATTACACAGACAACCCTAGCAGGGAAGCACAAAGCTCGACCTAACAGGTAAACCATACTGTGGGCACATAAACATGGAGGCCAGAAAGGACCTACATCATGATAGTAATTCTAAGTGGACTAAGACTCACATAAGCCAGAGTACTTTGTCACAACAGTAAGACATTTAATGGAGGCCTGCGAAGGCCACCTTGAACACTTATCTCGCTGGAAGCAAGAAACATGACCTCAGTATACAGCAAATGAGACACTGAGGTGCCCACATAACAGTCCACCTAACACAATCCAACAAGCAGTGTACTCAGTAAAAGGAACCCTTTTTACTCTTTAAAGCAAGAGGAGTACAACATACGCCATCACGCACTAAGCAAGGCCCGAAAAGAAGGGCCTATGACCTCAGCAGACATGTGGCATCAGCTCGTGGCAGTGTTTTAAGCACCAGGAAGGACAAATAACCGAACCATAAGGAGGTTAAATTATCAACTGGGACCCTGGCCAACCAGAAATTTACTCAGTAAGACACTTGTAACTCTCACTGTGAGAGGAGTACACTATCACATACACCAGTATGTTCAAAGGTGGCCCAGAGGGCCTAATACCTGTAAAACATACGGCGTTAGTCTAGTGGCCACGTAGAGACGGGCATCCTGGAGAGCAGAACTCAGCTGAATGCTATAAACCCTCATATTGAGGGGAGTATAATTCGCTCATCCTAGGATCTACTCAGCGCTTGATTATTTGCACTGAGGAGGCTGTGCGCTAGAGAACCCTGAAAGAGGGGAGCACAAACCAGCCTGGGGCTGAACCTCAGGAGGAGGCCTCAAGGAGGCCTACCACCCATGATCAGCTTAGGGAGCTAAGCACTATTACACAAACAACCCTGGCAGGGAAGTACAAAGCTCATCCTAACAGGTAGACCATACTGTGGGCAAATAATAATATATGAAAAACATTTCACCACATTAGAAGGACATTCATTGGTGGCCTGTGAGGGCCACCTTGAACACCTGTCTCGCTGGGTGCAGGTTACATATGACTTAGTAACAGTAGTTAAACTGTAAAGTGCCCACATGACAATCTACCTAACACAATCCCATGAGCAGTGTACTTGGTAAAAGAACCTTTTTACTCTTTAAAGCAAGAGGAGTACAATGTATGCTAAGGAAGGCCTTTGACTGATCTATGACCTCAGCAGACACGTGGCATCAGCTCGTGGCAGTGTTTAACCATTAGGGTTCTAGGAGCAAAAAATAGAACCAACCTAGATACTAGGTAGCTATTTAGCTTGACTAGAAGAATCCAGACTCAAGGAGGCTGATGTAGTTAAAACCACACTTCAGTAAGGTTTTACCACAAAAAGTCACCCTTGAGAGGTCAACCACTCAGAAGAGTACTCGGTAAAAGCACCCATTTTACTCTCAGGTGAGAGGAGTACATAACTGAACTCCAACATGCTGCACGGGATGCCCATAGGGCCTACCCTAATAAGCACGTGGCATCAGCTAGTGGCGACCATAATCATACCAACCATCAGGCCATGCATTCAAGATTTAGTTACTAAAAGGAAATGCATATTACACCACCTACTCCACGAGAGGCCTGCTTAAGGCCTACTCAACAGAGGTGGGGTGTGGTCGATGATGGTATTGGACTCCCAGGTATCCTGCCAACAGGTCGGCTAACAAAGGAGGCCCTGTGGGGCCTACAATCCAAGCAACAAGTGGCGTTCAGCCTGTTTGCAGAATAAAACACAGACTGTGCCAACATGTGAACTAGAAAGGAGGCCTGTAGGGGCCTACCATTCCAATGACACGCGGCCTCAGCTCGTGAAATAATGTAAACTATGTGAGCAACTATGACCAGCTAACAGCACTTGTTAGAAATACAATTGCTAACTAGGAGGCGGCTAATTAACCATAAGAGCCTACACTCAAAGTTATATGCAATATAGCCGTTAACAAGATCACAGAAAGGGAGCTAATAGAAACCATCTTTTCTCAAAAAGTGGTTCTATACTACCCTGAGTATGCAATCCAACAGGTGATGCACTCAGTAACACCAATAAACCTACAAATGGGAAATATTGCTATTTCCAAAGAAGAAAATAATTTTCTCCATACAGATTCTCAAATCTGTACTGAGCCATAGAGGACGGATGCTAAACATTAGCAACGTCAACTCAAACTTGATAAAAGAAAACAAGTAGCTAGAGAAAAAAACAAATTTTCCATAGCATAAAAGTTCTAGAAAGTGGGGCCTAATACACACAGCATGAACTTATCTACTCAAAGATAAGGGCCTACCACCTGAGATAACAGCATCAGGGAGTCTAAAAAACGGTTCTACAACCTAGCTGTTAAACTCAACAATTGCACCTACAAAACAAGGGGATAATGGGCATATGGCCTAACAACTCCCTCGGGAGGAGGCCACAACTAGGAACTATACAGCCTGACAAGGGATAGTATACATAGGGTTATAAGAAAATAACACACCTAACCTAGCTCTAGCCTGGCCGCTAAGCTATGGGCCTTCTTACAGGGCCACAAGCCTAGTGAAACCTGGGTTTCACCTCCAAATCTCATGGATAAGAGAAAGAAAGTGAAGGTCACAAGCAAACAATGTCAGGTGGCCGATTAGGGCCGACCTAAACATACATATTAACTGAAGTGACGAGTGCTAACTCAAACTACTCTAGAAAACAGCAGCTGAGAAGCTACTCCAAACAGATGGCTAAAAAACGGTCATTTTGTGGCCTGCACAACATATACTCTAGTCAGTATATCAACTTCAGTTTGCCCCAAAAAAACCCTAATTTCTCTGACTACATGCTCAGAAAAACTATACATGAAAATAAGTCCTTATTTCAAACATATAAAATATAGACCGTCCTGCGGCTCAAAGACCAAAGACTCCTAATGTTCCTTTTTTTTTTTACATGAAAGGATGGAATCTAAGGTTCTTTTAAGCCTAAAAGATCCTCTTACTATCAAACAGAAATAGCAGGCCAACAGAAATAATTACTATGGGCCCAGCCATCAGTCTGACCATAAGAAGCATCTGAGCATGAAATAAGAAGAAGAGGAGAGGGTAGATATAAATCACCTATGTAGCTGGGGAATCGATTAAAAACGCAATGGTGTTTACAATCGATGACCCACCTCACTCTCGCTTCTTCCTCCTCCCGTCTGTCTGGGTTCAGATACAAATCTGAAAGGCTAGGGTTTTTTCCATGCCCTCCCGATCTCAAACGCGGAGATCAGAAAAGGAATGGAAAGCCGCTGCATTAATGGACAGAAAGGAACCGCTCGTCGAGCCGTCCGCGCGGCCCCTTTCTTAACGCGCTCTCATGGCAGCTACAGCCCGCCGAGAGGCGCGTCCCAAACACGCAGCAGCTTGCATGCACAAGCCAGAGGAGCGCTCGCCGTCCGGACGCGATGACGACAAACACGAACGTCATCGTCATCCATTTTAGAACGGAGCGCCCGATAGGGAGATGCTCATAGTAAACAACAGACAAACACACAGACAGCGCCCTCAAACACTGTCTATGTGCACTCCTCTCCAGACAGAAAACGCCCAGAAAATGTGTATATCAAGTGTCAAACACTGGGACACGGATGAACACACTCTCTTGAACGTTTGTAAGGCATATATTAAAACCCTACCGGAGTCGATATAGACGCGATCAGACAGAACAGGACCAAAAGACGATGAGATGTCTTCTGTTTCTCCAGGCACTCCTTTTATACGTCCGGGTCACGCCATATTACGTCATAGGCTGTCGCTGGCCAATAGGGATTGGAGTTTTTGGATAGTTGCTTTTAGACACCTGGGTCACGTGATGTTCCCCATAGCCTTTTTGCAAACGCAGAGCGAGTTCCCTTTCGAAAGGGAATCACCATTTTTAGGCTGAACTTTAAGAGTTTCAAGCCTTATTTTGTAACCTATTAATTGAAAGCGACAAGATTTTACTGCATCTGTCCGCTGGGTAGGATCAGAAATTATAACAACTTTAGAGACACTTTAAATAGCGCTTTATATTCCATATGGAGGTGTTTAAATAACCTGCACATGTGGTAACACGCCAACATTACGTTGTGTCTTTATTAGTGCTGTTGGTGAATGAATCCAGCAGCGGGTCAGCAGTAATCGGAGTTATCGCTTCAAGTAGAAACAGATGGCTTTGAATGGGAGAGTTGTACACTTGTGTCTCTGTGTTTTGTGTCCAGCGCTGGCGGGCGTCTCTCGTCTCAGCACCAGGGACATCACCGAGTCCTCCGTCACGCTGTCCTGGACTCCAGCGGCTGTGCAGTACGACACCTACCACATCAGCTTCACCAGCACGGCACGTAAACACGCCTGCATGTCACGTGACACAAGAACTGCTGATGTGATTTCAGCATCGATTCAGACTACTGTTGCTGATCCTTCCTCAATAATAATAATAGCAAATATCTATAGATTTAAAGATGAAGGGTGAACTTGTCTTTCGGTCTTTCCAATCAATACAAAATCAATCTTTAATAGTCATTTTAAGGATTAGATCAGATAAAAAACTGTTTTTTCAACTAAATATACTGCAAAAAAGTTTTTTTTTTTTCCAGTATTTTTGTCTTGTTTTCCAGCGCAAATATATAAGCATTCTTAGCCCGTGTGTGTCAATTAAAAAAAGTAACATATAGGTCCATAGAGGACAAAAATGTCCATTTCCAAAAATGGTCATAAAAATGTGAAGCTTGGGAGCACAGACTTAAGTTTGGTCTCATTTTAAAGACCCTTGGCAGATTATTGTTGAAGTAAAAAAAAAAAAAAAAAAAGTTTATAAAAAAGCAATAAATCTAAATAAGTTGTTACAAAAATTTGAAGCTTTTAATTTTAATTTTGAAGCCTTGCCAACAGAATGAAAGCCTATTAAGAAAGACTGCAACATTTTATCGTTAAATGACCCTGGGATTAGAAATTGCAGTTTTTAATGGGTTTCAATGGGGATATTTTTGAACTTAGAACTGAGAGGAACTATTTTGTGTTTTTCTTGTGCACAATAGATTTTTTTTTAAAGTAAAATGGGAGTGAAATAGTAAAATTTCAATAAAAATACACACCTGTGACAAAAACTTCTGTAAAATATTGTCTTGTTTTCTTAAAAAAAAAAGGTGACTATTTTTCTGACTCCACTGACAGATATTTGTTTTGAGTTTAAGCACAAACTCACTTCATTTTGATGATTTTTTCTGAAAACAAGACTTAATGGTTGAAGTCATTTTGCTTCTGCAGTAAATGTATCTTGATTTATGAATGTTTAGATATTTGTACTGGAAAACAAGACAAAAATATAGAGGAAGAATCTTTTAAAGGATTTAATATTTGCTGGACAGACTGTTGTCTATGTTGATTTAAAGCTGCAGTCCGCAAGTTTTGCTTCTTTGTCGCCACCTCTGTTTGAATCTTGCATTTGCAGTTATTTGTGGAATTATCATCTTTACATGGTTTGTGTACGGCACGGCTCAGCGCGGATGAATCTAATGTTTGCTGTCAATCACCACACTGGTGTGGATACTGTACTTTGGAATCACAGATTCTAGTCTTGGAAGTATGACCAAAATAAGAATTTTCACTGGAAAATGTCATCTGAACAAGCAAGTAATAAATCTGCCACTTTTGTTCTGACCAACTGAGGGAAAAAAAACATTACATTACCAATGGTGATTAAATCTAATGATCGCTTAGATCGGATCACGTCAAACTGTGCAAATTATTGTTATTATACTTTGTTCTCAAATTGTTAATGTTAACATCAGCATTGCGTGACTGTGTATTTAGTGTGTATTAGCGTTAGCTGTAGATTTCAATTTCTGTAAGGGCTAATTTCTAACGTTAATTTGTCATACCATACAATCCACCATCAAAATAAGTTTAATTTCCAGCTGCTTGAGAAAAGGCTATAAATTATCTGTCACCTGCAGCATCGTCACATGATATAGTCTACTAGCTGGGACTCGTTTTTTATGTAAACAGATGTAATGATGCAAAGATAAACTGCAGCATGCTCGAATTTCCTGTGGAAACCCACAAGTACTGCTCTTATTATAAAACATTATTACAAGCGTACCGTTGTGAATCAGGCTAAGGTAAGGAGATGGTTTTGAGCACTGGCTGATTATGTACTTGCTCAAAAATGGAATTTGGATCATTTTTAACCAAAAAGTTACAACTGCAGCATTAAATAAAATTTTAAAAATTAATTAATTTTTTTTTTTTTTTATTATTATTGCAAAACTGTAAATGAGAATCACCCACTTTTTTTTCTCCTCATCTGATAATATCAGGTACAGAAAGTATTTTACAGCTCCCACAGCAGCCCAAACTTAAATCTGGCTGAGTGTCTTTTCCAAAGGAAAAACAAATTAATTTTTACACAGACATAAAATGAGCTCAATCTGGCAATGGAAAAACAAGCTATGTATTTTGGACAGAAGCCCTGCTTGATTTACAGCCGTATGAATGTTTAGTGCCCATCTCTGCCTCAGCAGCCATGCATGTAACATCTCAACATAATGTAACCCAACACACAGCACTGTAACCCAACACACACCACCGTAACCCAGCACACATCAACACACACCACTGTAACCCAACACACACCAACACACACCAACACACACCACTGTAACCCAACACACATCAACACACACCACTGTAACCCAACACACACCAACACACACCACTGTAACCCAACACACATCAACACACACCACCGTAACCCAGCACACACCAACACACACCAACACACACCACTGTAACCCAACACACACCACCGTAACCCAACACACACCAACACACACCACTGTAACCCAACACACACCACCGTAACCCAACACACACCACTGTAACCCAACACACACCAACACACACCACTGTAACCCAACACACACCAACACACACCACTGTAACCCAACACACATCAACACACACCACTGTAACCCAACACACACCAACACACACCACTGTAACCCAACACACACCAACACACACCACTGTAACCCAACACACACCACTGTAACCCAACACACACCACCGTAACCCAACACACACCAACACACACCACTGTAACCCAATACACACCAACACACACCACCGTAACCCAACACACACCAACACACACCACTGTAACCCAACACACACCAACACACACCACTGTAACCCAACACACACCAACACACACCACTGTAACCCAACACACACCACTGTAACCCAACACACACCACCGTAACCCAACACACACCAACACACACCACTGTAACCCAACACACACCAACACACACCACTGTACACTCTAAGAAATGCTGGGTTAAAAACAACCCAAGTTGGGTTAAAAATGGACAAACCCAGCGATTGGGTTGTTTTGACCCAGCTGTTGGGTTGAATCTTTAATCCAACCTGCTGGGTAGTTTTATTTAACTCAACTGATGTTTAAAAATCACTTTATTGATCACTTAAAATGAACCCAAAATAGGTTGGAAATTAACATTTATTAATATGTTTAATTAATAATAATTAAATAATAAACATTTATTAAATTGCTTATTAATAAATGTTCATCTTTTGATTATTATTGTTGCCTCTAGTAATTATATGTCTGATTTTTAATTTCCAACATATTTTGCACTCATTTTAAGCCAGCCATATAGTCATTTTTAAACAATAGTTGAGTTAAATAAAACTACCCAGCACATTGGGCAAACATTTAACCCAACCGCTGGGTCAAAACAACCCAATCACTGGGTTTGTCCATATTTAACCCAACTTGGGTTGTTTTTAACCCAGCCTTTTTTAGAGTGTAACCCAACACACACCAACACACACCACTGTAACCCAACACACACCACTGTAACCCAACACACACCAACACACACCACTGTAACCCAACACACACCAACACACACCACTGTAACCCAACACACACCAACACACACCACTATAACCCAACACACACCAACACACACCACTGTAACCCAACACACACCAACACACACCACTGTAACCCAACACACACCAACACACACCACCGTAACCCAACACACACCAACACACACCACCGTAACCCAACACACACCACTGTAACCCAACACACACCAACACACACCACTGTAACCCAACACACACCACTGTAACCCAACACACACCACCGTAACCCAACACACACCAACACACACCACTGTAACCCAACACACACCACTGTAACCCAACACACACCAACACACACCACTGTAACCCAACACACACCAACACACACCACTATAACCCAACACACACCAACACACACCACTGTAACCCAACACACACCAACACACACCACCGTAACCCAACACACACCAACACACACCACCGTAACCCAACACACACCACTGTAACCCAACACACACCAACACACACCACTGTAACCCAACACACACCAACACACACCACTGTAACCCAACACACATCAACACACACCACTGTAACCCAACACGCCCTAGAAGACATACAGCACATGTCAGCATCAGTACTGACCGTTATTGGAACTTCACTTCAGTGTTTTGTGAATCTAGTCAATGCACAGCAAATGTGATGCCATGCAAATGATGTTGATTTGTGATTTATTACGGGCAAACTTTTCTGTTCGAGATTCATTTGTTGTGTCTTCAACCTTCCTCTGCATGTAAGCCTGACCATGTCTTTCCTGGTGTGGTCGAAACATGCACAGAGGAATGACAGTAAAAAGTTACATAGTGTAGCTATAGAAGCGCTAGTTATAATTGTGATGGAATTACCACTCAAGCTTTCCTTAACTGCTGGACTACGACTGCAGTCTTGATGCTTCAGCTGAGTTTGATGGCCTGTTTCTGTCAGTAATTGTCCATTAGAAACATGTGCGGTGGTGATGTAAGCGCTAGAGGCTCATCAGACTCTTCAGGAACGAACTATGATGTTGCTGTAATCTCTGAAATATCCCAACATGCTGGAGCTCTTATTTTTGCATGCAACAGTATTTGAAGCGCTTCAGTTTAATCCGCAGCTCTAAAGACTTCAAGCCTCAATCATTCAGACTGTGATGAATGTTTTGATATATTGACATCACTCGATGTTGGATTTACACAAATCAGGCATAACATTATGAGCACCTTCCTAATATTGTGTTGGTCCCAAAACAGCCCTGACCCGTCGAGGCATGGACTCCTCTAGACCCCTGAAAGTGTGCTGTGGTATCTGCACCAAGATGTTAGCAGCAGATCTTTTCAGTCCTGTAAGTTGTGAGGTGGAGCCTCCATGAATCGGACTTGTTTGTTCAGCACATCCCACAGATGCTCGATTGGATTGAGATCTGGGGAATTTGGATGCCAAGTCAACACCTCAGACTCATTGTTGTGCTCCTCAAAATCATTCCTGACCATTTTTGCTTTGTGGCAGGAGCATTATCCTGCTGAAAGAGCCACAGCCACCAGGGAATACCGTTTCCATGAAAGACTGTTCATGGTCCCAACAATGCTTAGGTAGGTGGTATGTGTCAAAGTAACATCCACATGGATGGCAGGACCCAAGGTTTCCCAGCAGAACATTGCCCAAAGCATCACACTGCCTCCGCCGGCTCGCCTTCTTCCCATAGTGCATCCTGGTGCCATGTGTTCCCCAGGTAAGAGACGAACACACACCCGGCCATCCACGTGATGTAAAAGAACATGTGATTCATCAGACCAGGCCACCTTTTTCCATTGCTCTGTGGTCCAGTTCTGATGCTCACGTGTCCACTGTTGGCTCTTTCGGCGGTGGACAGGGGTCCGGCGGCAGCCGGTTGGTTGGTTGGTTGGTTGGTTGGTCAGTAAATTGGTCGGTCGGTCAGTCAATCAGTTGGTTGGTCAGTCAGTTGGTCAGTTGGTCAGTCAGTGGGTCGGTCGGTCAATCAGTGGTTGATCGGTCGGTTGGTCAGTCATGTGGGTTGGTCGGTTGGTTGGTCGATCGGTTGGTCAGTTGGTCAGTCAGTGGGTCGGTCGATTGGTCAGTTGGTCATTTAAACTGGGCAAATACAGAATGATTTTGAGTTTAGAGATCCTGCACTATTTCAGGGTCACTAATCAAATAGCTAAAACTGATCATGTGAAAGTGTCATTAAAGCAGAAGTGTGACAATTACAATATATTGAGGCAAATGCTAAGAAATGATCAGATTCATGTACACTATTCATTTCAAATTTTCACTCAGGTCATGTACAGTATAATGTAGTTTGTATTAAATCATAAAATATGTTCATTAATGCTCTCAGACTTTACATGTATCTGTCCGTATATGAAGCTCTCGATGTGACATTTGAGAAAGTGCAGTTCACATCCACATGCTTGACCAAACACAGATCAGCGACCACACCTACAACAATAAAACTGATGTTTATTGGCCTTTGCTCACTGGTCGTCATAACATACGAGACACAGAGCAAAGGGGGAACCGCTGTAAAGAGCAGATGTTTGAAAATGCTATCAGTAACAGTAACACTGAAAAGACACTGAGACAATGAAAAGTGCAGAAAAGGCACATTTCTTCCACACAAAACATGAATGGGAGGGTGTAAGAACGATGGAGAGAACAAGAATGAAAGTAGGCAGAGAATGACACCAATGCATCAGAGGAATAAAGAGAGAAAGAGTTCAGGCTGAGGAAATGCAGTAAAAGAAAAAAGCCATCAGCAGCTACAGAGAAAGAGAGACAGATGTGGGATGCTTGTTGCTAGGAAAGCGTAAACACGGTCAAAAACAAAGATGACATCACAGAACAGCTGCCGGACACTGCAGGAGCACAACAACAACAACAGTCAGAGCGCTTCACTGATCAATGACCGATACAGGCAGAACGACACCTTCAATAACCTGCTCCGTTTCTGCAGACAGACTCGCTCTCAGCTGGACACAATTACGATATTATGAGAAAGAAGACTGGAGAACACCAGCAAACTGGCAACGAGGACTGAAACTGAACTCGGGGCTAATAAAGAGCTGCAGAGCGGCTTTGCCAATATATGAGCTAAATATTACTATAGTATTAGTTCTGTAATGTGTAAAGTATTGGCTGCCTTTAGCTAATGAATGTTTTACTGAACTGGAACTCAAGAACTCCCTCATCAAGCTAGAATTACCAGAGGAAAACCCTTTACTTTCTGTAAGCCATGACTGGGGTTGTGTCAATCACAGACGGATTCATAGAAACTGTCATTGTTCATTCACTGCAAAAAAAAAATATGTTTTTCCTCAGTATTTTTGTCTTGTTTTCCAGCACAACTATCTAAACATTCTTAAATCAAGATACATTCACTGCAGAAGCAAAATTAACTCTTGGGTACTGAAAAATCATCAAAATGCAGTGAGTTTGTGCTTAAAACAAGAACAAATATCTGTCAGTGGAGTTTGAATGAAGTTTATTTTTCTATTTGTTCTTGTAGTGTTGATAAAGAAGATCAATAAAGCCATTCATTAAGCTGATTTGAGACTGCAACCAAAATATCTTTCCCATTATTCTCTGTGGAAGCTCGAGAATACATTGGCATACTCTTTATTATTTTTCGTTAGTACTAAAAAACCTTCTTTGTGTGAAAGAGAGAGAAATTTAAAATTGTCCAGCAACCACCTAGCGATTCCCTAGCAACCATCCACAACACCATAACAACTGTAAAGCAATGGCCTGGCAAACACTTACTACAGCATACCAGTTCTGAATTGGCAAATACATCCACATTTTATTCAGATAATGAACCTGCAGTACAGTTACGTCTATGTTTGCAGATTTAGATGAAGACGTAATTTGGAAGGGAGTGAATTAAATCGGCATTAAACAGAGTTAAGTAGTGGAAGGTCACAATAAACAAGAAAAATATCTATCAGTGAGGTCAGAAAAAGTCATTTTGCAAATTGATTTAAGAATATGTGGATATTTGTAATGGAAAACAAGACTGAGGGAGAACATCATTTTTGCAGTGAACTCAATACTTACAAATTCTCATGTTTGAGTTGAAACAGAATATAAATGAAGTCACTCTATAACTTCTTTGTATCACAGCAGTAAATAAACAACAGGCTGAATATATTATATCCACTTTAAACAAGAAACACAACATACTGCAAATATCAGTATTCATGCAATTTGCCGTTTGTTTCCGTAAGTTCATGTGAACTCACTGATTTTCACGTTGCTGTCTCTCTACAGAAAGAAACTGAGCAGAAAATAAGCTCCAGAATCAGCGGCACACTGAACACGTACACTCAGGTCGGACTGGCCGCTGGACAGCAGTACATGGTCAGCATCACTGGAGAGAAAGATGGCGTGATGGGAACGGAGAGCACAACGCAATTCACCACATGTGAGTCTATGCAGACTGAACCGTATAGAGCAGCAGCCGCCTTATGATGTTGATTCATTCATTGATTCATTTTTGGACAGTGATCTCTGGGCCAAAAGACTTGCACGTTGTGAAGACAAGCACTACATCAGTCGTTGTCCAATGGGAGAAGGCGCAGGGGAAGATTGAAAGGTACGTCCTCTCCGTTGCACCCAATCAGACAGATGGATCCGGCAGACTTCCGGAGTTAAACCTGCCCCCGGAGAGAGATTCGGCCCAGATCGATGGCTTGCAGGCGGGCCGCTTGTATGACATCTCGTTAGTGGCGGAGAAAGACGGCGACCAGAGCCAGCCAGCAACCGTACAGGCCACTCCCGGTGAGTCTCAGGATGATGAATAAACTCTTGTTAACAGCTCACAGAATGATGTGGAACATGGCGGTGTGACTTTAAACTTCTTACGGCAAATATTAAAGCAAAATGAGGAGAAAAGTCAAAACCATGCCATGTTCTTGTTTTAAGCACAAACTCACTTCATGTTCATGATTTTTGCAGAAAACAAGATTTAATGACTTGCTTTTCTAATAAATGTATCTTGATTTTTGATTTCCATTTCTCAGCCTTGATATTTCAAAGAAAAGTGAAAGTTGTTTTGTAGAAATGGAATGGAAGAAAGTTTGTACTCTGTAAGCACGCAATACATGTCGGGCACTTATGAACATACTTTGTCTAATGTATGTCTGCTTTGTAATTCATTTTTTTTTTTTTTACAACCAGACGTTGTATCTGACAATTCAGACATTGGGAATTTTTAATGATCAGTTGCTGGTATTTACCGACCAATGAAATCCAGGCCCCTTTGCATGCCAAGCATAAATGGCACAGCAAGACTAACAGGTTATGAGAGTACAAGGAAAAGTCATCATAGTATGAAACGTATTTATCGCCAGCAGATGATGTGAATTTAGACGAGACCCACTCTGATTGTGTATAGACCAGTCAGTCTGTCATATTTACAAACCAGTGACCTCACTGTGGAAATGTCCGGGCTATTAGAATTGAGTTTTATGTGTGGCGAGGCAAAGAGAAGAGCCTCGTGTAAATGTGCATGACTGGATCATTGTTTTATTGTGAAGAATGTTTTTCCCCTCCACACAATATCTTCACTCTAACCAGCAATGCCACATTTTCTATTTCTTCAGGAAGCTTTTGCCTTTCTTTCTTGCAGAAAATGAAAACCTCCAGATGTTACATTAACTTTGGAAATGACGGTCACATGGATAGTGGCCACCCCACCTTTAACCTGTTGCATTAACACCATCTTTTTATTAACAGGATTTCCTTTTGCAGCTGAGCCATTTTGAGTTCATTTTGCATCCAAATTTTACACCTCATTCGTGCCTTTAGGGAATGTCCCAGTGCCTGATACTAGGATGACCATGGGGATGGAGAACATGCAGGTTGACTGTGGAACCTGGAAATAACAAAGAAAAGACACCGAGGTTCACAAACACAACACTCTTCCTGCGAAAGCAGGTGATTAAAGGAAAGGTTGAAAATTCAGAAAGAACAGGAAATACCAGCAGACTCAGACCAGGCTTATTTATTAGACCTGGGCAAAAAAGACCACATGGGATGCTTCTCAAACCCGGTACACTACCAAATATCACAAGAAGACCTTATGGTCCAGGATTAAAACATTTAAATTCTTCCCAGATAGGAGTGAAAGGGAGGATTCTAGTGCCTTCTTCAAACAGGTCAATAACACGGTATCCACTGAGACCGAATGTAGACTCACCTTATCCTGTTTCCAATGGTAAACCATTGCCGCTGACAATGAAAGAGACAAGATCTCAGAAAGGAAACATTGAAACCATTTTTAGAATGGAATCTGTCGAGACCCCCAGAAATGACACATCAGCCCCATCTGCCACCCCACCGCCTTTCACAAACGTTACTGAATCGACTGAAGAGCCTACAATTACAACAGAAAAAAACATAACAGCCTATATAAATGGGACAAAATGTGTTCGGAAGGTTTTAGTTGGGTACAGGAAGATACACGGAAACATGTCCGATGGCAATGTGCTGTCTAAAAACCTGACAGTTGTAGTTGGCCATGTAAATGGAAATGAGCTCTTGCATAAACTTCTGATAGGCAGGTCTACAGTCAATGAAAGGGGGGTTATAGGGCTGGACGAGGCTCAACATAAAGAGCAAGAGACTTCTGAGGCGAGAAGGAGTGTGAAAGAGCAAGAAGGAGAGGTTGATGAAGAGGTGGATGAAAGCAATGCAAACACCACTCCCTATTCAGTGAGACCGCCTGAGACATCACTGTACCTGTCCCTCACCACCACATCTCCTCACATCTCCACATCAGCTCAACCTGAGAGAGTGAATAAACAGCCGACAGCAGAAAGAGCCCCGAGAAAAAACACTATCCAGGCATCTTCATTATCAATTCCCGGACAGCCAACTAGACACAAACCATTAGTAGGTAGACCACTTTTTAGGTCAGCATACTCTTCATCATCTTCAGAGATGCAAAAAGATAAGCGTCCATCTTGGCCTAGTCCCAATGCCTCTGGTTTTGCAAAAGAACCCCTCGGAGAGATGAAAGTGCCGAATTCAAGACTTCCAGCCACAAGAGAAATCCAAGATTCAACTCCTGAACTTGCTCACAAGTCAAGCACTGAGACGACTTCGTTACCAGTCAAAATCCTCTTGAAACCAGACACTGCAATAAAAAACGGAGGCATTGATGCATCGCATCTGAAGCCATTTCGTCGGACTCCTTTTAGGGGTTCCCTTCCTCGTCGTCCCAACGCCAGTCCTTTTCAAAACCGTACAAGGCCAGTTCTAGAGCCACCTCAACGCCCTTCCCGGGGACCCATAAGACGGGTTTTCCCTTCAAAACCGATTATGAGAAACAACAGGACTATCAGCCAAGCCAGTCCTATCCAACCTGTAAAACCTGCCTTAACCCCCGCTAAAGAAAATGGCACTAGTATTAGGATTAGACCGAATGCAGTAATCAACAGGACCAGTGGGGCCGCCAGTAGACATCCAGCCAACAGACATTCCCAAATACAACACAGTGGTACCACTCGAGTGGGCCCAAACATCAGTCAGCATGGAAAAGGAAACTCTGATAGCTCTTTTTCCACAGACCATCTAATGGAAAACGATAATAAGACTCGGGAATATGTGTTGAGCGAAACAGATGGCTCTATTGAGCATGTGGGGGTCAACAATGCCACGTCAACAGGGTTTGTACTAACATGGGCTGCACCGAAAGAAAAGTTCAAACACTTTGTAATCACTCAAACTGAGCTTGGACCAGAAAACAAAGAAAAGGATGAGATGGAAAAAGATGAAGAGACGAATGAAGAGGAAGAAGTTGATGATGGGACGGGACTTAAGACAACAGCAGCAAAGAAAAATAGTTTGAGCAAAGGAAAAGCTGAACTTGTACCCAATGTACAGAGAGCAAAGATGAGCAAGAATGGAGGAAACTTGACTACAGTTGTTCCTGGATCGGCCCGTTCACACCAAATGACGAACCTCAGCCCACAGACCAGGTACTCTGTGTCCATCTTTGGGAAGGGACCTGCGTTTCGCTCCAAAAAACACAACCTCGTCATTCATACAGGTACCCAAAACCAGAAGTCAGTACTGCTAAACCTTAATCTGTAAATGGTCCAAGTATAGTTACCTTCAGTTTTACTACTTAGCACTGTTGCTTTCCATGCTTTTAAGGGCTTTTAATCAAAGCAAAGATCTGATTAAAATTTGTGCAGTGTGTAAATATTAATAAATGTTTGAATATAACAGCTTTGTTCTCAAATCTAACCCTGTGCATTTGGTCTTTTGTGGACAATGTGTGGGCTACATACTGAGCATGAACTCTTTCCCTGCCATCGACTGATTTTTTTTGGCATTTATGACACAACAGCCACTGACGGAATTCTCCTGCAATCCATGTTTTCACTGTTATATGGTAGGGGGCGCTATTATGCATCTTCTGAAAGAGTGCATAATCTCCTGATCAAAACACAGGCGAAGAAGAAGCAGAAACAAGCGACAGAAGCATGTAAAATAATGCAATCATCAAAGATTAAACAGCAAATTAAAAAGGCTCTGTTCTTTCCTTTGATATTGATAGTTCAGATAGTTCAGATATTCATAATATTCTAGGGGCCATGAAAGTTTTGTGAAAATAATCAAAAATGCTGGTGTTGAATAGCAACTTTAAAAAAAAAAAAAAAAAAAAACACTGGCAGGGAAAGAGTTAAGAAACAAGCATACTAAATAATGAAGTCTAGTATGTAATTTTGTCCACACACAGTCTCATCAGGCAAATGTGTGTCTTGAATATCAACAGAAAAAAAGTTGATTTAATAGTTTCACCTTAACATTGTCTCCATTCATTTGGTAATAACTAACTCTTCATAACTAATATTAACATTGGATTATACAAAAACAACTATTTCGCCATTACTCAATACATGTGTAGTGAATTAGTGTTAATTTGAATCAATTTAACAACATTTTTACTTCGTATTTGAGAGCTACTATTGATTAATGCAACAATTTACTTTGTTCATATACTCTGGGTTAAAAACGGCACAATTACCACAGAAAATAATTTCAGCTTGTCCTTCTGTTTGTAAAAATGAAGACAAATCAATCAGAATTAACCACGTTATATGTGTGAAATAATAGTTGTGTAATTAGATTACAAATAATAGACAATGAAAAAGACAATAGTTGTGTAAAATCAATATAAACAGCCTGCATGGGGATTTTATCTGATTTGAACTGAATCCACATGTAAGGATGGTATTTTGGTCTAAATGTAGAAGTATTTTGAATCATTTTGTTCAGTTCATCTACTGGAATTGCCAGTTCTCTTTATTTGGTGGTGTAAGAAAACTACAAGTTTCACGTTTCTGCTTTTAAACCTTGGGAAATTCTTTCTAGGCTTCTTTACTGTAAATATGTCATCTTTACAAACTGAGGGATCAGTCAAAATGTTTTTCTGCGGATGGTAATCTCCTGATGCTAATACAGTTAAGACATATTCCTGCTCATCACCATTCTTCTCTCATCCAGGGTAAGATTACAGTCAGCTGCTTCATGTGTCCTTCATCACTCACCCTCCGTCCAGGGTAAGACCGCGGTCGACCCCTCCATCACAAACAAACGACAGCGGTTCAGTCTCATGTCAAATAACCTGTTCCATGTTGGCCAACAAAACACAAACTGTGCTTTTTTTAATGAAATGACTTGACGGCTGTTCACAACGTTTCCTTCACTTCCTCACTCGTTTCGTCTTTGCATTTTTCTTCTCCTCTCCAGGTTCAAAAGAGCAGCATCATAATATCATGCTTGTGTTTTCTGTGCAGGATTTCATGTCAGTCATTAACAGCGAGGTTTCTGTGGGGCTCTGTATAGGCCGTGGCCTATATACTGTATATATGTTTCGACTGCACATATATACACTCATGTTTTCACTGAAATAACCCATAGCCAGCCTTATGTAAGGGTTTTCACAGAGAACAGAGAAATGCGAATGCAAGTAAAGTACTGCTTAACAATGTTTTATTCTGGATTTGTATTCATCCTTACATCTTTTTTTCCTTAAATTTCTTCTTTTTAAATTTCTATGTTCTTTCTTATCCTTTTTTTTTTTGAGGACTCTGTTTTTGGGAACTTCTTGTCTTTTCTCTTTCTTTCTGTCTCTGTCTCTTGCTCATTCTGACCGGGTTTTTAATGTTCTGTACCTGCTCGTTCAGGCCCGGAGCCTCCGTCTGATCTCGTCTTCAGCGATGTGACCGACAGCTCTTTCACCGTGTCTTGGACCAAACCCAAGAGCAAGGTGTCCGGATTCAAGATCACACATACTCAAGTACAAGAAGGTAACGTAAACCTCAGTTTCAAAAGACTGGCACTTTCCATGAAGAGGGTTTGAAATCATTAGAAGCTCGGATCCCATTGAAAACACATGTTGTGTCCCGCAGTCCTTTTATTGCATGATTATGGGTTGAACAAATTGTAAACCTCATAAAACCTGTATATTATTTATTTTGACCTCCTGAGTTTGGCAGTTAACATTTTATGCAAGTGAGCATGAAACAGAAGTTGTGCTCTTTTCTTCCCTATTGTGTCGTATATCTGAGTGGAACTGCTTCTCAAACAAGAACAAATGTAGGGCGGGGCTTGATTTTGTCCATAGGGAATTGATTGGATGGGTGTGGTTTGCTATTGGTGGATCTAATGTGAGTGACAGGTTGCCCCGCCCTCGTCATCGGAGAAGAGATGACGCTGAAGAGGGAGGGGAAGTTATTCTGATTTAAGATTATGAGGAACAGATTAAGATTATTCAAAACAATACTAATAAATATATTCCATTAAAAATAAAGAATTATCCCTTTTGATTTCTTGGGGACTTTAAGCACCACATTTAACTGTCCCAGCTGAAAAGAATGGGAAGTTTCAAGAATTTGTACCCCGTTCATGGAAAGTGTGAAATATGCATATGTGTTCTTTGTTGTTGTGATGGCAGGTGAGCCGATCTCTGTTAGCGTGAACTCAGAAACGCTCCGTCTGGATCTCTCGTCGATGTCGCCCGGCTCCACCTATGAAGTCACCGTGATGTCTGTGCTCGGACAAGACGAAAGCGACTCCATCAAAGGCACTGTAACCACCTGTGAGTTTCACGTCTTTCTAGATGGAGTATTATAGGCAAGCTGTAAGGCTGATCAATGAAAAGTCTGTACTTCGTTGACTGATGAACCTGTCACAGTTGTGTCCTCAGGATACAGCAGGATTGAAGCCATCACAAGAATTGTCTACTACTAGTTTTGACTGTCATGAATTCATGATTTTTGTCATCAATATGTACATTTAAAAGTGATTTGAATTAAGTTTAGTCAATGTTGTCACTTTATTTTGATAGTCCACTTTAGACATTCTACTAACTATAAGTAACATTGCAACTACATGTCAACTAACTCTCATTAGAGTATTAGAAGACTGTTAGCTTAGGGTTCGGGTTTATAGAATAAATTGACATGCAGCTACTTATAGTCAGTAGAATGTCTGTTGGGGAGCATCAAAATAAAGTGTTACCATGATTTTACTTTAATTTTAAAGCTGCAGATTGTATAATTTTCAAATGGTAGCAGCAAACAGAATTGCAATTAGTTTCTTTGAATGGTGTGACATGACAATACTGGAAACTTGTTTGCCTATTTCAGAAAAACTGTTGGAAAATAATTTTTGCAAATCCATTTAAGGCAGCAACTAAGCTAATTTGGTGGGTTGAAATGTACAGTATAAAAAGTGGAATAACTGAAAAATATAGCTGCAAGCAGTAAATTAAGGGGCCAAGCACATCAGAAGCAAACAAGGAAGCTAACCAACAATGCCGTAATAACAACATATCATCATAACAACTGAGACAAAGACACTGTATGTCAAGTTTGAAGTCAATCAGACCAGCGGTACTGTATTTAGTGCAATTTCATGTTTTGTTCAATTATAGCGCCACTAAGTGTCGCAGTCCCACCTCTTTTTTGTGTGTCCTCAGAGTGCCCACATATATAAGCATGTAAAATTTGGTGAAAATGTCTCATTTTGTTTAGGAGTTATAGACATGTATATGTATGAACACATCATAAATTACCCAAACCTGACTTTGATTGCATTTTTTGGCCACATACTATTAAAATTTTGACATTTGGCCATTAGCGTATGGTCAACGACCCATGTTTACGATTTTCCTACAGTGGTTTCGTCTCGATTGGACTAACGATTTCAAAGATATTCGCAAATGTTGTGTAAACGTTAAATCACAACATTGCACTAACCATAATGTGAAACCTAGCATGTTTTGTTGGACTCGGCAAGGATTCAGGAATCTAAGGAGGTAACTCCAGTGAAAATAAGTTATAAGCATATAAATTATTATTTTTTCACCACTAGGTGGCGCTGGTCTGAAACTTCTCAGACTCCTTCAGGGCATCGTGCCGATGACCCATACCAAGTTTCGTAATGATACGTTCATGCATTCGTAACATACAGCATTTTGCAACAAAATTCAAAATGGCCAACGCCCAAAATAGCCGATATGGGAAAATTGGATATCACTCGGCATGGCATGACGCCCAGAATACAGCGAAACCATGAATTTTATGATTTTTGGGCCAACTGTTCATATAAGCAAAATTAGCCATTTTTCGTATCTCCAGACCAGTAGGTGGCACTGCGCCGAAATGCAGCAAGTAACCTCAGGTCATGCTTGTGATGACATGGACCAAGTTTGCTCTGAATATGATAAAGCGTTGAGGAGATACAGCCTTACAGCTATTTTTGTGCGTGTTACGTTAAAATTGTTTGTGCGTTTTTCAAAAACGGTTTGACAAATCGACTTGAATTCCATAACTTTTCGTTGGCATGGTCTGAAGATGATCTGGTTCAGTTTTCATGAAAATCTGAGCAAAGGCCTAGGAGGAGTGTGAAAAAGTAGGTTTTTCAGAAAATTCAAAATGGTGGAAAATGATGTCATTTTGTTTCTAGCCCTTGCAGTTATTAGCATTAACATGAGTGCTTTTTTTTTGGACAGTTGGTGGCGCTAGAGGGATTGACTTAGAGACTTCAAATTTTCTATGGTGACAGTTGAGGCTGTCCTCTATCTGTCTGCCAAATTTCATAACTTTCCCGAAAGTGGTTCTATGGGCTGCCGTAGACTTCCAGAGCGGAAGAATAAACGGAAGAATAATAATAACACTAATAGATACAATAGGTGCTTATGCAGCTTCGATGCTTGGCCCCTAATAACTTTGGATTAAAAGCATCTGCTAAATGACTGTTCACCTTTTCTAGTATGCATGCTTACTACTTCTTTTACTGCTGTTTTTGTAGGGATTTACTTAACATGAAAAACATTTCAAGTTTTTGCCCCATTCAGACATATCAAAAGCAAACTTCAAGTCACAGCACGATACACATCAAAATTTCCAGAGTTAAATCAACTCTGCTCAGAGTACATATGGTCCCTCTCTAAATAATGTTAAAATAACACTAAAGCAGAGTTAAAGTTAATGAGATAATTAAGCAATTAAGTGATGATTGTGCATTACTGATGAACACCTGCTGTTAACAAGCAGAATCACTAAAGAAAAGAGAAACACAAGAACTACAACTGACTTCAGTCACAGCCTTATTAACTGCTTAATTATCTCATTAACTTTAACTCTGCTTCAGTGTTACTTTAACACTATTTAGAAAGGGACCATATGTACTCTGAGCAGAGCTGATTTAACTCTGGAGATTTTGCTGTGTAACCTTTGCCTTCATCTCTGTTGGTGATTTTGATCAAATGTGTTTCCCTCAGTGCCTGATGCTCCAACAGACCTGAGGGCCATAAATGTCACCGACAGCAAAGCGCTACTGCTGTGGAGACCTGCCCTGGCAACCGTCGACCATTACATCATAGTGTACAGTTCAGACACAGGTAAGCAGTATATCTGTATGGATTGGGTTGCAACTACAGCTACTCAATGTGTCTCAACTACTCAGAGGTTGCATATCTCAGCATTTACCCTCTAAAAAATGATACTAAAATGTTGTTTATACTTTGTCAGAAAAGAAAGGACTTTCAATATTGCTGAAAAATGACACTCCTGTGTTTTTCCTCTCATCTCTCACCATAAGCACCTGGGTCTGGAATAACCATCAAAGTCTCTGGCAACGCAGTAGAACAGCAGCTGCAGGCCCTGCAATCCTCCACGCAGTACAGTGTGAGTGTTCAGAGCCGGAGGGGAGACCTGAGCAGCTCCAGAGCGACTGCAGTCTTCAGCACCACAGGTCAGCATGAGCGTCAGCTGTTCACTCACTCATTATCAGGTCAAGAGCCTTGAATATGAGCCAGAACTAATGTGACCTTTCCTCAATGACTGCTGCTGTGTCATTATTAGTGGATGTATGAAGTCATTTCTCCTCAAGTTCACACAGGTGTGGAGAATCATTTTAAAGAGGACCCATGATGCTTTTTTTCCATGTTCATCTTTCTCTAGTGTGTAATGTTGCAGTTTGAGCATGAAAAAGCTCTGCAAAGTTCCAGTAATTCTCTAGCAGTATCACTTTTTCTGAACTCCCTGAAACGCCTCCATTGTAGTCTTGAGTTTTCTTCTTTATAAAAGACTTTATAAAAGGGCATTATATGGTGTCTTTAGAGGGATTGCTGATTTATGATTTCACTTTTTTAACATAACTTTAGTTAGTGTGTAATGTTGCTGTTTGAGAGTCGTAACTTTGCAGATGTTGTTTATGATCAAAGTTCAATGCAAAGGGAGATATTTTCTTTTACAGAAATCTATTTTTAAGGACTACAACAAACGGCTGGTAGGGACTTCAACGAGCTTCTTTTCGGGTGGGTGACATCACTAACCCTTAAATTTACATAAACCCCACCCCCGAGAACACACAACAAAGGGGGCGGGGCCATGTTGGGCTGCTTTAGAGAAGAGGAAGAATTGTTGTAGTAGAGTGTTGTTCATTTTACGCTGGACTGCTTCACAAACGAGGGTCAATTCAACACAAAAGATGAACATGACGGCACATGCTAGTGGATGAGTTGAATCAACTCCACAGCAACTACATCAATTTATCCACTAACCATTCAGAAACGTCTAAAAGTTGTAACTTCTTCCTGAGTCTCTCCATCAGTGTCGACTCCGGTTTGAACAATGTAAGGCTGAACACCGTTACTGACAATCCTCATTTTGGCTGCGTGAGATTCTCCAGCTTTGTTGTTGTTGAGCTGTTAAAGCTCCACCCTCTTCTGGAAAGGGGGCGGGAGCAGCAGCTCATTTGCATTTAAAGGGACACACACAAAAACGGCGTGTTTTTCTACTTTTACACTGTTGCCGCGGGTTGTTTTTCATGTCCGCTGGTTGAAGCGACCCCAAATAACATGGTATTTAACTTCTGGAATGCAAATTTTACCAGGGGGAACCCCACCAAAAATGCAGATTTTTTCCTCCGGAACGCGATTTTTCCTAGCAATTAGGCGGGTTTTGTTGTGAAAACCTGGCAACCCTGTAAATAGCACTTGCTTTGATATTTGGCATGGATGCAGAAGGTGTCCAGACCACACTTCATATTGTAATAGCACTTGTTTATGCACAAGGCGAATCCTTTGTATGTCGCAGGTGCTGGTAAAATAGTGGATGGTCCTCGTGATCTGAAGGCCAGTCAGGTGACGCCTCGTACCGCAGTGTTGTCATGGAAACCACCTGCATCAGCCATCACTGGTTACAAGCTGAGCTACTACACGGACAGCCAGGACATTAAGGTCAGAAAACCGAGTGTATGATTTACAGAACGAGTTATCACCCATAAAGCCTCTTTTACCCAGCGCTCTCTTAAGATTGAGCATTAAACACCTGGATATGTTTGTTCCGCACAGGAAGTGATTGTTGAGCCCACATTGACGGAGCTGAAGCTAAGCAGGCTGAAGCCGTCGTCCACATACACGGCTCGTCTGCGGGCCGTGAGCGGCGGTCTGGAGTCTGTGACCATCTCCACAGAGTTCAGCACTGGTACTGACCGCTGACCATCTCTAAACATCTGCATTTGTGCTAGAAATCATACAACATTTTTTTTTTTTTTGTTAGTTCATGTTAGTTAATACATGTATTGATGTTAGCAAATGAGAACTTGTTGTAAAGTGTTACTGAATTATTATTGTGAATTGCCAAAAAAAAAAAAAAAACCCACAAGTCAGGATGAGCTGCATTCATTTTCTTTCTGTGAAGAAAAAGTCTTTTTACAGTGCTACTTTGTTCTCCTCAGGGAATGTCCGGTTCCCGTTTCCCAGTGATTGTTCCCAGGAGCAGCAGAACGGAGTGCTGGAGTCGGGAATCGTGGAGCTGTTTCCGCAGGGCAGGGAGGGAAAACCAGTGATGGTTTACTGTGACATGGAGACGGATGGAGGCGGCTGGATGGTACGAGGGTCACGTCATATCTCTACTAGTGTTGCACAGAAGTTATTGGGTGGGACAAGAAAAGGTGGAAGTCTTCATGTTGCCAGCTTACGTCACTTCAGAGTTCCTACTGGCGGTGCGAATGCAACCGGGAAAACGGCCCTATGGGAACTATTAGTTCACCCTAGTGGCTAGTTCCTAGAACTACCTGGTGTGAAAGCCCCTAATATGGGCCTGTCCCAAATGGCACACTTCATATGAACTTACGGTCTTGTGGAATTACAACGGCCGGTGCGTGATCTTGATCATGTCCCCTTTGCGGTCGATATGTGCACTGAAGTGAGCTCCACAGCAGACTTGTACCTGACAGTCAAAGCAGCATTATGTAGTGAAAGGCCCTGTCCCAAATGGCACCCTAAACACTCATGATCTTCCTACAAGTCTACACTTTCATTACTTTGACTGCCGGGATGAAGTTTGCTGCGAAGCTCTCTTCAGTGCGGCTCGGCAAAAGTGCGCATCGAGGGTGCATATCGACTGCAAAGGGGACACTCGCAAGCACCCTTCTGAAACCTAAAATGTCAAATGGGACACCCTATGGTCTCATGGACTTAACAGACACACAAACGCGGCAGCCCTTTTAAGTGCACACAACCAAAAGTGCACTCTAGAAAATAATGTGTTGTCTCAAAAATAACAGTTTGCATCAATTTTTTTGAGTTATGACAACTTTGAGTGAATTTACGTTCAACAAACAAGCTACATTGAGTTAGAGGAACTTAATTTGTAGCATAAACACAATATTTTAAGTTGATTACTCAAACGTTGCTAGTCCTGGAACCAATTCATCTTATCTATTTCTATTTGAATCAACAGCGATCACAGCATATGCTAACAACTTATTTAACATGTATATTTAATGAAGATGTTACTTGTCATTAGCGCAGTCATCACTTATAGAATCAATGTAGTGTTTACCTTCATGTATTTACAGCACAATGATAACCACAAAAACTTCAGCATTTCAGAAACTCTTTTAAATGTCAAACATAACAGCATTAAACACTTACAGGTCTTTTTCTTCACTAAAAACAAATAAATTAACACTTAATTTCAACATTTATTCTCATCCTGTCCTATGCAAAGCATGCTGGGAAATAGAAATCCGCTGACTAATTTGTGAAGTTATCAAGACAATTTCATTAAGTTACTGCATCCTAATTTAAAAAAGAAGCAAATTAACGCAGAAATTTGAGTTTAAATTAGACGATATTAAGTTGATGTGATGATCAACATTGTTATGTCAACAGAACTCTACAAAATAATGTTTGCAACTTAAAAGGTTTAATTAAAACAATAAATTAGAATTTTTAACTTGCAACCATGCATTTATTTAAGCTGTGGTAACAGGTCCATGAATTACGTAAGTGTGCCATCTGGGACAGGGTCAAAGTGTGGACTCGTAGGAAGACCGCGAGGGTTTCATTTAGGACAACGAGAGGTTAACGAGAGCAGGTCGTTTACTTAAGGTTAATTCAAAGACACACTGATTCGTTGACTTCACTAGTCAAAAATAACCACATATGATTTGAGGCTTCATTCATATGACAAGCGGTTTGTTTAAATCTCTAAACCAATAATAGTGATGTTTGCTTTAAATAACGTTACTAACAAATAATATTTGACATTCCTTTTAGCAATGTTGACAAAGTATACATTTGAGTGGCTTATCTTTTATCTGTTTGTTTGTGTATGTCTAGGTCTTTCAGCGAAGAAAGGATGGAAAGACGAACTTCTTCAGGAGCTGGCGGGAATACAGTAGTGGATTCGGAGCGCTGGATGGGGAATTCTGGCTCGGTGAGAAATTAAATCAATTAGTTTCCTCTGAAATATTACAAATCACCAAACTGACAGCCCAGATCTGGGTTTGTAGGTTTACATTGCAAACCATGCAAGTCAAACAACTGGTGAAGAAGGTTAGCGCTGCCCTCTAGTGGACTGATTGTGATGGTGAAAGTGACATTTGTGGGTATTGAGGGTGGAATGAGAGTGTTCATTCACTCCTTCCTGCCGGTACTGAGACTGGAACTCTCGAGTCTGACTCTAACCATTAGGCCACGACTGCCCCAGTTAACTGACTGTGTCTTCTGCTTTAGGAAATGAGCTGCTTCATAACTTCACTAAGATGAGTCCAATGACCCTCAGAATCGACCTGAGAGCAGGAGACGAGTCCGTTTACGCACGTTATTCCTCGTTCTCCGTGGAAAATGCAAAAAAACACTACACCATCAGAGTCTCGGGATACTCTGGCACAGCCGGTGAGTCTCTAAACGTGCATATAGCTGAACTAGCCAGGAAAGAAGAGCCTGTAGAGATGTAGTATGGTATACTTATGAAAGTCTGCATTTATTCTTGAACAGGCGACTCGATGTCGTATCATAACGGCCGGCCGTTCTCCACGCGGGACAGAGACCCTCAGCCGTTCATCACGCGCTGTGCCATGTCTTACAGAGGCGGCTGGTGGTACAAGAACTGCCACGAGGCAAACCTCAACGGCCTGTACAACACCAACAAAAACCACCAGGTGCAGCCGACTGACTCACGACACATGCGCTCATATACAGAGATCAGTGTCAACCAGTGCATCGATATGATGTATCAATGCACTGAGGAAAAAAATCAACATGCACATTTATTTTCTCTATAAATGATTTTTTAACAACTTGGAGTGCCTCATTTTGCTTTCCTCAATTTGCACATTTTAGTAAACAGACTTTCTTGATTGATCATTGTCTTAGTATTGTCATTTCCAGTCTAAATATCTAAAAATTCTTAAATCCAGATGCTTTTACTAGATATGTAAAATGACATAAGATATTTTTTCTTGTTTTCTAGGGAAAAAAAATCTAAATGAAGTGAGTTTTTGCTTAAAACAATCAAAATTATCTGCCAATGGGGTGAGAAAAATAAAACAAGATTTCAAACAGAAACAAGATTATTTTTCTCACCCCATTTGCAGATAATTTTGATTGTTTTGTGACAATTTTTAGATATTTGGACTGGAAAAAAGACAAAAATACTATGTAAGAAAAACAATTTTTGCAGTGTTAATGATTTTTCTCTCTCTCTAAATTATTATTATTATTATTATTATATATGGATGTGCCGATTAGGATACAGGATAGACCCTTTTCACATTTCCAGGTTTCTCAGAAGCAGAAGTCATCATAGTTGGGTAAACTTTTATAGTGGTGAATGAGAAACTTCATTAAATATATATTTTTTGTGTTTCCATTTGTGCAAATAGCAAAAGAAAAACTACACAATAGTGTTTGCACAACTTTCAAACTAGAGGAAAAAATTTGAAGCGATTTGATAACGGCAATCAGAAGAGAGAAATATGTCATTTTTAAACTAAACATTTATTTTTTTGTAATTTGATGCAAAGGTAATATAATACAAAGTATAGCGTTATATAAATGTACATAATTAAAAAAAAGACATGATATTGATGACGATTAAAATGCATCATCACAGTCTGTGAAAAGGGTCTATTTGCCATTTTCAAACATTTGTTATATTTTGGTTGCATTTGTGACTGTAACTGGTTATGATTTACACCTCTAATCTTGTTGCATTTCATTTTCTCTTATTAAAATATGAAATTTTTTATATTAAGTGTGACATTTTCAACATGTCTTGACATGAATGCAGTTGTAAGATGCGTTTGCATGTCTGATTTCTTTCAGGGAGTGATCTGGACTGAGTGGAAAGGCAAGGATTTCTCCATCCCCTTCACCGAGATGAAATTCCGTCCCGCTTCATTCCGGCCCTAATGAGGGAGAGACGGGACGAGGCGAACGCTCTCCCTTCATGGACAAACATCTACACATGCTCACTGAAAAGCATCATTATTGCACGTATATCCTCACCATCATCACCACATATACACACGTACTCCACCTGAAATGCGTCAGGGCTGTTTATGTGTAGCCCGTATATTGTATTGTACAGTTGTTGGATTGTCTGTGCGTCGTGACGCTCCGCAGCAGCTGTAGGAAATATTATGCACTGCCTTCTTCACTACGATCAAGCTGCGGACCAGAGTCACGTATATCAGCTTGAACTGTCAAGAGTCTGTATTCATATTGCATTGTATGTAACATATGTCGGTGTCATTCAGAATGATTTCATAAAATAAAATAAAAAAACTGTAAGTGGGTGTTGCTGTTTTTGATATGGTTTTGGCAATAGATTCTGAAAGAACTATTTTAAATGGTGTTATGATCGTTATTCAAATGTTTAATGTAAGTTCATTACAAGTTTTGAATAATTAAGACTAAGACTTTATGATCATTAAGATTTAGTCTCTTCTGCTCACCAAGATTGCATTTATTTGATCAAAAATACAGTAAAAATAGTGAAATATTATTCCAGTGTAAATCAGCTGTTTTCTATGTGAATATATAGTAAAGTGTAATTTATTCCTGTGATCAAAGCTGAATTTTCAGCATCATTACTCCAGTCTTCAGTGTCACATGATCCTTCAGAAATCATTCATGATTATCAAACATTTATGATTATCAATGTTGAAAACAGTTGTCCTTTTTTTTTTTTTTTTTTTTTTACTTCAGAATAATTAATGAATAGAAATAGAAAGCTTTTTTAACATACACTAGTGTTTAAAAATTTGGGGTCGGTAAGAATTTTGTTTTTGAAAGAAATTACTACTTTTATTCAGCAAGGACAAATTACATTGATCAAAAGTGACAGTAAAGACATTTATAATGTTGCAAAAGATTTCTACTTCAGATAAATGCTGTTCTATTGTCCAGTGTTCTTCACAGAGAGATAAACCTCAGGTATGCTCTGACAAACTGACACTGAGCCAAATGTGTTTTATTTGTTGCATTTCTAGAATGTTTTCCTGACTAAAGATGGTTACCTCAATCTAGGTGATTTTGGATGCTCAAAAGCATTGGAAAGGTGAGGGGAACAGAATTATGGTTAAACTTGAATTTTCTTGGCATTATCAGTTTAAGATTACATGTTTGATTTTTTTTTCTTTCATGCACTGAAGCCGGTCTGTCAGCTGCAGTGATCGGAGCAGCTGCAGGAATCACACTGGTTTCACTCTTGGTGCAGCTCTGATCGTCACAGGTGTTGGTGTTGGAGCTGCAGGTGGTGCAACAGGTACTGTTTCTAACATTGCCAATGCAGTCAAACAAAAATCACTATGTGAGAGCCTTGAAAAAATGGAGCAGATTATGTAAGCACATTGATTTTTAATTCACTGAATGCACGTTTGATAACGTACAAAGTTCATGGAGGTTAAGCAGAAGTACAGTAGCGTGTGCCGCAGAAATCATGCATCTACTGTATGTCTGCTGACAAATGTTGGTAGAATTGGTGCTCAGGCTGCCAAAGTAGGACAAGCAGCAGCTTCAGGAGTTTTGAGTGCAGTCTTTGTCATTGCTGACGTTGCCTTCATAGTCAGAGCTGGATAGATTACTTACAAATTGTATTGATTCCACATTACATGATGTAATCCATTACATTACACGTTTAAAGTAATATAATTTGACTACTTTTTGATTACTTTTAGATTATTTTTGACTAAACTCATTTATCACATTGACTTGAATAGGATAATCTTGTACCATATTGATGTAAAAATACAAAGTAAAAGAAAATATATTACATTCTTTATCAACAACATGAAGTGTGTTAAATATTATGTTATGTCAGGGTTTCCTTGACTGGGCTTTGTGGGTTTAATGGAAAGTGGTTACCTCATTAAATCATAAATTTTACATTTAAAATAAATGATTTTAAAATAGAAAGCAATCAAAATAAAACTCTTACTGAAAGAAAGATAAAAATAGATATTTTATATGTTTATCTGCATGTCACATGACCATTAACTGACATCTGAGAACCTTGAACTTAATTTTATTATTATTATTATTATTTATTATATTATTATATTAATTATTATTGGCCTAACTTATTAACTTAAAATGTCAGGAAGTTCAGCTGACGAAAAAGTGTTGGAATCCCTGCCTTTCATGTTAATATGAAATGACGTGAATTGTACATTTTAATGTGTTTGAAAGACTTTCAAAGACACTAATACATGATTATATGACTCATTGAGTGATAATTCAAATAATAATTGTGTTTGTCAGGAGTTGATTAGATATACAATGCTGCAATGTTGAGAAAACACTTTTTGAAAGTTAAATTATTTGTGTAAATCCAGGGATCAACTGCTGTGTGGGTCTCAGTTTTCAGTGATTGTCACATAACTACTGGCCGGTCACAAACCTGGAAGACCTTCTAAACTTATATAAGCAGTAGGCTTTTTTAGAAAGAAAAATGTAAAAGATAAAAGAAGTTGTGGGGAGAATCAATGCATTATGAATAATTTACTGCCATTGTGGGAATAACATGTAATCATGTAATCAATAAAAAGCGAAGTCCCTTTAAGACAAGTCATTTCACTCGGCGGCCATCTTTGAAACGCCTCTCGGGCATCCTGGGCATCATGCAATCTCTTTGAATGGGGAAACATCAAATTCTCCAAAACTGTTTGCCAACCTTACGATTAAATTTCATATTTGAAATCACCAATGAAATCTAACAACAACCGGCTCATAAATTTAGTTTCTAAACGCTCGAATCATGTCATAAAAACTGTATTTTTCAGGTTGGATCGAGCTAACGCGCATGCGCAGACCTAAATGCGCGTCTCTTCGGAGGCGCGCGTCTGACTGTTTCTATAGAAACGGTGATTCAAACGGCCGCTGAAGTGACGCGATGACTTTACCAGTCGGCGATTGGCTCTTATTTAGAAGGCGGGACTTATTCCGCCATATTGCGTGTTACACTTTCTCCCATTCAAAACTATACGAGTGACACGACTTGTGTTATTCTATAGTCTTTGATAAAAAGTAACTGTAGTCTGATTACAAGTATTTTAAAATGTAATATAATTTAATTACAAGTACTTAATTTTTGGAATCTGATTACATGTAATCAGTTACTACCCAGCTCTGTTCATAGAGAAAGAGGTAGAAGGGGCGCACTTCAGCAGAGAGCAGTTTAATCTCAGGGGAGCAGTGTGAAGATAAAACTGTAACATCTGCACCCCAACAAGTGTTTATCATAAAGCACACACCTCCACCTCTGCTCTTACCGGAGTTTAATGATCTGTCATGATGACAAATGGAGAATCCAGCCGGTGTTATGGCCACGTCGGGCACTGCTGAGTGTAACCAAGTCTCACAGAGACTAGCAAGATGGTAGGGAGAGGAGGGTTAAAACTTCTTTTCCGCTATCTGCATAGAATTCCAGCTCGTTTGCCTTTCCTCCTTTTTCGACAGCATTTTAGGATGCAGGCCGGCAGCAATGGGAGCGCATAAATGCAGCAGTTCCAAGGCTGTGTTGTTTCCGAACCAAAGTTTAAGTTAGATCGAATGTCCAGAAGTTTTTGTCAATCATACTGGATCAGTGTATGTACTGTCTGAGCAAAAGCATGTATAAGAAGTAACATAATAATAATATAAAAGAGCTTTGCACAGAGCTCTCGTCAGCGACGCCATTGTAGCGGCACACCGGAAGTCTAAGAGTTGATGAGTTTTGAGTGAGCTCTTGAAGAGAGTGTAAACGTGCAAGCAGGACGATGATAGAAGTCAGCACGAATCAAAACTTAAAATCACAGAGCGGGGTCAGCGCATGCTGAGGCACACAGTGCACAGAAGTCACCAACTTTCTGCAGAGTCAATAGCTACAGACCTCCAAACTTCGTGTGGCCTTCAGATTAGCTCAAGAACAGTGCGTAGAGAGCTTCATGGAATGGGTTGCTGCATCCAAAGCTGACCTCACAAATGCGCTTCTAGAAAAATGGTCAAAAATTCCCATAAACACACTCCTAAACCTTGTGGAAAGCCTTTCCAGAAGAGTTCAAGCTGTTATAGCTGCAAAGGGTGGGCCATCTCCATATTAAACCCTACGGATTAAGAATGGGATGTCATTTCATGTCAGTTCATGTGCACGTAAAAGCAGACATCCCTAAACTTTTGGCAATATAGTGTATATATAAGGCACCTACTGGTGTTTAATTAATATCATTGGCAGCAATTTTGAGTCTGTTTCTGTTAAAGAGAGTGAATTCATTGAAGTTTCTTCTGGTTTAAGATAAACGCTCTTTGGAATGCATAGCTGGGCAAAGGTCGTGTCCTGGAGGATGTCACTGTTTAGGCCTGTGTGTGATTTGGGCCTTGGGATGTCTTCGAAAGTCTCCATTTCCTGAAAAGGTTGTGGATTTATGAATTAAGGTCACAATTTAGCCATTAGGTCTTAAAGTTTGTGTAACAAAGGAAGGTCTCCTTTATTGATCAGCTCTGTTAATACAAACCCTGGTTTGAGATTAAGTATGGGTTTAGTTCATGGATAATCCAACATCCGACATGTACAGGCAAGTGCAAACATTTTCTGTGTTGATATTTAAAAGGTTAGCTTTCCACTGTACAAATACCATTCAAAAGAGACCTTAGGAATGCTAAGATAATCTAAATAGTTATTTACATCATGTTTATACTGATGTTATACTTGCACTGTAAAAAGTGCTATATAAATAAAGGTGACTTGACTTGATAGAAAATGGGAAAAGCCATTTTATTGTGTTTGTCATAGCTCTTCACAAATCACATGATAGTGATTATACAAATAACACTGAAGCTTCAAGGCTCATATCAAGCACACAACTCAATCTCCAAGCCCTGTATCGGGGAGAGTATTGTTCTCACATAGTCACATGATCGATGACAAAAGGAAGACTCATTTTCTTTCCAATCATGTGAGATCATTCGAGAGTAAGGTTCGAACCTGGGCCATCATGATATCAGCTTACAAAAATGAGGACTCTTTTGTAATAGGTCCATTTAATTTTGATTGGGAGGATCTTAATTCAACAATAAATAGAGCATCATTTCTGAGCACAATATTATTCAACTAGACCCTCTTCACAAACTGCTGGTGTGTATTAATATTCATATCTATGTTTAATAGCACATTTTTGCTTTGAAATGTTTTGACTGCGTAATATTGCTGATATGAATAATGTATCAGATACATAATAAATCTAACAATTGTTTATAAAAATATTAATTCCATTTATTTATTATATAAAAATGCAGATACTTGTTGAATTGTGAAGGTCTTCTGTGAGGTTGATACAGTGATGAATTCCAGGTGAGTTGAATGTTTATGCACTCTCTACACCAGGGTACCATTATAATTGGTTTTTAAAAAAGTCATTTATTGAATAAAGTTTTTAATATATTTGATATCACTTTCACTAGTGATAAATTTGCAAAACTCTGTACAAATCTCAAAACTATTCAGAATTGTAACACAGCTCTTTCTAAAAAAGACTACAATAACTGTGCCAGTGCTACAGTTCTTTAAAGGAGTCATGAACTGTGTTTTATTGTTTTATGTTTCCTGGGGTGCACTTGTAATGTTATTATGCTTTGTACATCCAAAATTGTCATAATTTATAAATAAAAGGCATTTTTACTCCCCTGATTTTAGCCCTCTGGTTTGAACGCTCTGTTTTTAGTGGCATGTCTGCAGTGAGACTTTAGTGTACAAGCCCACTGCTGTGATTGTCTGATGTCTTTTTATTTGAAATAGCCAAGTATTACTCTATCGTTTAGCGCATTTTTACTATTATAGCTCTCAATGTTAACTAATCATGAAAAGTGTTGCATCACATTTAGATCTATGGCATTATGTTTAGATTGTGGCATGAAAGGTTGCAGAGATGAACACTGTAGGTGATCACAGACATGTTGTTGAGCGCATGAAAGCAGTGATCTCGTCATTGCAACTCAATTTCTGTACACTAACATGCTTTCATCTTCACTAACAGTGCAGATGCGATATTCGTTGAATAAAACGGTAGTTTTGCGCATAAGTCATTAGCCACGTTTACATTTACACTTTTTTGTCATTCCGATTAAAATCATTCCGATTGAAAGATTCGGTGGAGTGTTTACATGAGATAACAACATTATCTAATCCAATATGGTGTTTACATGCACCGGCGCTTTCAATCTGAATGACTTTGTGACGTGCACATTAGCCTATGTCATGTTTGCCGCCGTGTATTCCTGTCAACATGGAGTTCCGTTATTTCTTATGCGCGCTATTTTTATGTTAAGTGTTGCTCTTAATCAAGCAACATCGTGAAATTTGTAGCATATTACTGCTGGATGGTATGAGGAAAAGGGGAGCGCAGGAAGCTGACCTGTTTAGTGGCTGTGCCTCTTTAAGGAGCATCTCAACACTACCCCTCCCTCCTCCGTAAAGCAGAAGCGCAAGATGAAGGTCCGTAGTAATGATTCACTGAGTTCCTTCAGTGTATTTAATAAATGTGTTGTTTCCGTTTTAATTCAGTTTAATTTTGCCGACATTTTGCATTCTGACGACCCCTGACCGCTTGACGTGATGATGTAGACGCAAAGTAATCGGTTTAAATCGTTTACATGGCAGACTTTTTATGTTTTTTGGTTTATAGAAAGGTTTATCCCACCTCTCTCAAACCGGTTACAATTTCATTCAGTTTGGGCATTTTTATTCCAATTTAGGTGTTTATATGGAGCATTTTCATTCGGATTGGACTTTTAAACCGATTACAATACTCCATGTAAACATGACTATTGATAAACTCGTGCTGTTTGACAGCTTCAGCGCGCACTGCTACAACAATTGTAAAGGGAGCATTCTTTGATCACTTTCTTTATATAATTTAATCACAGTTAAATAACAGATTATTTTCATCCTACTAAGAAAAAACAACGCAAGTTTATGATTAGTCACAGGTTTGATTTACTGACACACAGACAAGGAACATCTGACTGTACATGAATCATTACATATCAGATCAGGCATTATAATTAACACGGTTACTTACATGTTGTCGCATTACTGTCGAGTCCAGGCACTGCACAATATTTTGTAATCCTCAACAGCATGTTTATTGCTTTGTAGCTTGATCTGGTTTAGAACCACATAGGCATATGTTACCTATTTTATTGCATGTCATGCTCGAATCGGTGGGCGGGGCTAATCAGGCGGTGATGAAGTAGGCATTGATCTTCTTCTGCGGAGGCGGTGCTTGCTGCCTTTTGACGTCATAGATCCCCACTTTGAAAATCCTGTCATTTGCTGGGTCTGGTGTCAATAAAAGCTTTTATTGGACTAACAAGGAAGTTGGTCAGGTGAAACAACATGTTATGGTTGAGACCAGACAGTGAGTGAATGGGAGGAGTGCAGGTATGTAGTGTTGGCTGATGATTGCTGACAGGTGAATGTGATCAGTACTTGGGTGATTGGGATCTGCTATGGTGACGGGGTCGGCCACAGCCTCTGGGTGCTAGACGGTCAAGGTGGTTCTGGTGGAATTCGGCCAGGAGATTGGGATCAAACACATTGTCTCGGTTAACCCAGGACCGTTTCTCTAATCTGTACCCCTCCCAGTCAACAAGATATTCCAGATGGCTGCCCCATCGCCGAGAGTTCAAGATCTCCTGCACACTGTAAATTTGAGGTTCCTCAATGACTTCGGGAGGAGGAGGTACTGGCGGCTTGTCGGGTTCTGTGGAAGAGGGAGAAACAGGTTTGAGGAGTGAAACATGGAAGGAAGGGTGAATGCGATACCGTGCAGGGAGTTGGAGATGGTAGGTGATACTGTTGATCTGCCTCTCGATGGTAAAGGGACCTGTATAGTGGGGACTCAGCTTTCGGCAAGGCAGGCAGAAATGCAGATCCTGGGTCGAGAGCCAGACCTTATCTCCAGAATGGTAGATGGGGGTAGAAGACCGGGGGGCATCCGCAAAGGTCTTGTGTCTCCACACTGCTTGCTGGAGTTGGATGTGGTTTGAGTCCCAAACCCTCTCATTTGCTCGAAACCAGTGGTCGACAGCTGAAATGTCCGAGGGTTCTTCTGTCCAGGGAAACAGAGGGGGTGGGTACTCGATTATGCACTGGAATGGGGTAAGGCCAGTGGTTGTTTGCCTGAGGGTATTTTCTGCATACTCGGCCCACGGGAGGAAGCGGTTCCAGCTGTGTTGGTTGTCATGACAGTAGGCCTGGAGATATCTCCCTATCTCCTGGATCTTCCACTCAGTCTGGCTGTTGGTCTGAGGATGATATCCGGAGGAGAGGTTGACGGAGAAATTGAGGAGTTTGAAGAATGCTGTCCGCCCACAGTCGGAGATAACCTCTTCTGGTATACCAAAGGTGTGAAATAGATGATGGAAGAGGGCTTCAAGTCAAGTCACCTTTATTTATATAGCGCTTTTTACAATGTAGATTGTGTCAAAGCAGCTTTACATTGATAACTGGTATATATAGTTGAAGCTGGGCTTCAGCTGTTTCGAGGTCAGTGGGTAAACCCTGGAGGGGAATCAACTTGCATGCCATGGAAAATCTATCCACTGTGACGAGAATGCAGGTGTAACCATCAGACTTTGGCAGGTCTGTAACAAAGTCGACCCGACGTGGGACCAGGGACGACGTGGGATGGGTAATGGTACTAGTTTACCAGTGGGTAGGTGATGTTGAATTTGGGAGATGGCACATACTGAGCATCAACTAACATACTGTGAGACAAATAAAAACTGAAAAATTGCCCCCGAAAACCCTACCAAGTGCTTGATTTTCATTTTTATTTTTTATTTTACATAATGTATCAGTTGTATTTATTGTAGTATGTTGTGCTGCTGTGACAAGTGAATTTGCCCTCTGGGGATTAATAAAGTAATCAATCAATCAATCCCAGGCCATACTGGGCCATCAGTATTGAGCTTGGAGGACAGAGAGGGTAGGCTGGCTACCTGGGTGTCCAGAGTCCAAGGAAGCGTGAAGGGAGCCCAGAAGGGTTCAAGGAGGTGTGTACATAGACTTTCCCCTCTGGGCCTCCTAGTGGAGCGAGTTCGGCTGCGGTGGCGATGCAAATTTTTTCATCCAGGTCTCACTGGATGGGGCTTACGAGGATGGCTGGAGGGAGTATAGGTTCCAGTGTGGGTGGTTCTTCGGGAGTATGGATATGTGAGAGGGAGTCTGCCATGATGTTCCTTTCCCCAGGTTGGTACGTGATGGTAAACTGGAAGCGTGTGAAGAAAAGGGCCCAGCGAGCCTGCCAAGGGTTTAATCTTTTGGCACTTCGGAGGTATTCCAGGTTTTTATGATCCGTCATGACAGTAAAGGGATGTTGGCCTCCAGCCAATGCCTCCACTCCTCCAGTGTCAGTTTGATTGTGAGTAACTCCTGGTTACCGATGACATAGTTCCGCTCCGCTGAGGAAAGCTTACGTGAGAAGTAAGCGCAAGGGTGGAGTCGGGGAGGCTCTCCGTGGTACTGTGACAGCACTGCTCCCCCCACGGGAGCTTGGGGTCGGGGTGTGTGAGGATAGGAGCAGCGCAAAAGGCCTCTTGGAGATTCTTGAATGCGGCTTGAGCTTCGGATTCCAGGAGATTTGGGCTTCTGACGGAGCATGGAAGTGAGTGGTGCAGAAAGGAGACTGAAGTCTTGGATGAATCTACGGTAGAAATTGGCAAAGCCGAGGAATCATTGAAGTTCTTTAACAGTCTGAGGTTGAGGTTCAGTTCTGAATGGCTTGGACCTTCCATCTGGTCCATCTGGATACCATTGGTGCTCAGGATGTAACCGAGGAACTGGACCGTGGGGCAGTGGAACTCACATTTCTCAAGCTTCAGGTTGAGGTGGTACTTCCTGAGTTGTTGGAGGACCTGTGTCACGTGGTGGCTGGGTCAGGTTCCTGGAGTAAATCAGGATGTTGTCAATTGGGTGAGCAGTTGTCCAGGAGTTCCGCAATACAAACAGAGTCCTGTGGCGAGACGTTGAGCACGTTCTGTGCGGGAGAGGCGACTGGAATCCACTTGCATCGGTTCTGGTACTGGAGGACAGGCAGCAGATGAGGATGGAGAATGAGTGGTTATTTCCAGTAGACAGGTTCTAAGATGTTGGGGAATCATAACAGCTTTCTGCATAAAGCTCTCCAATCCGACCATATTATCATAAATACCCATTTGGGCTCTGATTTAAACCTTGATGATAAGCAGTTAGTAATGCTGTTTCATTCCAGCCACAAGAGGCCGCTAGAGTCTGGAATAGTGTCTTTGTGTTTCCCAGGGGATCCGGGGGAAGCTAAGGAGCATGGAGACGGTGAAGAACAACAGCAAGGGAGGGAACTGGAACATAGCACAGGAACAACAGGTAAGTAACCAACAGGTAAGTGGGTCAGGCGAAACAACATGGTATGGTTGAGATGGTACGCCAAGAGAATGGCATCCATTTTCCAGTGGGCCAACCTCTGCTTAGAGACAGCCTTTCCCTTCAACTGGCCTCCATAATAGACAAATAGCTGCTCTGAGGTCCTGAAGCTCTGCATTCGGTCCACGTACAAGTGCAAAGCACAGACAGGACACAGCAAAGCAATGGCTGGGTCTACCTACATATTCGGGCCGGAGGTCTCAGGACACCGTGAGAGTTAGCTGGCCCGAATTCCAGACATGATTCATTGACGAAAAATGCTTGCAGCTCCCCTACCCTCTTGATGGAAGCCAGCACAGTCAGGAGCACTGTCTTCTTTGACAGAATTTTCAGCTTAGTTGACTACAGTGGTTCGAAGGAGGCACTCTGTAATGCTGTAAGCACCAATTTAAGACCCCAAGTGGGTACGGGGTGAGAGCAAGGAGGATTTAACCTTCTTGACCACCTCAAGGGCCCGATGACCAGGTCATGCTTCACCAAAGATTTACCATCTACAGGATCGTGATGTGCTGCAAAAGTGGCAACATACACTTTCAGGGTGGAGGGAGACAGCCTTTGCTCCAACCCTTTCTGGAGGAAGGAAAGCTCAGCTCTGATCGGGTGTTACGGACAAGAGCTGTCCATGTAAACTTCACTCCCCTGATCGCCTCCTTGTTAGAGCACCCATCTCCCATGTGGACGGGCCTGGGTTTGCGTCCCGCTTGGACGGGCAGTGCAAACTGGAGGGGCTACATGAATTGCGGAATTGCGGAATGCGGGAAATGAAGCATACCAGGGCCCTAAATTGTAATGGACTGGAGCTCACGGTTCACATCGAGAGAAATGGGAACGCGGGGTCAACGCGATGCGACCGCAAAGGGCGCTTTCACTTTCGCGATCAAAGTGCATGCCACTGATAAGCTTTGTAAATGCAATATTACAGTATACACATAGCCTTCTTATTAAACGCGCAGGTCTCCTCTCGTGCGTCCTCCCCACTGTGTCGCCGGTTGAGGCAATAACTTTCGTTTCGCTTTTAGATATCTCTTTTATAGATGCCATCAATGCTTTTAACTTTCTAGATGTAATTACCGAAATCAAAACAGTCCATAAACTACAAATCCTCACTAAAACTTCTGTCAAGCCAGCTCGCGCGTCAACCTGAGAGATCAGCCTCCTTACCTTAAAGTGTCAAATTTCTCGGTTTCTAAATGGACGGTTTGGCTTGATTGACAAACGCTAACGTTCAGCATGATTTATATACCATCGACCTGTCCTAAAACATTAGCACGCTGTGATCAATTGCTTGGAGATCGCGTGTTTCTCCGTTCGAGAGCGCATTTCCTCTTCTTCACATCTGCGACGTTGATTATTTACGAACGAAAGCTCACAGAAACGTGAAAATGGTCTCATTTGAAAGAAAATATCCTAAGCTAAAAGATGATATATTGTGACTGATTGAAGCAGCCCTTATCAAAAGTGCGGGGGTCGATTTCTGTCTTTTCAAAACTGCGGGGGTCCTGACCCCCCTGTCGCCCGTGCCAATGGCGCGCCTGAGTGTTGGTGTCTACCACTGCCTGGGGTAGATCACCTAAGACCTCCACGTCCCATCTAGAGACCACATGTGGACGTTCCAGAGGTCTGGACCAGTTCTGGGAAGCATGTCCTGTTGGGCCAGTAAGTTGTGTTATGACCGGCTCAAAGTTGTGACAAAAGAGGAGGACTAGTAGGTTTGTAAGGGTGCAAAAAAAAAAAAAAAGAAAAAAGAATAGTACAGCCTGCAGTGTGCAAAAAGCTCTTTTAGGGCTGTTATGAAACAGCAGTAAGTGCTTTGAAGGATTGCAATATCCACCACAGCGTGACACACCAATGACCTGATGCATTTTGTTATGTAAAGGTAGTCTCTGGTTCTTAGAGAGGAATTTTGGTCCTGCATTAAAAAGTCACTCAGAGGTCTGTTTTTTTAATTATTATTATTTTTATTTTTGTATATAAAAAAGGTTCTGTTTTAAGTCTCTGTCTTGGGGATCAAACAACCTCTCGTGTTAACTCATGGTTTTCCTTGTGAGACTCGATGTTCCATCTCTCCGACCATTAGTTTTGTTAAACTTGACATCTTAAGTGTTCATTCTCTAGTTAGGATCATCTTTCTCAAGTGTGCATGGTCTTAATCCCTTCTTAGCTGGACTGGCTGACACCAAAATGATGAGATCTTCTGATTTAGGGTCCTGAGTGTTGATTTGGATTTTGGGTCTTTTTCACAGTTTGAAGGAGTTAATGTCTGATTAGCTTTCAGTTCCTACACACGTGTCATACCCGCACTTTAGACAACATTCAAAGAAGTCACAATGAGCTTAAAATGTCAAAAGATCCTTCACTCCTTTTTCATGATTAAGTCAAGAAATGTAAATTGCTTTGGCATGTGGTTTCCAAATTGTATCTACATATTTCTTTAAACTCTGCCTATTTCTCTTGATAAATAATTAGCAAGCTTTGATGGCAATTAAAATATCAGCTACCTGTTGTTGTGTTTTATATCAGGATGGCCATACGTGTGATTTTGTTCCTAACACTTATTGGACTGTGCGTCGCTGATTCCAAAGGTATGTTTAGAATAATACAAGTAAAAATGACTAGATTTAAAAATCTATAACCATTGTGTATCATTACATATAAATAAGATTAATTTATTAAATTGATAGGCTGAAAAATTGTAATTGAAAGCTTGTGATTGATTTTTGATTTTTGTTATTATTTGTTTATTTATTTGTATTGATTTGAACCTATCTTTCCTGTTTGTTTGTTTGTTTGTTTGTTTGTTTGTTTGTTTGTCTTTTAAATCAATTTCATATCATATTGAACAGGGAATCTTGCTCTTCATGCCAAGGCTGTGCAGTCCTCCACATACAACCCAAACGGAATTGCTGAACATGCAGTAGATGGAAAGAGAGACTCAAATTACAAGAAGGGCTCCTGCTCTCACACTAAAACTGAGTTTAATCCATGGTGGAGAGTTGACCTTGGAAATGTCTACAGTGTAAGCAACGTTACCATCACTAATCGTGGAGACTGTTGCAAAGACCGCCTTAGAGGAGCTCAGATTCGTATTGGTAACAGTCTGGACAATAACGGAAACAACAATGAGCTGTAAGAAATGTTTCAATTGTTCTGTCATATTCCCATGTTTATGATGTTCAATCTGGTTTAATAAAACAGGAGGCAAAATTGAACCTCCTCCAGAAACCAACAACTCAGAGAGCCACAAGCCATGGAGATGAACTTTACTTGAACATATTTTATCCAGAATGTGATTAGACATTTGTAAGTTTAGACCATTGTTTCTTGTAGCAATGCAATATAAAACATGAACAATAATTTATATTGTGAAGAGTGCTGTACAAAACCTTTTGATTTCAATAGAGATGAATTGAATTTGTTAGACGTGCATTGTGTTGTGAGGCCTCTGGTTTTCATTTTAACAATGTTCTTTATGTATTTGCAGGGCTGCAACTATTCTCACTGTTCCTGATGGCACAGAAACATTTTCATTTGAGTCTGTTAATGGCCGATATGTCAACATTTTTTTACCTGGGAATGATGAAATCCTTACTCTGTGTGAAGTCGAGGTGTTTGCAGGTAAGGGACAGAGAGAGAAGAAAACTCTGTGACAGAATTTATGTCCTTATTAATGTGTGTATAACTGTTATTATTTTATTAACAGAAAATGACATACCAACCTACATTTGTGTTCCAAGTGAGTGTTCTTCATTACTTTGAATGTTGTTGTCAGTTATATATAATATGCAAAATAAACCAAGATAGAATGATTATCATATAGCTACTAACCACATATAAGTTTGGACACAAAATATTTATTTGAATTGAAATATTTTACTAGCCCACTTGTAATAAACACAAAACTTTCATGAAGAAAAAATATAGCCATACCTAGTAAAACAAATGAACAAGTTTAACAAGACAAACATTTAGGGATAATGTACAGTCATGTACACCAAATAAATAATTACATGGACATATTGATTTGAGATGAAATGTTTAAAATTCTTACCTGTTAATTATATTAGAATCCATTACAGTGTATGAAAACAATTCAGGCGAACTCTACAGTACTCTTAATACTAAAAATACTTCAATGCAATCAATAACTATAACAGAGACACACCAGTTGTGTTTGTATGAAATGAGAGAGAGTGAGTCTGTGGTGTGATACAAGAAACATCAAAGAAAGACCGGCTTCGGAAACCTGGATGAACTGTCTGTTATACAGCGTTACTATTGATGACGGTCATTATCTGGAAATATCAGACCTCAGAATGTCACAACTGACCAACCAGAATAAAGTTGTTGATTGTTTTATGTTAAACAGGGAATCTTGCTCTTGGAGCCACAGCTGTCCAGTCTTCCACATATGAAACAGCAGCTGCTCAAAAAGCTATCGATGGCAACAGGAATTCAAATTACTTTAGTGGGTCATGCAGTCATACTAATGGGGACAGGGATGCCTGGTGGAGAGTTGACTTGTTGGAAGTCTACGAGGTAACCAGGGTTAGCATCACTAATCGTGGAGATGGTAATGCAGAGAGAATAAATGGTGCTCAGATCCGTATCGGCAACAGCCTGGACAATAATGGCAACAATAATCAGCTGTAAGTATTGTCTCTCTCTTAATACTTACACAAATGGTTAGAAAATGAGTAAATAAGGTAAAATTACTTTGAAAAAATCCTTTTAATACAAACTTGCCTTTGACAGAAGTATATTTAATTTAATGCTTCATGCCGTTTTGATTCGCTCCTCTCTATTTCTCTGTTACTGTGTTTCTTCACAGGGCTGCGACTGTTGTGTCCATCCCACCTGGAGAGACACGAACATTTAAGTTTCATCCTATTAAGGGGCGATATGTCAACATTTTTATCCCTGAACGCACTGAATATCTCACACTGTGTGAGGTTGAGGTGTTTGCAGGTGAGTAATAAAAGGAGAGAGACATGGTGTGTAGACATTTGTATTATATGTACTATTTATACTATGTGTACGTTCCCTTAATGATGTTTTGTTCTGTTTTCATTGCCAGATTAAGTGGAATGAGATGATGTTACTCCACAGTCCACTGATCCTATAAGCAAAATACCAAACTACTATTTTCTGAGCAATACTAATATTGCACTTTTTTCATTGTTTTCATTTTACCTGTGCACCTTTTATTCTTAAGATAAAAGATAAGTTTCAGTGCACATTCAGTAAAGGAATGAAATGGTTCTTAAAATGTACCTATCTTTTACCTTCCTTTGTTTATCTTTGCTTTCTACATGAATAAATTACTTCAGCATTGCATGTTGTATTTCATGTTTCTGGATCAAAAAGGCTCATTTAGATATTCACAATGAGGAGGAGGTGTAGTGTTACATAGCTACCCATCTAGAGTTGAGGAGCTGGTAACAAAGTAAAGAAGAATTTCATTTTTCAAAAAACAAAGAAAATCATGGAGAGAACGAGGATGTCCAACCTTCTGTCCCAGAATCAACAACAACCAACAAATTCAACCAATATTAACTTAAAATTTTCTGTTGAGTAAAAAAAGGACAAAAGTAACAATAACCATAACATTTACAGTTGCAAAAATAAGTATGTAAACCACTTGCAGAATCTGTGAAAATGTGCAAAAATGTGCAAAATTTTAACAAAATAAGAGATCATACAAAGCATGTCATACAGAGCATGTTATTTTTTATTTAGTACTGTCCTGAGTAAGATATTTTACATAAAAGATGATTACATATAATCCATAAGACAAAAAAAAAATAAAAAAAATAAAAATTGATTCTAAATACTGTGTGTGGTTACCTGGATGATCTACGACGGTTTGTTTGTTGTGTGATGGTTGTTCATGAGTCCCTTGTTTGTTCTGAGCATTTAGTACTGCTCTTCAGAAGCAACAGAAGATACTTGCATGTTTCCCGGAAGACAAATTAAATACAATTTACCTTGATCTTCAAATTCCAAATGTTTTCACCCCCCATCTATTTCATAGAAAGTTTTTGCCCCATTCAGACATATCGAAAGCAAACTTCAAGTCACAGCACGATACACAGCAAAATCTTCAGAGTTAAATCAACTCTGCTCAGAGTACATATGGTCCCTCTCTAAATAATGTTAAAATAACACTAAAGCAGAGTTAAAGTTAATGAGATAATTAATTAAGTGATGATTGTGCATTAGTGATGAACACCTGCTGTTAACAAGCAGAATCATAGAAGAAAAGAGAAACACAAGAACTACAACTGACTTCAGTCACAGCCTTATTAATTGCTTAATTATCTCATTAACTTTAACTCTGCTTCAGTGTTACTTTAACACTATTTAGAGAGGGACCATATGTACTCTGAGCAGAGCTGATTTAACTCTGGAGATTTTGCTGTGCCTTCATCTCTGTTGGTGATTTTGATCAAATGTGTTTCCCTCAGTGCCTGATGCTCCAACAGACCTGAGGGCCATAAATGTCACCGACAGCAAAGCGCTACTGCTGTGGAGACCCGCCCTGGCAACCGTCGACCATTACATCATAGTGTACAGTTAAGACACAGGTAAGCAGTATATCTGTATGGATTGGGTTGCAACTACAGCTACTCAATGTGTCTCAACTACTCAAAGGTTGCATATCTCAGCATTTACCCTCTAAAAAATGATACTAAAATGTTGTTTATACTTTGTCAGAAAAGAAAGGACTTTCAATATTGCTGAAAAATGACACTCCTGTGTTTTTCCTCTCATCTCTCACCATAAGCACCTGGGTCTGGAATAACCATCAAAGTCTCTGGCAACGCAGTAGAACAGCAGCTGCAGGCCCTGCAATCCTCCACGCAGTACAGTGTGAGTGTTCAGAGCCAGAGGGGAGACCTGAGCAGCTCCAGAGCGACTGCAGTCTTCAGCACCACAGGTCAGCATGAGCGTCAGCTGTTCACTCACTCATTATCAGGTCAAGAGCCTTGAATATGAGCCAGAACTAATGTGACTTTCCCTCAATGTCTGCTGCTGTGTCATTATTAGTGGATGTATGAAGTCATTTCTCCTCAAGTTCACACAGGTGTGGAGAATCATTTTAAAGAGGACCCATGATGCTTTTTTTCCATGTTCATCTTTCTCTAGTGTGTAATGTTGCAGTTTGAGCATGAAAAAGCTCTGCAAAGTTCCAGTAATTCTCTACCAGTATCACTTTTTCTGAACTCCCTGAAACGCCTCCATTGTAGTCTTGAGTTTTCTTCTTTATAAAAGACTTTATAAAAGGGCATTATATGGTGTCTTTAGAGGGATTGTTGATTTATGATTTCACTTTTTTAACTTTAGTTAGTGTGTAATGTTGCTGTTTGATCATAAACAACATCTGCAAAGTTACGACTCTCAAAGTTCAATGCAAAGAAGATATTTTCTTTTACAGAAATCTATTTTTAAGGACTACAACAAACGGCTGGTAGGGACTTTAACGAGCTTGTTTTCGGGTGGGTGACATCACTAACCCTAAAATTTACATAAACCCCACCCCCGAGAACACACAACAAAGGGGGCGGGGCCATGTTGGGCTGCTTTAGAGAAGAGGAAGAGTTGTTGTAGTAGAGTGTTGTTCATTTTACGCTGGACTGCTTCACAAACGAGGGTGTCAGAAGGAGTCTCGGAGTCAGTTCGAGTTCACAATGTTTATTTAGAAGAGAAAGAGAGAGGGTCAGGCAAAGCACAACAGTCACAGTACAGAAGAGAGTCCACCCGCGGCGTCCAGCGAAGTAATCCACTCTGGTCGGTGACCGGAAATCCTCTCACGATAGATGACTGAAGATAATCCACAAAGAAAAGTGAGAGCTCACCGGAACCCGAAGGAAACTGGATCTCGCCTAAAGACAAAGCGCACCAGCTTCACCGGGAAAACAGGGCAGGGTCACTCGAGAGCAATTTCACGCACAAACACAGGCGTGTGAACTCCGGACAAAGACAATCCTCCAGATGCCGACGGCTGAACCTGAGAACACGACTAAGAAAATATAAGTGACTGGACAAGACAACGACTGTGACAAACCAAGACAATGAGCGCGCAACGAGGGACAGGACAGCGTGCTACATAAAGAGAAACAACTAATGAGACACAACAGGTGAACACTTACCGAAACGAGTGGGAGGGACCAGTGCACACGCGAGGGACCGCCACCAACAGGTAAGAAAACAACATACACACACACACGCAACATCAGTCAGCCAGGAATCGTGACAGTAGCCCTCCCCCCAGGACCGGCACCAGACGGGCTCGTAGAAAACTCACCCTGTCGCCGACGGAAGTCCTCGATCAGACCAGGATCCAGTATATCCCGGGCCGGAACCCAGCACCTCTCCTCCGGACCGTAACCCTCCCAGTCCACTAGATACTGAAAACCTCTGCCCCTGCGACGAGAATCTAGCAATCTCCTAACTGTATAGGCAGGAGCACCATCCACTAGACGAGGAGCGGGGGGGTTGGGGGCAGAGACGGAGGAATTATTAGGGGCAAAAATCACAGGTTTAACCCTGGATACATGAAAAACAGGGTGAACCCGACCAAGAGTAAGAGGCAACTTAAGCTTTACCGTTACCGGATTGATGACCTTAGATATACTGTATGGACCAATGAAACGAGGAGCCAGCTTACGAGAAGGCTCACGGAGAGGCAAATCCTTGGTGGAAAGCCATACCTTTGTCCACACACATAATGGGGTGGAGGTCGCCGGTGACGGTCAGCCGCAGCTTTGGTTCGTCTGGAGTTCTGTAATAAAAGGGATTTAGCTCTCCGCCAAGTGCGTCTGCACCTGCGCACGAAAGCTAAAGCAGACGGAACCGCTGCATCGGGCTCCTGTGATGGGAAGAAGGGGAGGTTGATAACCGATAGATAATTCAAACGGAGACAAATTAGTAGACGCGACGGGGAGAGAATTATGAGAATACTCGACCCACGGAAGCTGTTGGCACCAAGAGTTCGGATATTGTGACGACAGACAGCGAAGCATTCAACCAAGATCCTGATTAGCCCGTTCGCATTGCCCATTGGTCTGAGGATGATAACCAGAAGACAAGCTGGCTGTAGCGCCGATCTGTCTACAAAACTCCTGCCAAAAACGAGAGATGAACTGAGGACCCCTATCTAACACCACATCAGTCGGAATACCGTGTAACCGAAAGACGTGATTAATCAAAACCTGAGCCATCTCCTTGGCAGAAGGAAGTTTAGGTAGGGGAATAAAATGAACCGCTTTGGAGAAACGATCCACCACAGTCAATACAACAGTGTTACCATTAGACGCCGGTAAGCCGGTGACAAAATCAAGGGCTATATGAGACCAGGGGCGGGAGGGCACGGGCAAAGATTTAAGCAGACCAGCGGGAGGTTGATTGGAAGTTTTGTTACGAGCACAGACTGAACAGGCTAATACAAACTGTCTGACGTCCGTAGCCATGGAAGGCCACCAGAAACGTTGACGGATGGCAGCCAACGTTCTCCGAATTCCCGGATGGCCGACAAACCTGGATCCATGACCCCACCGGATGACATCAGAACGTAAACACTCAGGAACCCATAGATGGCCCGCCGGACACCCCTCCGGAACCTCCCCCTCTCGGCCGGCCTCTCTCACCCGCTGCTCGATTCCCCATACGAGGGCACCAACCACTCTCCCCTCCGGGAGAATGGTTTCAGTCCGCTCAGAGTCAGAACCTTCGAACAGACGGGAGAGAGCGTCAGGTTTAGTGTTTTTAGAACCTGGCCGGTATGAGAGGGTGAAATTAAAACGGTCGAAGAAAAGTGCCCAGCGAGCCTGTCTAGATGTTAACCTTCTGGCTGAACGGACATATTCCAAATTCTTATGATCCGTCCAGACCAGAAAGGGCTCCGAGGTTCCCTCCAACCAGTGACGCCACTCACCCAACGCGAGTCTAACCGCCAGCAGCTCCCGATTACCTATGTCATAATTTCATTCCGCTGGGTTTAACCGGTGAGAGAAAAAAGCGCAAGGATGCACTTTCCCGTCAATGGAAGATCGCTGAGATAAAACGGCGCCAACCCCGACATCAGATGCGTCCACTTCCACTATGAATTGCTTACCAGGATTAGGAATAGAAAGAACAGGCGCAGAGATGAAACGGGACTTTAATTCATCAAAGGCTACCTGAGCTTCATTATTCCAACGGAAACACACTTTAGAAGAAGTGAGAGCGGTAAGAGGTTTAGCGATCTGACCAAAGTTTCTGATGAAACGCCGGTAAAAATTGGCGAAACCCAGAAATCGCTGAAGCTCCTTACGAGTGTCGGGCACTGGCCATTCGGCGACCGCTTTAACTTTAGCGGGATCGGGATGAATTTCTCCCTCGGCTATAACGTAACCCAGAAACAAAACTGACTCCTTGTGGAACTTGCACTTCTCCGCCTTAACAAAGAGCTGATTCTCCAAAAGCCGTTGTAAAACCTGGCGAACATGCTGGGTGTGTATCTGCATAGAGGGAGAAAAGATGAGAATGTCATCGAGATACACAAAGACATACTTGTTAATCATGTCCCCCAGCACTTCGTTGACCATGGTTTGGAAGACAGCCGGTGCGTTACAAAGGCCGAACGGTAAAACGCAGTATTCCCAGTGCCCTGAAGGTGTATTAAAAGCTGTCTTCCACTCATCGCCCTCTTTGATGCGTACCAAGTGATAAGCGTTACGCAGATCCAACTTGGTGAACACGTGCGCTCCCTGTAATAACTCGAACGCTGATGACATTAATGGCAAGGGGTACTTATTCTTAACAGTAATGTCATTCAGCCCTCTATAGTCAATGCACGGACAAAGGGACCCGTCTTTCTTTTTGACAAAGAGACGAGGAGCGGCGAAAATTGATATATTTATCCATAGCCTCTCTTTCTGGTTTAGAAAGGGAAAATATACGACCCTTAGGCGGAGAAGTACCTGAGAGAAGTTTGATTTCATAATCATACGACCGGTGAGGAGGTAGGGAAGTAGCCCGGGCCTTACTGAACACCTGATACAGATCGGAGTACTCCGCCGGAACCCCTGAGAGATCGGCCGCCGGAACCTGAGAAGAACAAACAACAGGAGAAGGAGCAGGACCAAGACATGAAACATGACACGAAGACTTCCAAGACAACACAACACCGTTCTGCCAATCAACGTGAGGATTATGTTTGGTCAACCAGTCATGCCCTAAAATGACTGGCGATTGTGAATCTTCTAATAAATAAAATTCAATCTCCTCACGATGATTGCCAGAGACAAACAAACTCACAGGGGGTGTGCGATGTGTGATAACAGCCATATGCTGACCCTTTAAGATCCAGGCGGAGAGAGAGGAAGACAAAGGGATCAAAGGAACATCCCACGATGAGGCTAAAGCGGCATCTAGAAAGCTTGCCTCTGCACCAGAGTCCAGCAACGCCTGTGAGTGAAAAGATGTCATTTTATAGTTCAAAATTACAGGTAGTGTAGTGCAGCTTACGGGAGATTTTAATGACGACATGCCCACCGAAACTCCCGAAGTTATCGGCGGGCAGTACCTTTTACTGGACACGCAGCAGCGATGTGCCCCGCCTTACCGCAATACAGGCATAATCCAGAAGACAAACGACGCTGCTTCTCAGTGGCGGTAAGTTGAAGCTTGCCCAGTTGCATGGGTTCCTCCGATTGGAGTGGTGATGACGTGATGGATTCTTCCGACTCAGAGACGGCGAGATGACGAAACGATCGGCGGAGGTCTCGTTGACGGTGGCGGGTCTCGATCCTCAACGCCAGGTCGATCGCAGTCTCGAGAGAAGTGGGAGGGTCCCGTGCAGCAACTTCGTCCTGTATAGCAGGATTGAGACCCTCGAGAAACTGAGCCCGAAGTGCCGCGTCATTCCAGCCGCTTGAAATGGCTAGCGTCTTGAACGCGATGGCATAGTCTGTGACGGAAGAAGTTCGTTGCTGCAGCCTCACCAGCTCGGTGGCTGCCATGTCCCCGCGAAGTGATCGATCAAACAGGCTTAGCATCTCTGCCTCGAGAGCCTCAAACGACATCGTGCACGGAGCTTTAGCCCCCCATGCAGCCATTCCCCACTGTCTCGCCCTTCCGGTGAGTAGTGTCAAAACGTATGCCACCCTAGTTGTTGAAGCGGCGAAACGCCGAGGCTGGAGAGCGAAAATAAGGGAGCACTGCTGCAGAAAGTCCCGACAGGTGTTAGGGTCGCCATTGAAAGTCGGAGGTGTCGCCGCGTGTGGCTCGCGGTCTGCGGGTGCAGTCTCAGAGGAAGCGGGAGAGAAATGCTCACAGAGCGGAGAAACAACCTGGTCTACCCGGGTACTGAGCTCCGTAAATTGTTCCGACAGGAGACGAAAGTCTCTGGCAGCTGCATTCAACATTGACGAATGCTGTTCAATTGCTGCTCCCTGCTGATGAAGTGCGGCCTGCAAAGAATCCGAACCCTCCGAACTCGCTGACTCCATCTCTGGCGCGCTCATTCTGTCAGAAGGAGTCTCGGAGTCAAATGCAAGTTCACAATGTTTATTTAGAAGAGAAAGAGAGAGGGTCAGGCAAAGCACAACAGTCACAGTACAGAAGAGAGTCCACCCGCGGCGTCCAGCGAAGTAATCCACTCTGGTCGGTGACCGGAGAGAAATCCTCTCACGATAGATGACTGAAGATAATCCACAAAGAAAAGTGAGAGCTCACCGGAACCCGAAGGAAACTGGATCTCGCCTAAAGACAAAGCGCACCAGCTTCACCGGGAAAACAGGGCAGGGTCACTTGAGAGCAATTTCACGCACAAACACAGGCGTGTGAACTCCGGACAAAGACAATCCTCCAGATGCCGACGGCTGAACCTGAGAACACGACTAAGAAAATATAAGTGACTGGACAAGACAACGACTGTGACAAACCAAGACAATGAGCGGGCAACGAGGGACAGGACAGCGTGCTACATAAAGAGAAACAACTAATGAGACACAACAGGTGAACACTTACCGAAACGAGTGGGAGGGACCAGTGCACACGCGAGGGACCGCCACCAACAGGTAAGAAAACAACATACACACACACACGCAACATCAGTCAGCCAGGAATCGTGACAGAGGGTCAATTCAACACAAAAGATGAACATGACGGCACATGCTAGTGGATGAGTTGAGTCAACTCCACAGCAACTACATAAATTTATCCACTAACCATTCAGAAACGTCCAGTTTCATTCTAAAAGTTGTAACTTCTTCCTGAGTCTCTCCATCAGTGTCGACTCCGGTTTGAACAATGTAAGGCTGAACACCGTCGTCATTTTGGCTGCGTGAGATTCTCCAGCTTTGTTGTTGTTGAGCTGTTATAGCTCCGCCCTCTTCTGAAAAGGGGGCGGGAGCAGCAGCTCATTTGCATTTAAAAGGACACACACAAAAACGGCATATTTTTGCTCACACACAAATAGAGGCAAATTTGACAAGCTATAATAAATGATCTGTGGGGGATTTTGAGCTGAAACTTCACAGACACATTCTGGAGACACCAGAGACTGATATTACATCTTGTGAAAGGGGCATTATTGGTCCCTTTTAAAGGCCCATTCACACCAAGGATGACAACTATAATGATAAAGATATAGCTCTAAAGTCATTCTAAATATCTACAACTATCGCAGAGGAACGATATCGTTGGAATCACTTTCAGTACATTTTTTTCCAGTATTTACAACTAAATATTTTGCTTGAAAAGATCTTTCATCAACATAAATGGCCAGTGTTGCCAAGTCCGCAGTTTTCCCGCGGAACTGGGATACTTTTACACTGTTGCCACGGGTTGTTTTTCATTTCCGCTGGTTGAAGCGACCCCAAATAACATGGTATTTAGCTCCTGGAATGCAAATTTTACCAGGGGGAACCCCACCAAAAATGCAGATTTTTTCCTCCGGAACGTGATTTTTCCTGTGGGATTGGGCTAGTTTTGAGTAGCAATTAGGTGGGTTTTGTTGTGAAAACCTGGCAACCCTGTAAATGGCACTTGCTTTGATATTTGGCATGGATGCAGAAGGTGTCCAGACGTGATGGATTCAGACACTTCGTATTGTTTATGCACAAGGCGAATCCTTTGTATGTCGCAGGTGCTGGTAAAATAGTGGATGGTCCTCGTGATCTGAAGGCCAGTCAGGTGACGCCTCGTACCGCAGTGTTGTCATGGAAACCACCTGTATCAGCCATCACTGGTTACAAGCTGAGCTACTACACGGACAGCCAGGACATTAAGGTCAGAAAACCGAGTGTATGATTTACAGAACGAGTTATCACCCATAAAGCCTCTTTTACCCAGCGCTCTCTTAAGATTGAGCATTAAACACCTGGATATGTTTGTTCCGCACAGGAAGTGATTGTTGAGCCCACATTGACGGAGCTGAAGCTAAGCAGGCTGAAGCCGTCGTCCACATACACGGCTCGTCTGCGGGCCGTGAGCGGCGGTCTGGAGTCTGTGACCATCTCCACAGAGTTCAGCACTGGTACTGACCGCTGACCATCTCTAAACATCTGCATTTGTGCTAGAAATCATACAACATTTTTTTTTTTTTTTGTTAGTTCATGTTAGTTAATACATGTATTGATGTTAGCAAATGAGAACTTGTTGTAAAGTGTTACTGAATTATTATTGTGAATTGCCAAAAAAAAAAAAAAAACCCACAAGTCAGGATGAGCTGCATTCATTTTCTTTCTGTGAAGAAAAAGTCTTTTTACAGTGCTACTTTGTTCTCCTCAGGGAATGTCCGGTTCCCGTTTCCCAGTGATTGTTCCCAGGAGCAGCAGAACGGAGTGCTGGAGTCGGGAATTGTGGAGCTGTTTCCGCAGGGCAGGGAGGGAAAACCAGTGATGGTTTACTGTGACATGGAGACGGATGGAGGCGGCTGGATGGTACGAGGGTCACGTCATATCTCTACTAGTGTTGCACAGAAGTTATTGGGTGGGACAAGAAAAGGTGGAAGTCTTCATGTTGCCAGCTTACGTCACTTCAGAGTTCCTACTGGCGGTGCGAATGCAACCGGGAAAACGGCCCTATGGGAACTATTAGTTCACCCTAGTGGCTAGTTCCTAGAACTACCTGGTGTGAAAGCCCCTAATATGGGCCTGTCCCAAATGGCACACTTCATATGAACTTACGGTCTTGTGGAAATACAACGGCCGGTGCGTGATCTTGATCATGTCCCCTTTGCGGTCGATATGTGCACTGAAGTGAGCTCCACAGCAGACTTGTACCCGACAGTCAAAGCAGCATTATGTAGTGAAAGGCCCTGTCCCAAATGGCACCCTAAACACTCATGATCTTCCTACAAGTCTACACTTTCATTACTTTGACTGCCGGGATGAAGTTTGCTGCGAAGCTCTCTTCAGTGCGGCTCGGCAAAAGTGCGCATCGAGGGTGCATATCGACTGCAAAGGGGACACTCGCAAGCACCCTTCTGAAACCTAAAATGTCAAATGGGACACCCTATGGTCTCATGGACTTAACAGACACACAAACGCGGCAGCCCTTTTAAGTGCACACGACCAAAAGTGCACTCTAGAAAATAATGTGTTGTCTCAAAAATAACAGTTTGCATCAATTTTTTTGAGTTATGACAACTTTGAGTGAATTTACGTTCAACAAACAAGCTACATTGAGTTAGAGGAACTTAATTTGTAGCATAAACACAATATTTTAAGTTGATTACTCAAACGTTGCTAGTCCTGGAACCAATTCATCTTATCTATTTCTATTTGAATCAACAGCGATCACAGCATATGCTAACAACTTATTTAACATGTATATTTAATGAAGATGTTACTTGTCATTAGCGCAGTCATCACTTATAGAATCAATGTAGTGTTTACCTTCATGTATTTACAGCACAATGATAACCACAAAAACTTCAGCATTTCAGAAACTCTTTTAAATGTCAAACATAACAGCATTAAACACTTACAGGTCTTTTTCTTCACTAAAAACAAATAAATTAACACTTAATTTCAACATTTATTCTCATCCTGTCCTATGCAAAGCATGCTGGGAAATAGAAATCCGCTGACTAATTTGTGAAGTTATCAAGACAATTTCATTAAGTTACTGCAACCTAATTTAAAAAAGAAGCAAATTAACGCAGAAATTTGAGTTTAAATTAGACGATATTAAGTTGATGTGATGATCAACATTGTTATGTCAACAGAACTCTACAAAATAATGTTTGCAACTTAAAAGGTTTAATTAAAACAATAAATTAGAATTTTTAACTTGCAACCATGCATTTATTTAAGCTGTGGTAACAGGTCCATGAATTACGTAAGTGTGCCATCTGGGACAGGGTCAAAGTGTGGACTCGTAGGAAGACCGCGAGGGTTTCATTTAGGACAACGAGAGGTTAACGAGAGCAGGTCGTTTACTTAAGGTTAATTCAAAGACACACTGATTCGTTGACTTCACTAGTCAAAAATAACCACATATGATTTGAGGCTTCATTCATATGACAAGCGGTTTGTTTAAATCTCTAAACCAATAATAGTGATGTTTGCTTTAAATAACGTTACTAACAAATAATATTTGACATTCCTTTTAGCAATGTTGACAAAGTATACATTTGAGTGGCTTATCTTTTATCTGTTTGTTTGTGTATGTCTAGGTCTTTCAGCGAAGAAAGGATGGAAAGACGAACTTCTTCAGGAGCTGGCGGGAATACAGTAGTGGATTCGGAGCGCTGGATGGGGAATTCTGGCTCGGTGAGAAATTAAATCAATTAGTTTCCTCTGAAATATTACAAATCACCAAACTGACAGCCCAGATCTGGGTTTGTAGGTTTACATTGCAAACCATGCAAGTCAAACAACTGGTGAAGAAGGTTAGCGCTGCCCTCTAGTGGACTGATTGTGATGGTGAAAGTGACATTTGTGGGTATTGAGGGTGGAATGAGAGTGTTCATTCACTCCTTCCTGCCGGTACTGAGACTGGAACTCTCGAGTCTGACTCTAACCATTAGGCCACGACTGCCCCAGTTAACTGACTGTGTCTTCTGCTTTAGGAAATGAGCTGCTTCATAACTTCACTAAGATGAGTCCAATGACCCTCAGAATCGACCTGAGAGCAGGAGACGAGTCCGTTTACGCACGTTATTCCTCGTTCTCCGTGGAAAATGCAAAAAAACACTACACCATCAGAGTCTCGGGATACTCTGGCACAGCCGGTGAGTCTCTAAACGTGCATATAGCTGAACTAGCCAGGAAAGAAGAGGCTGTAGAGATGTAGTATGGTATACTTATGAAAGTCTGCATTTATTCCTGAACAGGCGACTCGATGTCGTATCATAACGGCCGGCCGTTCTCCACGCGGGACAGAGACCCTCAGCCGTTCATCACGCGCTGTGCCATGTCTTACAGAGGCGGCTGGTGGTACAAGAACTGCCACGAGGCAAACCTCAACGGCCTGTACAACACCAACAAAAACCACCAGGTGCAGCCGACTGACTCACGACACATGCGCTCATATACAGAGATCAGTGTCAACCAGTGCATCGATATGATGTATCAATGCACTGAGGAAAAAAATCAACATGCACATTTATTTTCTCTATAAATGATTTTTTAACAACTTGGAGTGCCTCATTTTGCTTTCCTCAATTTGCACATTTTAGTAAACAGACTTTCTTGATTGATCATTGTCTTAGTATTGTCATTTCCAGTCTAAATATCTAAAAATTCTTAAATCCAGATGCTTTTACTAGATTTGTAAAATGACATATTTTTTCTTGTTTTCTGGGGAAAAAAAATCTAAATGAAGTGAGTTTTTGCTTAAAACAATCAAAATTATCTGCCAATGGGGTGAGAAAAATAAAACAAGATTTCAAACAGAAACAAGATTATTTTTCTCACCCCATTTGCAGATAATTTTGATTGTTTTGTGACAATTTTTAGATATTTGGACTGGAAAAAAGACAAAAATACTATGTAAGAAAAACAATTTTTGCAGTGTTAATGATTTTTCTCTCTCTCTAAATTATTATTATTATTATTATTATTATTATTATATATGGATGTGCCGATTAGGATACAGGATAGACCCTTTTCACATTTCCAGGTTTCTCAGAAGCAGAAGTCATCATAGTTGGGTAAACTTTTATAGTGGTGAATGAGAAACTTCATTAAATATATATTTTTTGTGTTTCCATTTGTGCAAATAGCAAAAGAAAAACTACACAATAGTGTTTGCACAACTTTCAAATAGAGGAAAAAATTTAAGCGATTTGATAACGGCAATCAGAAGAGAGAAATATGTCATTTTTAAACTAAACATTTATTTTTTTGTAATTTGATGCAAAGGTAATATAATACAAAGTATAGCGTTATATAAATGTACATAATTAAAAAAAAGACATGATATTGATGACGATTAAAATGCATCATCACAGTCTGTGAAAAGGGTCTATTTGCCATTTTCAAACATTTGTTATATTTTGGTTGCATTTGTGACTGTAACTGGTTATGATTTACACCTCTAATCTTGTTGCATTTCATTTTCTCTTATTAAAATATGAACATTTTTATATTAAGTGTGACATTTTCAACATGTCTTGACATGAATGCAGTTGTAAGATGCGTTTGCATGTCTGATTTCTTTCAGGGAGTGATCTGGACTGAGTGGAAAGGCAAGGATTTCTCCATCCCCTTCACCGAGATGAAATTCCGTCCCGCTTCATTCCGGCCCTAATGAGGGAGAGACGGGACGAGGCGAACGCTCTCCCTTCATGGACAAACATCTACACATGCTCACTGAAAAGCATCATTATTGCACGTATATCCTCACCATCATCACCACATATACACACGTACTCCACCTGAAATGCGTCAGGGCTGTTTATGTGTAGCCCGTATATTGTATTGTACAGTTGTTGGATTGTCTGTGCGTCGTGACGCTCCGCAGCAGCTGTAGGAAATATTATGCACTGCCTTCTTCACTACGATCAAGCTGCGGACCAGAGTCACGTATATCAGCTTGAACTGTCAAGAGTCTGTTTGTATTCATATTGCATTGTATGTAACATATGTCGGTGTCATTCAGAATGATTTCATAAAATAAAATAAAAAAACTGTAAGTGGGTGTTGCTGTTTTTGATATGGTTTTGGCAATAGATTCTGAAAGAACTATTTTAAATGGTGTTATGATCGTTATTCAAATGTTTAATGTAAGTTCATTACAAGTTTTGAATAATTAAGACTAAGACTTTATGATCATTAAGATTTAGTCTCTTCTGCTCACCAAGATTGCATTTATTTGATCAAAAATACAGTAAAAATAGTGAAATATTATTCCAATGTAAATCAGCTGTTTTCTATGTGAATATATAGTAAAGTATAATTTATTCCTGTGATCAAAGCTGAATTTTCATCATTACTCCAGTCTTCAGTGTCACATGATCCTTCAGAAATCATTCATGATTATCAAACATTTATGATTATCATTTTTTTTTTTTTTTCTTACTTCAGAATAATTAATGAATAGAAATAGAAAGCTTTTTTAACATACACTAGTGTTTAAAAATTTGGGGTCGGTAAGAATTTTGTTTTTGAAAGAAATTACTACTTTTATTCAGCAAGGACAAATTACATTGATCAAAAGTGACAGTAAAGACATTTATAATGTTGCAAAAGATTTCTACTTCAGATAAATGCTGTTCTATTGTCCAGTGTTCTTCACAGAGAGATAAACCTCAGGTATGCTCTGACAAACTGACACGGAGCCAAATGTGTTTTATTTGTTGCATTTCTAGAATGTATTCCTGACTAAAGATGGTTACCTCAATCTAGGTGATTTTGGATGCTCAAAAGCATTGGAAAGGTGAGGGGAACAGAATTATGGTTAAACTTGAATTTTCTTGGCATTATCAGTTTAAGATTACATGTTTGATTTTTTTTTCTTTCATGCACTGAAGCCGGTCTGTCAGCTGCAGTGATCGGAGCAGCTGCAGGAATCACACTGGTTTCACTCTTGGTGCAGCTCTGATCGTCACAGGTGTTGGTGTTGGAGCTGCAGGTGGTGCAACAGGTACTGTTTCTAACATTGCCAATGCAGTCAAACAAAAATCACTATGTGAGAGCCTTGAAAAAATGGAGCAGATTATGTAAGCACATTGATTTTTAATTCACTGAATGCACGTTTGATAACGTACAAAGTTCATGGAGGTTAAGCAGAAGTACAGTAGCGTGTGCCGCAGAAATCATGCATCTACTGTATGTCTGCTGACAAATGTTGGTAGAATTGGTGCTCAGGCTGCCAAAGTAGGACAAGCAGCAGCTTCAGGAGTTTTGAGTGCAGTCTTTGTCATTGCTAATGTGAGACAAATCAGCTCAAATGAAATCATTAATTAATTTAAAGGGATCTTTAAAAGAGTCACTTAGTTTACGACCCAGTCTGAATTGTCTACCATAAGTTCTACTAAGTTAAGCATAAGTTCTGTAGCAGATATGAATATCCGACTATCGTGAAAACACTATTTATTAGCAAAGTAACATCAGATTGGCAGTTTAAGGCATTCAGTTCTTAAGCACATAACACAAGACACTTCTCTTTAAAAATCTACAGGAGACTTTATTGATTATTCTAACACAAACTAATATCTAACACAAACACACACAAACACACACACACACACACACACACACACATATTTTTCGCTTGGGATTTTGTACACGGATTGAATTGTAAATTCAAATGTTGATATTATTTTTTTGTACCGCTTAAGTGGCACAAACATTCCCTGGAGGGTTACAAACACACTTTCCACTCCTAAAGAATGGAATGTAATTTCATGTCAGTTCATGTGCATGTAAAGGCAGACATCCCAAAACTTTTGGGAATATAGTGTATACAGTTGCAAGAAAAAGTAAGTGAACCACTTGCAGAATCTGTGAAAATGTACTTATGTACATTACACTTATACTGTACAATGTACTTATACTTATACTTATGAATGGGGTTATTTTAATAAATTCAGCTATTTTTTTTTTTTTTTTTTTGTCTTGTGAACTAAATGTAAACATCTTTTATGTAAAATATCTTACTCAGGACAGTACTAAATAAAAAATAACATGCATTTTGTATGATCTCTCTTATTTTATTAAAATTATTAACATTTTCACAGATCCTGCAAGTGGTTCACTTACTTTTTCTTGCAACTGTATATAAGGCACCTGCTGGTGTTTAATTAATATTATTGGCAGCAATTTTGTGTCTGTTTCTGTTAAAGAGAGTGAATTCATTGAAGTTTATTCTGGTTTAAGAGAAACTCTTTGGATAGAGTTGGCATAGCTGGGCAGAGGCGGTGTTCTGGAGGATGTCACTGTTTAGGCCTGTGGTCATCTCTGTTTCCGGAGGTTGTGGATTTACACATTAAGGACATAAAGGTGTTATTTAGCCATTAGGTCTTAGTTTGTGGAGCAAAGGAAGGTCTCCTTTATTGATCAGCTCTGTCAATACAAGCCCTGGTTTGAGATCTTTGGAATGTGGGTTTTTGCAGGATATGTACAGGCAAGTGCAAACATTTTCTGAGTGTTTAACTCATACCAACCATGCAGCACAATATCCAAGCCCCCTTTCGAGGAGAGTATTGGTCTCACATAGTTTTGATGGGGAGGGTCTTAGTTCAACAATAAATAGAGCATCATTTCTGAGCTCAATATTATTCAACTAGACCCTCTTCACAGACTGCTGGTATGTATTAATATTCATATCTATGTTTAATAGCACATTTTTGGTTTGAAATGTTTTGACTGCATAATATTCCTCATATGAATAATATATTGGATAAATAACAAATCTAGCAATTGTTTATAAAAATATTAATTCCATTTATTATATACAAATGTATTATTTTGTTTAAAAGCAGATAACTGAATTGTGAAGGTCTTCTGTGAGGTTGATACAGTGATGAATTCCAGGTGAGTTGAATGTTTATGCACTCTCTACACCAGGGTAACGTTACAATTGGTTAAATAAAAATAAAAAATTGTTGAATACAGCTTTTAAATAAATTTGGTATCACCATTGAAAAATTGACAAAACTCTTGGCCAGTGTTGCATGTTACAAGTAACTTGAGTTAGGTAATCAGATTATTTTTTCAAATAAGTTAAGCAAGCTTTATTTTGTTTTCCCATTTATTGACTGACAGCTCTCCTGTCCCCATGTTGAGAGAAATAAAGTGCAGAGGTGTTGTGTGCGCTGTGTAAACATGATGGTTATTGTAGTTCTAGACTAAATGTGAACATGCATTTACTCATCTCACTTGCCAAAAACATTCAGTATTCCTCAAAATGAATAAATGCAAACTCAAAATTTTACACAAACCTGTAATAATTAACTATATTAAATTACACAAATACACTTTATGTATTTAATCTCACTTTATCAAGTGTATTTGCTGCTGACCTTCGGTGCTATAATTCAACCACTTGCACTTGCACAAACTTTGATTAAATTCCGAATTAGGAAATCATAATGCAGCCAAAGATAAATTATGACAAACATAAATGAATTTGATAATAAGTAATAGTAAATAAAGATAAGCAAACAGTCAGTAATAAAGCAAGAACAAATTAACAAATTACAAGTAATAGCACAAATAATTACAAGTCTAGCAGTAGTATTCAGGTATTAAATGCTATAATGTGTAAATTAAGTATAGATTAATCCTTATTAAAGCTAAAGAAGTTATTCAGTCAAGAGCAGATTTTTACATTTTATTTTATTTTAGTTATTTATTTTAAGTAACAAATGTTTTTTATGTTTTTGGTTTTAGTTAACTATGATAACACTGTTGTAATGTTTTACCAAATTGTCTTACTCAGTACCATGGGTGTAGAATATGCAGGGCATGTGCTCCCCGCACTTAATAAAACATTATAAAACACAAAAATTCGAGCCCTGCACTTTTTCATTGGACAAGTGTGTTCACATTGGGCAATGTGTATGTGTAAATCTAGATTTAAAATTCAAAGAAACAAGATACAGTACAGTATGTGACCTGACATTTCCATGACAATCAGTCACTCATGTGTAAAGGAAATGGGTTAATTATTCTAACACATAAAATGTCTTGCTTGTGTATATAACCCTCGTTCCCTAAAAGAGGGAACGGAGACGTTACGTCAGAACTGAACTGAGGAATTGGAATCTCGCCTAAGAGCCTAATCACATTAGAGTGAAAACTAAATAAACCAATGTACGTTGATGTGCGAGATTTGCATCTCACGCTCCGCCCCACAGTGCGGGTATAAATGTGGAAGCAGATGAAACGGACTGAAGCTTTGCTGAAAAACTTAACTTAGAAAACGAGACTCTCAACAGAAAAGAAAAGAAAGTAAGTGAAGAAAGAAAAGTGAGATGAGAGTATTCAGATGACTTGCATGATGCTGTTCATTCTTAACTCCGTCTTAACACATTTTACCTTAACCTATTTTTTTTTTTCATGTGTCCTGAGTTTAAACTGAGGTATTTGTCCAACACCCCTGGAGGTCCAACCAATTAGACTGTCTAGTTCGGGGTGTGTCTATTTCTCCTCCATGTACATAAATCACAGTTCTTATCTTAGTCACATGGTCTCTTAAATTTCACGCTCTAGTATTGTAAAATTCAGACATGATTTCTATAAGAGTACAATACATTTTACACAGATTTGATTCATACAATAATGCAAAAAACGAGAAATCATTTACACACATAGTAAACAAAACACACCTCCCATTAACCATTCAAAAATCATAATAATTGCATGAATTATGTGTGATCTAAGCATAATAATCCCATATATATGTTGTATACACGATATAGAATTATGCAGTTGAACGATGTTTGACTGTAGGTCCGTTCAGCATTGTTTTGGAATGATCTGATGCATTTTGATATGTAAAGGTAGTCTGTGTGTATGTGTGTGTATATATATATTTATATATATATATATATATATATATATATATATATATATATATATATTAATTTATATAAATATATATATATATATATATATATATATATATATATATATATATAAATTAAAAATAGAGGAAACTTGGCAAAGGCATTTAAAATCCTAAGAACAGAGGCAGATTAGTCACATTACACTGACTTTACTGTAAGTCATGGGGTTCTTCTATACTATTACTTCATTACAATAGCAATATATGTGCCTCTTTGTTTAAATGAGGAGGATAAATTGAAAATTATTCCTTCATATGCTGAGATGAGGTGATGTGTTGTTGTGTCTTATATCAGGATGGCCATCTGTGTGATTGTGTTTCTAACACTTACTGGACTGTGCGTCGCTGATTCCACAGGTACGTTTAGAATAATACAAGTAAAAATGCCTGGATTTAAAAATCTGTAACCATTGTGTATCATTACATATCAATCAGATTAATTTATTAAAATTATAGGCCGAAATATGTTATTTTAAAGCTTGTGATTTTATTTGTTTTTATTGCTTTTTAACTTTTCTTATTCTTTATTTGTTTGTTTATTTATTTAATCATTTATTTATTTTAATCAATTTCATATCATATTGAACAGGGAATCTTGCTCTTAATGCCAAGGCTGTGCAGTCCTCCACAAACCCACAGGGAGATGCTGAACATGCAGTAGATGGAAACAGAGGCTCCTGCTCTCACACTAATCCTGAGTTTAATCCATGGTGGAGAATTGACCTTGGAAATGTCTACAGTGTAAGCAACGTTACCATCACTAATCGTGGAGACTGTTGCAAAGACCGCCTTAGAGGAGCTCAGATTCGTGTTGGTAACAGTCTGGCCAACAACGGAAACAACAATGAGCTGTAAGAAATATTTCAATTGTTCTGTCATATTCCCATGTTTATGATGTTCAGTCTGGTTTAATAAAACAGGAGGCAAAATTGAACCTCCTCCACAAACCAACCACTCAGAGAGCCACAGCCATGGAGATGAACTTTACTTGAACATATTTTATCCAGACTGTGATTAGACATTTGTAAGTTTAGACCATTGTTTCTTGTAGCAATGCAATATAAAACATGAACAATAATTTGTATTGTGAAGAGTGCTGTACAAAACCATTTGATTTCAATATTGAATTTAATTTGTTAGACATGTGCCTCTGGTTTTCATTTTAACTCTGTTCTTTATGTATTTTCAGGGCTGCAACTATTGTCACTGCTCCTGATGGCACAGAAACATTTTCATTTGAGCCTATTATTGGCCGATATGTCAACATTTTTTTACCTGGGAATGATGAAATCCTTACTCTGTGTGAAGTCGAGGTGTTTGCAGGTAAGGGACAGAGAGAGAAGAAAACTGTGATTGATTTTTTTTTTTATGTACATATTAATGTGTGTATAACTGTTATTATTTTATTAACAGAAAAGGACACACCATTGTACATTTGTAGTCCAAGTAAGTGTTCTTCATTACATTGAATGTTGTCAGTTATATATGTAATATGCATAATAAACCCCGGCAGGGTGATTATTATATGGTTAAAAGCCACAAATAATTTTGGACGTGAAATATTGATTCGAGTTCAAATATTTAATTAGCCCACTTGTAATAAACACAAAACTTCCATGAAGAAAAAATACAGCCATACCTAGCAAGACAAATGTTTGTCTTGTTTGAACTTGTTGTTATAAGGAATAATGTACACCAAATAAATAATTAATTGGACATATTGATTTGAGATGAAACTGTTTTAAATTCTTGCTTGTTTATTATCTTAGAATCCATTACAGTGTACAAAAACAATCATTCGAGCAACTATATTGAACATTACAGTACTCTTAATACTACAAATACTTCAATTCAATCTTAATACTTCAATACAATCAATAACTATAACAGAGACGCACCAATTGTGTTTGTATGAAACGAGAGAGAGTGAGTCTGTGGTGTGATACAAGAAACATCAGAGAAAGTCCGGCTTCAGAAACCCGGATGAGCTTTCTGTTATACAGCGTTACTATTGATGATGGTCATTATCTGGAAATATCAGACCTCAGAATGTCACGACTGACCAATCAGAATCAAGTATTCCAGAGTGCCGCTTAATAATCATTTGCATTAAATAACTTAGCATTATTGTACCTATTAAATTGGAATTATACTTAAGCACTTTAAAGTAAAAAAACGTCTCACGTTACGAATGTAACCATGGTTCCCTGAGAACAGGGAACGAGACTCTGCGCTTGAAATTGCGCTATGGGGAACGTCACTCGTGACTCGTGTTCGAAATGCCAAAATCACAACACTCCAATCCTACTGGCTGGCGACAGCCTATGACGTCAAACGGCGCGAACCGTGACGTATAAAGGGAGCGCCTGAGGAAGTAGTCAACATCTTTTCGTCTTTGAGGGACTGTTCAGCAGGCATCCCGAAGCATGGCAGGAAAGCGCAGAGTCTCGTTCCCTGTTCTCAGGGAACCATGGTTGCATGCGTAACCTGAGACGTTCCCTTTCGAAAGGGAACTCAACTCTGCGCTTGAAATTGCGCTATGGGGAACGATATACCCACGCTGCCATGCTAGAGGAGAATGCATGCCTAAAATGTCTGGACAAACGTCCGGCAGTTCCAGGGAAAAATCGGGAGCAATTTCTCCAAGGCTGTCAGTGACAGCATTCACTATGGCCAACATCCCAAGCTGAGCCTAAAAGAGGCCTTCCGTAAAAGGCCTGCCAAGGCAGCTCGAGCATCTGGGACCAACAAACCATAGAAAGTGGTCCCTCTAAGGGAATGTGGCCAAGAGTGCAAAAGGAATCCCGGCCAGTCACTAGGGGAGACAAAATCACCCCCAACGCCACCAAGGAGGCCTTACTAATCTAGCGAAAGCCAAACCTAGCCTGGCCAACCTTGTCTGATACACAGAATCTCCAAGTGCAAACTCCAAAGAGGAGAGCAGGAAAGAGCGACTGCGAAAAGGCAGTAAGCAACTCAAACCCACACGCAGAGATGGGCATCCTGGAGAGCGGAACTCAGCTGAGCGCTATAAACCCTCGTATTGAGGGGAGTACAACCACTCATCCTAGGATCTACTCAGCTTCTGATAAAAGCGCTGAGGAGGCTGTGTGCTAGAAAAACCCTGGTACAGGGGAGCACAACCCAGCCTGGGGCCAGTCTGAATGGGAGACTTCACAGAAGTCTACAACCAATGACTAGCTTAGGGAGCTAAGCACAATTACACAGTCAACCCAAAGGGAAGTACAAAGCTCAACCTAACAGACAGACCATACCGTAGGCACAAAGTCATGGAGGCTGACCAGAAGGGGCCTACAACATAACTAAAGTTCTTATAAATGAATTAATATCACAACAAGAACCCAATCCATAAGGTGGTATTCAGGATGGCCCATAAGGCCATTCGACTGAAAACGTAGCATGCTAAGCGCATGACCAACCAAATAATTAGGTAGGTGTGAGTACCCACAAAACAGCCCGTCCAACACAATCCAACTAGCAGTGTACTCGGTAAAAGCATCTTTCTACTTTTTAAGCAAGAGGAGTACAGCGTACGCCATCACGCGCTAAAGAAGGCCCCATGGGCCTATAACCTCAGCAGACACGTGGCATCAGCTCGTGGCAGTGTTATCAAGGTTCGGGCTAAAAAGACCGACTACAAAAGGAGGTCATCAGTCAGCCCGAGCCCCGGCCAGCCAGCGACAGAAATCCTTTTACTGCTTCAGTAAAAATAATAAGGGAGAAAAACCTTGAAAAGGTAAATGCCAGCGTGCTCCACAGGAGGCCCTTAAGGCCTACCCATCGCACGCGGCGTCAGCTAGTGGCCGCTAAAGTTCTAGGAGCAAAATAGAACAGAGTAACAGACAGGGTAACTATTTAGCTCAACTAGAGCTAAAGGAGACCAAGCTTAAGGAAGCAAATGCACTCAGAAATGTACTCAGTAAAAGCACCTTTTACTCTCTAAGCGAGAGGAGTACAAAGCCAAACTCCAGTGTGATAGCAAAGGAGGCCTGTGAAGCCTACGACTCGTGAAATACGTGGCGTCAGCTAGTGCAATCACGACTCACCCATGGTGACGAGACATACAATGGAAAGAATCTAGATATAACCAAGCCAGCTGGGCCAACACAGGATGCCTGGTAAGGCCTACTACTTTTAAGCACCATGTGGCGCCAGCCCTTGGTCATAACAGGGCCAATGCTCAAAGGGGACCAGTTCTAGACCCCACACGATAACTGTGGGGAACTAGCTACACAACCTGAGCTTAAGCCTACACATTCCAACAGGCAATGTACATATAAATATGCTATCACGGTCTAAGCAAGGCCTATAAGGCCTAACACTTCAAATAACGTGAGCATAAGCCTGAGGCAGTGCTAAAAAGCGTGAGCAAACTAGTGATCGTAAACCAACAGCGCCCAAAAACAAGCTGTATTAAAGAGAGGCTATAATAAAGAGCCAACAATCTAACAGCAAGTGTAAAACAGCTGCTGTGGTCATGATCGACTGGGGGAAGTCGAGAATATACTATTCTAACCAGAATAGGACTCTCTACACTCACCCTGAGCGTGCAATCCAACAGGTGATGCACTCAGTGAAACACAAACCCTAACCAGGGAGTACAACAAAACACCACATTCATAGACAGAGGCCAGTCACAGCCTGCTATCACAGAAACAGGTGTTAACCTGTGGCAGCACTAGAGTAAGCTCACATAAATATGTAGGGCTAAAGTCTAAGAACCCCAAAGCAAAAAATGCTTTGAACACAAATGCCATCCTTACAACGATAAATGTTTTTCACAGGACAAATCTGACATTTGTACTGAACCCAAGAAAAAACGGAAGCTACGAAGCTTAGCACCATTAAATAAAACTTGATAATACAATGGGTTCACGTGAAAACATTAAAGCATGAAAGGTTCTGAACAGTGAGGCCTAGCGTAACGCACAACTTATCTCCTCAGAGATAAGGGCCTGCCACCTGAGATAAACAGCACCAGGAAGGCTAATAGCAACCTAAACCTTAGCTGTTGCGATAAGCCGTCCTGCACACAAATAACTGAAGCAACGAGCGCCAACTCAAACCAAACTAAAGTATTAGCTGAGAAGCTACTATAACATAGGAGGCTACAAAATAGCGGCCATAAAGCGGCCTGCATGTTTTGAAAACTAGCCAACCTAATGCTACAGTTATTTTGCCCAAAAAGCCCCTTCTAACTTTATTGACTACATGCTCAGGAAAGCTATACCGGAAAAACAAGGTCTACACTTTTTATAAACGTAAAAATATGGACCCAGCTTACCTTCCTGCGGCTCGTAGAACAAAGATATTCCCTCCTTATTTAAAGCATGAAGAAGGAAGAAATCAAAAGTTCTTTAAAGCCTAAAAGCACTTTCACTATCAAGCCAGAAGGAGGCCTTAGAAAAAGGCCAGCCGACAACCTAACTGTAAAACACCTGAGCAAGTAGAAATATATATATATATATTTATTGGAGGTGAAAGAAGAAGAGGAGAAGGTAGATATAAATCGCCCTTAAAATAGCTGGGGAATCGATTACAAACGCAACAGTGTTTACAATCGATCACCCATTACTCTCGTTTCTTCCTCCTCTCGTCTGTCTGGCTCAGATCCAAATCTGAACGGCCAGGGGTTTTTCCATGCCCTCCCAATCTCAAACGCAGAGATCAGGAGAGAATGAAAAGTCTATGGGAGCCGCAACATTCATGGACAGAAAGGATCCGTTCGTCAAACAGTCCGCGCGCGGCCCCTTTCTTAACGCACACTCACGGCAGCTGCAGCCCGCCGAAAAGCACGTCCCAAAAACACAGCAGCCTACATACCCAGCAGCCAGAGGAGCGCTCGCTATCGGACACGGCGACCTCAAACACGGATGTCACAGTCATCTAACAATACACCCTCGTCAGCCCCGGGAAGCCGAGAGAAAATATAATTCTCTCAGACTTCCCAACGAGCTCACCTGCGAGCCCTATGACTGCAGCCGCCGTATTGCCTCAGCACACGGGGTTATGATGACAGGCACAGATGCAGACACCTCCTCCCTCGGAAAGAGTGTCAAACGAGAACAGAGCGTCCGAACAGAAGAGACGCTCGCAGTGAATAATAGACAAACACAAATAGACGGTGCCCTCAAGCAACATCTATGCGTTTGCTCCTCTCCAGACAGAAAAATGCCAGAAACGTGTACATCAAGTGTCAAACCCCTGGGACACGGATGAACACATTCTCCTGAACGTTTGCAGACAAAAAAGAAGTAATTTCCTACCAGAGTTTGTGAAACAATGGCACGAACAAAACAGTCCCGAAAAGACGAAAGGCTGTTGACTGCTTCCTCAGGCGCTCCCTTTATACGTCACGGTTCGTGCAGTTTGACGTCATAGGCTGTCGCCGGCCAATAGGATTGGAGTGTTGTGATTTTTGGCATTTCGAACACGAGTCACGAGTGACGTTCCCCATAGCGCAATTTCTTTTTTTTTTTTTTACTTTTATTTGTATTTATTTTAATTACAAAGATAACAATGAAAAAAACAAAAAGCAATATTAACAGAGAGGGAGGAAAGAAAATATACATATATGAACAGCAAATGTATGTTTCACAACTGTATACATACATATCTGTGCTCCCATAGCGCAATTTCAAGCGCAGAGTCTCGTTCCCTTTCGAAAGGGAAATGTTATTGTTTATTATTTTATGTTAAACAGGGAATCTTGCTCTTGGAGCCACAGCTGTCCAGTCTTCCACATACGATGAATTAGCAGCTGCTCAAATTCAATTCGCAAACAGGGATCATGCAGTCATACTAAAGATGAAAAGGACCCCTGGTGGAGAGTTGACTTGTTGGAAGTCTACGACGTAACCAGGGTTAGCATCACTAATCGTGGAGATGGTTTTGCACAGAGAATAAATGGTGCTCAGATCCGTATCGGCAACAGCCTGGAAAATAATGGCAACAATAATGAGCTGTAAGTATTGTCTCTCTCTTAATACTTACACACATGGTTAGAAAATGAGTAAATAAGGTAAAATTACTTTGAATAAATCCTTTTAATACAAACTTGCCTTTGACAGAAGTATATTTAATATGATTCATGCCGTTTTGATTCGCCCCTCTCTATGTCTCTGTTACTGTGTTTCTTCACAGGGCTGTAACTGTTGAGTCAATCCCACCTGGAGACACAAAAACATTTGAGTTTAAGCCTATTAAGGGACAATATGTCAACATTTTTATCCCTGAACGCACTGAATATCTCACACTGTGTGAGGTTGAGGTGTTTGCAGGTGAGTGATAAAAGGAGAGAGACATGGTGTGTAGACATTTGTACTATATGTACTGTTTATACTATGTGTACGTTCCCTTAATGATGTTTTGTTCTGTTTTCATTGCCAGATTAAGTGGAATCAGATGATGTTACACCACAGTCCTCTGATCCTATAAGCAAAATACCAAACTACTGTTTTCTGAGCAATACTAATATTGCGCTTTTTTCATTGTTTTCATTTTACCTGTGAACCTTTTATCCTTAAGATAAAAGATAAGTTTCAGTGCACATTCAGTAAAGGAATGAAATGGTTCTTAAAATGTACCTATCTTTTACCCATCTTTGTTTATCTTTGCTTTCTACATGAATAAATTACTTAAGCATTACATGTTGTATTTCATGTTTCTGGATCAAAAATGCACAATGAGGAGGAGGTGTAGTCATAGCTACCCATCTAGGGTTGAGGAGCTGGTAACTAAATACATTTTAAATACATAAACTACATCAACTACAAAAGGAAAACCAAGGATATCCAACCTTCTGTCCCAGAATCAACAACACAACCACCAATTCGACCAATGTTAACTTTAAATTTTCTGTTATAAAGAGTAAAAAATTGACAAAAACCATATCACAAATATCAATATCAAAAAGAATAATAATGAAAATACAGGCGATAACTTCAGGGAAGAGCCTGGCCGAAATAACAAACAAAGCAAAAAAAAAAAAAAAACTAACCCAAAAATCTCTCTAAATTACCTGGAGAAAAATAATCCAAAAAAAATAAATGACATAAATCTTCCCTCTCTCCCTGTAACTATAAACAGGAGAAAATCAGGATTACAAACAAAAATGGCTCCCTCCACTTTCATTCCCCAAAACAAGAAAGAACCATCCAATCGCCTCCAACATCATCTGACTGAATACAGCTGGTCAGTCAGAGCACCTATTATGATGGAGGAAGAAAAAGAGAGAACAGAGAACAAAAAATACATCTGAATACAACACAAAATATACAGCGTAAATATATAACAAAATGCTAGAATAAACATTCATCCTCAGACGTAACAATAGTGATGTGAAATGGACTGATGAAGCTAATGTGTGAGGCTAACAGCATCCAAAACCAATTTTTAATAATCTATTCATCCCTTCCTGCATAAGCCTGATTTTAATGACAATATTAATGAATGTTTTATTCTTTAATACCTGTTTTTGCCACTGTTTGATTATTACTGAAAGAATAAAAGCACATTCCCACTTTCAGTTTTGACTGAAGACATGCACAGTTGAGTATAGTTTGATTGATGAATACTGTACCTGCAGGATTTAAAAAAGTAGGTAATTTGTTACGTTTCTAGAATGTTTTCCTGACTGAAGATGGTTACCTCAATCTAGGTGATTTTGGATGCTCAAAAGCATTGGAAAGCTGAGGGGGAAAAACAGTAACATAATTTGTTAAACTTGATTTTTCTTGGCATTATCAGTTTAAGATTACGGGCCCTATAATACACCCGGCGCAATGCGACGCAAGGCGCAGCGCAAGTGTGTTTGCTAGTTTGCGTCCGGCGTCGTTCGCGTTTTCCCGTTCAGCGCCACGTCCTTAAATTAGTAAATGCATTTGCGCCAGTTAGTGCGCCCATAGGCGTGCTGGTCTAAAAAAGAGGTGTGTTCAGGCGCATTGCCGGCGCATTGCTATTTTAAGGAGCTGAAAATAGACTGCGCCATAGACCATCTCAAACCTGGTCTAAAGTCAATGGCGCAATATTTTTTTGTTAGAGCGCGTTGGTAGAAACTGCGCCTCTGGGCGCGTCCACAGTGCGCGTTGACTTTGCTTATTACACACATTTGCGCATCACACAAACATGCCAAATATTAAAAACAAAAGGATTACAGAGAAAAAGAATATTGTGTATGCTACATAAATAATGTAATGATGAATAGTCATTGCGTGTATTAGAATTAGGCTACCTATTTTCAATTCAGCCTATTACTACTTATAATGATGAACGAAATTGGCTAATTAATTGAACAATCGTGCCAATACACACACATATATATTAACTGACTCATCGCGCGGAGCTATTTGAAAGCCTGCATCCAACGCAGACGACTGAAAGACTGACTGGCCACTTAACAGGTACTTTCAGCAAAACATCACTCGTTGAATCATCCTCAGTTGAATCGGTGTGTTTAATAAGTCAGTGTCTTTTATAATGTTGCGTAATATATATATATATATATATATATATATATATATATATATATATATATAACTTCGCGCACGAGCAGATCGGTTTCTTCGCTTGAAAAGCGTTCAGCTTTTCCGCCAACAAATTCCGCCATGTAAATAGCAATCCGCCATGGCGCGAGCGCATCTCGCTCTTAAAGGGAATGGGAGATGACACTCTGATTGGTTTATTGAACGTTACGCCCATTACTCATTAAGAGAATAGGGACAACCCATTTCAAAAATGCGCCCCGGCGCACGGACCGTTTTTCCGTCGTTAAAATAGCAAAAGTGGATTTGGACACGCCCTGAGTGCACCTGCGCCGTGCGCTTTACACTTTGCGTTTAGATCGTTAAAATAGGGCCCTACATGTTTGATTTTCTTCTTTCATGCACTGAAGCCGGTCTGTCAGCTGCAGTGATCGGAGCAGCTGCAGGAATCACACTGGTTTCACTCTTGGTGCAGCTCTGATCGTCACAGGTGTTGGTGTTGGAGCTGCAGGTGGTGCAACAGGTACTGTTTCTAACATTGCCAATGCAGTCAAACAAAAATCACTATGTGAGAGCCTTGAAAAAATGGAGCAGATTATGTAAGCACATTGATTTTAAATTCACTGAATGCACGTTTGATAACGTACAAATTTCATGGAGGTTAAGCAGAAGTACAGTAGCGTGTGCCGCAGAAATCATGCATCTACTGTATGTCTGCTGACAAATGTTGGTAGAATTGGTGCTCAGGCTGCCAAAGTAGGACAAGCAGCAGCTTCAGGAGTTTTGAGTGCAGTCTTTGTCATTGCTAATGTGAGACAAATCAGCTCAAATGAAATTATTAATTAATTTAAAGGGATCTTTAAAAGAGTCACTTAGTTTACGACCGAGTCTGAATTGTCTACCATAAGTTCTACTAAGTTAAGCATAAGTTCTGTAGCAGATATGAATATCCGACTATCGTGAAAACACTATTTATTAGCAAAGTAACATCAGATTGGCAGTTTAAGGCATTCAGTTCATAAGCACATAACACAAGACACTTCTCTTTAAAAATCTACAGGAGACTTTATTGATTATTCTAACACAAACTAAAATCTAACACAAACAAACACACACACACACACACACACACACAAAATTTTTCGCTTGGGATTTTGTACACGGATTGAATTGTAAATTCAAATGTTGATATTATTTTTTTGTACCGCTTAAGTGGCACAAACATTCCCTGGAGGGTTACAAACACACTTTCCACTCCTAAAGAATGGAATGTAATTTCATGTCAGTTCATGTGCATGTAAAGGCAGACATCCCAAAACTTTTGGGAATATAGTGTATACAGTTGCAAGAAAAAGTAAGTGAACCACTTGCAGAATCTGTGAAAATGTACTTATGTACATTACACTTATACTGTACAATGTACTTATACTTATACTTATGAATGGGGTTATTTTAATAAATTCAGCTATTTTTTTTTTTTTTTTTTTTTTTTTTTGTCTTGTGAACTAAATGTAAACATCTTTTATGTAAAATATCTTACTCAGGACAGTACTAAATAAAAAATAACATGCATTTTGTATGATCTCTCTTATTTTATTAAAATTATTAACATTTTCACAGATCCTGCAAGTGGTTCACTTACTTTTTCTTGCAACTTTATATAAGGCACCTGCTGGTGTTTAATTAATATTATTGGCAGCAATTTTGTGTCTGTTTCTGTTAAAGAGAGTGAATTCATTGAAGTTTATTCTGGTTTAAGAGAAACTCTTTGGATAGAGTTGGCATAGCTGGGCAGAGGCGGTGTTCTGGAGGATGTCACTGTTTAGGCCTGTGGTCATCTCTGTTTCCGGAGGTTGTGGATTTACACATTAAGGACATAAAGGTGTTATTTAGCCATTAGGTCTTAGTTTGTGGAGCAAAGGAAGGTCTCCTTTATTGATCAGCTCTGTCAATACAAGCCCTGGTTTGAGATCTTTGGAATGTGGGTTTTTGCAGGATATGTACAGGCAAGTGCAAACATTTTCTGAGTGTTTAACTCATACCAACCATGCAGCACAATATCCAAGCCCCCTTTCGAGGAGAGTATTGGTCTCACATAGTTTTGATGGGGAGGGTCTTAGTTCAACAATAAATAGAGCATCATTTCTGAGCTCAATATTATTCAACTAGACCCTCTTCACAGACTGCTGGTATGTATTAATATTCATATCTATGTTTAATAGCACATTTTTGGTTTGAAATGTTTTGACTGCATAATATTCCTCATATGAATAATATATTGGATAAATAACAAATCTAGCAATTGTTTATAAAAATATTAATTCCATTTATTATATACAAATGTATTATTTTGTTTAAAAGCAGATAACTGAATTGTGAAGGTCTTCTGTGAGGTTGATACAGTGATGAATTCCAGGTGAGTTGAATGTTTATGCACTCTCTACACCAGGGTAACGTTACAATTGGTTAAATAAAAATAAAATATTGTTGAATACAGCTTTTAAATAAATTTGGTATCACCATTGAAAAATTTACAAAACTCTTGGCCAGTGTTGCATGTTACAAGTAACTTGAGTTAGGTAATCAGATTATTTTTTCAAATAAGTAAAGCAAGCTTTATTTTGTTTTCCCATTTATTGACTGACAGCTCTCCTGTCCCCATGTTGAGAGAAATAAAGTGCAGAGGTGTTGTGTGCGCTGTGTAAACATGATGGTTATTGTAGTTCTAGACTAAATGTGAACATGCATTTACTCATCTCACTTGCCAAAAACATTCAGTATTCCTCAAAATGAATAAATGCAAACTCAAAATTTTATACAAACCTGTAATAATTAACTATATTAAATTACACAAATACACTTTATGTATTTAATCTCACTTTATCAAGTGTATTTGCTGCTGACCTTCGGTGCTATAATTCAACCACTTGCACTTGCACAAACTTTGATTAAATTCCGAATTAGGAAATCATAATGCAGCCAAAGATAAATTATGACAAACATAAATGAATTTGATAATAAGTAATAGTAAATAAAGATAAGCAAACAGTCAGTAATAAAGCAAGAACAAATTAACAAATTACAAGTAATAGCACAAATAATTACAAGTCTAGCAGTAGTATTCAGGTATTAAATGCTATAATGTGTAAATTAAGTATAGATTAATCCTTATTAAAGCTAAAGAAGTTATTCAGTCAAGAGCAGATTTTTACATTTTATTTTATTTTAGTTATTTATTTTAAGTAACAAATGTTTTTTATGTTTTTGGTTTTAGTTAACTATGATAACACTGTTGTAATGTTTTACCAAATTGTCTTACTCAGTACCATGGGTGTAGAATATGCAGGGCATGTGCTCCCCGCACTTAATAAAACATTATAAAACACAAAAATTCGAGCCCTGCACTTTTTCATTGGACAAGTGTGTTCACATTGGGCAATGTGTATGTGTAAATCTAGATTTAAAATTCAAAGAAACAAGATACAGTACAGTATGTGACCTGACATTTCCATGACAATCAGTCACTCATGTGTAAAGGAAACGGGTTAATTATTCTAACACATAAAATGTCTCGCTTGTGTATATAACCCTCGTTCCCTAAAAGAGGGAACGGATACGTTACGTCAGAACAGAACTGAGGAATTGGAATCTCGCCTAAGAGCCTAATCACATTAGAGTGAAAACTAAATAAACCAATGTACGTTGATGTGCGAGATTTGCATCTCACGCTCCGCCCCACAGTGCGGGTATAAATGTGGAAGCAGATGAAACGGACTGAAGCTTTGCTGAAAAACTTAACTTAGAAAACGAGACTCTCAACAGAAAAGAAAAGAAAGTAAGTGAAGAAAGAAAAGTGAGATGAGAGTATTCAGATGACTTGCATGATGCTGTTCATTCTTAACTCCGTCTTAACACATTTTACCTTAACCTATTTTTTTTTTTCATGTGTCCTGAGTTTAAACTGAGGTATTTGTCCAACACCCCTGGAGGTCCAACCAATTAGACTGTCTAGTTCGGGGTGTGTCTATTTCTCCTCCATGTACATAAATCACAGTTCTTATCTTAGTCACATGGTCTCTTAAATTTCGCGCTCTAGTATTGTAAAATTCAGACATGATTTCTATAAGAGTACAATACATTTTACACAGATTTGATTCATACAATAATGCAAAAAACGAGAAATCATTTACACACATAGTAAACAAAACACACCTCCCATTAACCATTCAAAAATCATAATAATTGCATGAATTATGTGTGATCTAAGCATAATAATCCCATATATATGTTGTATACACGATATAGAATTATGCAGTTGAACGATGTTTGACTGTAGGTCCGTTCAGCATTGTTTTGGAATGATCTGATGCATTTTGATATGTAAAGGTAGTCTGTGTGTATGTGTGTATATATATATATATATATATATATATATTAATTTATATAAATATATATATATATATATTTATATAAATTAAAAATAGAGGAAACTTGGCAAAGGCATTTAAAATCCTAAGAACAGAGGCAGATTAGTCACATTACACTGACTTTACTGTAAGTCATGGGGCTCTTCTATACTATTACTTCATTACAATAGCAATATATGTGCCTCTTTGTTTAAATGAGGAGGATAAATTGAAAATTATTCCTTCATATGCTGAGATGAGGTGATGTGTTGTTGTGTCTTATATCAGGATGGCCATCTGTGTGATTGTGTTTCTAACACTTACTGGACTGTGCGTCGCTGATTCCACAGGTACGTTTAGAATAATACAAGTAAAAATGCCTGGATTTAAAAATCTGTAACCATTGTGTATCATTACATATCAATCAGATTAATTTATTAAAATTATAGGCCGAAATATGTTATTTTAAAGCTTGTGATTTTATTTGTTTTTATTGCTTTTTAACTTTTCTTATTCTTTATTTGTTTGTTTATTTATTTAATCATTTATTTATTTTAATCAATTTCATATCATATTGAACAGGGAATCTTGCTCTTAATGCCAAGGCTGTGCAGTCCTCCACAAACCCACAGGGAGATGCTGAACATGCAGTAGATGGAAACAGAGGCTCCTGCTCTCACACTAATCCTGAGTTTAATCCATGGTGGAGAATTGACCTTGGAAATGTCTACAGTGTAAGCAACGTTACCATCACTAATCGTGGAGACTGTTGCAAAGACCGCCTTAGAGGAGCTCAGATTCGTGTTGGTAACAGTCTGGCCAACAACGGAAACAACAATGAGCTGTAAGAAATATTTCAATTGTTCTGTCATATTCCCATGTTTATGATGTTCAGTCTGGTTTAATAAAACAGGAGGCAAAATTGAACCTCCTCCACAAACCAACCACTCAGAGAGCCACAGCCATGGAGATGTACTTTACTTGAACATATTTTATCCAGACTGTGATTAGACATTTGTAAGTTTAGACCACTGTTTCTTGTAGCAATGCAATCTAAAACATGAACAATAATTTGTATTGTGAAGAGTGCTGTACAAAACCATTTGATTTCAATATTGAATTTAATTTGTTAGACATGTGCCTCTGGTTTTCATTTTAACACTGTTCTTTATGTATTTTCAGGGCTGCAACTATTGTCACTGCTCCTGATGGCACAGAAACATTTTCATTTGAGCCTGTTATTGGCCGATATGTCAACATTTTTTTACCTGGGAATGATGAAATCCTTACTCTGTGTGAAGTCGAGGTGTTTGCAGGTAAGGGACAGAGAGAGAAGAAAACTGTGATTGATTTTTTTTTTTATGTACATATTAATGTGTGTATAACTGTTATTATTTTATTAACAGAAAAGGACACACCATTGTACATTTGTAGTCCAAGTAAGTGTTCTTCATTACATTGAATGTTGTCAGTTATATATGTAATATGCATAATAAACCCCGGCAGGGTGATTATTATATGGTTAAAAGCCACAAATAATTTTGGACTTGAAATATTGATTCGAGTTCAAATATTTAATTAGCCCACTTGTAATAAACACAACACTTCCATGAAGAAAAAATACAGCCATACCTAGCAAGACAAATGTTTGTCTTGTTTGAACTTGTTGTTATAAGGAATAATGTACACCAAATAAATAATTAATTGGACATATTGATTTGAGATGAAACTGTTTTAAATTCTTGCTTGTTTATTATCTTAGAATCCATTACAGTGTACAAAAACAATCATTCGAGCAACTATATTGAACATTACAGTACTCTTAATACTACAAATACTTCAATTCAATCTTAATACTTCAATACAATCAATAACTATAACAGAGACGCACCAATTGTGTTTGTATGAAACGAGAGCGTGCGAGTCTGTGGTGTGATACAAGAAACATCAGAGAAAGTCCGGCTTCAGAAACCTGGATGAGCTTTCTGTTATACAGCGTTACTATTAATGACGGTCATTATCTGGAAATATCAGACCTCAGAATGTCACGACTGACCAATCAGAATCAAGTATTCCAGAGAGCCGCTTAATAATCATTTGCATTAAATAACTTAGCATTATTGTACCTATTAAATTGGAATTATACTTAAGCACTTTAAAGTAAAAAAACGTCTCACGTTACGCATGTAACCATGGTTCCCTGAAAACAGGGAACGAGACTCTGCGCTTGAAATTGCGCTATGGGGAACGTCACTCGTGACTCGTGTTCGAAATGCCAAAATCACAACACTCCAATCCTACTGGCTGGCAACAGCCTATGACGTCAAACGGCTGAGGAGGCTGTGCGCTAGAAAAACCCTGGTACAGGGGAGCACAAACCTGCCTGGGGCTAGTCTGAATGGGAGACTTCACAGAAGTCAGCGATCTCAGGACAGCCCTCAAATGCTGCATATGCCGCTGCCAATCATTACTAAAAATAATAATGTCATCCAGATAGGCAGCCGCATACGCAGCATGGGGCCGTAAGATCTTGTCCATGAGTCGCTGAAAGGTAGCCGGTGCCCCGAACAGCCCGAACGGAAGGGTCACGAATTGGTGTAATCCAAACGGCGTCGTGAAAGCGGTCTTTTCTTTGGATAATGGAGACAAGGGGATCTGCCAATACCCTTTAGTTAAGTCCAGTGTCGAATAAAAGCGAGCTGTACCAAGCCGGTCAAGCAATTCGTCCACACGCGGCATTGGATACGCGTCGAATTTCGACACTGCATTCACCTTGCGATAATCCACACAGAACCGCACTGAGCCGTCCGTTTTGGGAACCAAAACTATCGGGCTCGCCCAGTTACTGCTGGATTCCTCTATTACCCCCATGTCAAGCATTGCCTCTAATTCTGCCTGAACCACTTTTTTTTTGTGTTCAGGTAACCTATACGGCCGGCTGCGAATCACCACGCCCGGCTCGGTCTCGATGTGGTGCTGAATGAGGTCAGTACGGCCCGGTAGGGGAGAGAACACGTCGGCAAACTCAGCCTGTAATTTGGAAACATCAGTGAGCTGTGAGGGCGAAAGGTGATCTCCCCCCGGGGCCAGAGCGAGAGATTGTTTTTTTACATTCGCCTCTGGCCCGAGATCATCCTCTCCGCTAATCACCGTCGCCAGCATCACTGACTCCGCCTCACTCCACTTTTTCAGGAGGTTGAGGTGATAAATTTGACGTGCCCCTCTCCTATCGGACCGTATTACTTCATAATCGAGATCACCAACTCGCCGTGTGACCTCAAATGGTCCTTGCCACTTCGCCAGTAATTTTGAGCTTGACGTGGGGAGTAATACGAGTACTTTCTCTCCCGGTGCAAATTTACGCAGATTAGTTCCCCTGTCATACAACCGGCACTGTCTGTCCTGGGCTTGTAACAAATTCTCCATAGATAGCCGCCCCAAAGTGTGGAGTTTTGTTCTCAAGTCCAGCACATACTGAATTTCATTTTTCGATTGAGATGGTCCGTCCTCCCAAGACTCTCTTAGGACATCCAGCACCCCGTGGGGGTGGCGCCCAAAGAGAAGCTCAAAGGGGGAAAACCCCGTGGAGGCTTGCGGGACCTCTCGCACAGCGAACAACAGGGGTTCCAACCATTTATCCCAATTTTTGGCGTCTTCTTGAACGAACTTACGAATCATGGATTTAAGCGTGCGATTAAAACGTTCGACCAACCCGTCCGTTTGTGGGTGAAAGACGCTGGTTCGAATCGATTTAATGCCCAACAATTCGTACAGTTCGCGTAGCGTACGTGACATAAACGCCGTGCCTTGATCAGTGAGGATTTCTTTCGGAATCCCCACTCGGGAGATTAAACTGAAGAGGGCGTCCGCAACACTCTTAGCGGAAATGTTGCGGAGAGCCACTGCTTCTGGATATCGTGTTGCATAATCCACAATGACTAATGCAAAACGATGCCCTCTCGCTGATCGCTCTAATGGCCTGATGAGGTCCATGCCAATTCGTTCGAAGGGGACCTGCATTAATGGAAGGGGGCGCAAAGGCGCTTTTGGAGTGGCCGGAGGATTTACCAGCTGACATTCATGACAAGACGCGCACCACCTGCGCACGTTCTCGTGAATGCCCGGCCAAAAGAATCGGGTCATGAGGCGATTTAGTGTCGCTGTTTGTCCTAAGTGTCCAGCCATTGGGTTAGAGTGAGCCGCATGGAAAAGCATTTCCCTGCGGCTCTTTGGTACTAATAACTGGGTTGTATCTTCTTTTGATTGAGTGTCTTGGGTCACTCGATACAACCTATCTTTAATAATCGCAAAATAGGGATAAGTCAGTGGCCGTCCAGGCTGGAGAGGCTGACCGTCGATCGTGCTGACCCTCTCAAACGCATTTTTCAGCGTGTCATCGTGAGACTGCTCCAGGGGGAAATCATCACGGTCCGAGAGAATCAGTCTCCCGATTCCGCTCTGTTCCCCTGAGGCAGTCACCACTGGTCCCCGATCAGTCTCCCCCGCCTGCACTCGCACTTCCTTCCCCCGCGAACATCTATTCCAAGAGGCACCCGAACATAAATGTCCCAATAATTTATTAAATGCAGGCCAATTCGTCCCCAAAATTATCGGGTGCCGGAGGTGCGGATTAACTGCCACCTCCACACTATGCTTTTGTCCCCTAAATAGAATCCTGACTGACACCAACGGATAACTCGCGATATCCCCGTGCACACACCGTACCCTAACCATGCGGCCTGTATCCAATGCCCCGGATGAAATCAGGCTTTGATGCACAGAGGTTTGGTTACAACCTGAGTCCACCAAAGCCTGATATGTACCCCCCTTGATACTCACTGGTATCTGGTACTGACCAGCTTGACCGGGGGCAACCTGCAGGTCGTCCGGGACCCGGATCAATGTCCCCACCTCCATCACTGGACACCGGTCTATGAAGTGATCCGGGTCCCCGCAACGCCAGCAGGCCGGCCCAGACCTGCCCGCCGCTCCAGTGGCGGAGAACGGGCCGGATGATTGTCGTGGAGAGAGGGGAGAAGCAGGCGCGGGGTCCAGCCCGGCGGTGGCCAGTCCCGCCCCCCTGGGCGGGCCTCTCGGCGCCACGAACGGCCGATGATCCGTTCCACCCCGCCCCCGGGGCGGAACACGAGGCGGGCCGGGCGTACGGGACCTAGGTAGAGGTACAGGTCTGGAGAGAGAGAGGGGAGGAAGAGAGGGAGAGAGAGAGACAGATGGCAGGGGTTCGCCGACCCCTGGGCACGCCACCAGGTGGTCCTCCGCCAATTGGATGGCCGAATCCAGCGACGTGGGCCGGTGGCACTGGACCCACTCGGCGGTCTTCTTCGGGAGCCGAGTGGTGAACTGTTCCAGCACCACACGATCGATCATCTGCTCCACGTCGCCTCCGTCGGCCATCAGCCATTTGCGGCACGAGTCCCGGAGCTGTTGGGCCAACACGAAGGGCCGGCCCGCCTCCCCCAGCTCCAGAGACCGGAAACGCTGACGATGCTGCTCGGGGGAGCGGCCGACCCGCTGTAGGATGGCCCTCTTGAGGTCGTTGAAGACCAGGAGGTTCTGGATGGGCAGCTGCTGTGCTGCCACCTGCGACTCACCCGAAAGCAGCGGGACGAGCCGCATGGGCCACTGGTCCCGGGGCCAACCTGACACCTCAGCCGACTTCTCAAACAGGTCCAGGAAGGCCTCCGGGTCGTCTTGCGGGCCCATCTTCTGTAGTGGCAGCTGGAAGGATCCAGCAGCTGCCATGCTGGTCTCTGCGGGAACCTCCCGGTCTATCCAGCTCCGGAACCTCTCGCGGTCCTCCTGTTGGCCCCGTACGATCGCCTCGAAGCGGCGCTCCTGATCGTTCCTGAGATCTAACAGGGCCCGGTGTTGTTCTTGATGAAGGGCCGCGAGGGATGAGATGATGTCCGCAAACGGCGTTCCCGCGGCGGAGGTTGCCTGCATGGCGGCGGCTTCCGTCTTCCTTCCCGGGTTTCGGCACCAGTGTAATAAAAGTTCTTGTATCGAAGGAAGGAAGAGGACAGGGATCGGCTTTGGGCTGCTGACAGTCTTTATTCTCACCAGAGAAAAATATCAAACACATAAACAAAAAGACGGTGCAACGCACACTCAATAATTCCACATCCAAGGACGGGCTTCACTCCACGAAACGAGCACAGCTCACTCAGTCCGACTGTCAGCAGTCCCTCTCTCTCTCACACGCTCCTGCTTCTCCTGGCGTTTTATCCTGTCTCCACGCCAATTACTGGAACGAGAAACAGGTGTTCGTGATTTACATTCAACCCGTTCAATCACCGCACATCCCCAGACACTCCCTCCTGTTGCAGACCCCGCTAAACCACGCCCCCCTCGCCACACACTTTCACTATCAAGCCAGAAGGCGGCCTTAGAAAAAGGCCAGCCGACAACCTAACAGTAAAAACACCTGAGCAAGTAGAAATATATATATATATATTTATTGGAGGTGAAAGAAGAAGAGGAGAGGGTAGATATAAATCGCCCTTAAAATAGCTGGGGAATCGATTACAAACGCAACAGTGCGATCACCCATTACAATCGATCACCCATTACTCTCGTTTCTTCCTCCTCCCATCTGTCTGGCTCAGATCCAAGTCTGAACGGCCAGGGGTTTTTCCATGCCCTCCCAATCTCAAACGCGGAGATCAGGAGAGAATGGAAAGTCTATGGGAGCCGCAACATTCATGGACAGAAATGATCCGTTCGTCAAACAGTCCGCGCGCGGCCCCTTTCTTAACGCACACTCACGGCAGCTGCAGCCCGCCGAAAAGCACGTCCCAAAAACACAGCAGCCTACATACCCAGCAGCCAGAGGAGCGCTCGCTATCGGACACGGCGACCTCAAACACGGACGTCACAGTCATCTAACAATACACCCTCGTCAGCCCCGGGAAGCCGAGAGAAAATATAATTCTCTCAGACTTCCCAACGAGCTCACCTGCGAGCCCTATGACTGCAGCCGCCGTATTGCCTCAGCACACGGGGTTATGATGACAGGCACAGATGCAGACACCTCCTCCCTCGGAAAGAGTGTCAAACGAGAACAGAGCGTCCGAACAGAAGAGACGCTCGCAGTGAATAATAGACAAACACAAATAGACGGTGCCCTCAAGCAACATCTATGCGTTCGCTCCTCTCAGACAGAAAAACGCCAGAAACGTGTACATCAAGTGTCAAACCCCTGGGACACGGATGAACACATTCTCCTGAACGTTTGCAGACAAAAAAGAAGTAATTTCCTACCAGAGTTTGTGAAACAATGGCACGAACAAAACAGTCCCGAAAAGACGAAAGGCTGTTGACTGCTTCCTCAGGCGCTCCCTTTATACGTCACGGTTCGTGCAGTTTGACGTCATAGGCTGTCGCCGGCCAATAGGATTGGAGTGTTGTGATTTTTGGCATTTCGAACACGAGTCACGAGTGACGTTCCCCATAGCGCAATTTCAAGCGCAGAGTCTCGTTCCCTTTCGAAAGGGAAATGTTATTGTTTATTATTTTATGTTAAACAGGGAATCTTGCTCTTGGAGCCACAGCTGTCCAGTCTTCCACATACGATGAATTAGCAGCTGCTCAAAAAGCTATCGATGGCAACAGGAATTCAATTCGCAAACAGGGATCATGCAGTCATACTAAAGATGAAAAGGACCCCTGGTGGAGAGTTGACTTGTTGGAAGTCTACGAGGTAACCAGGGTTAGCATCACTAATCGTGGAGATGGTTTTGCACAGAGAATAAATGGTGCTCAGATCCGTATCGGCAACAGCCTGGAAAATAATGGCAACAATAATGAGCTGTAAGTATTGTCTCTCTCTTAATACTTACACACATGGTTAGAAAATGAGTAAATAAGGTAAAATTACTTTGAATAAATCCTTTTAATACAAACTTGCCTTTGACAGAAGTATATTTAATATGATTCATGCCGTTTTGATTCGCCCCTCTCTATGTCTCTGTTACTGTGTTTCTTCACAGGGCTGTAACTGTTGAGTCAATCCCACCTGGAGACACAAAAACATTTGAGTTTAAGCCTATTAAGGGACAATATGTCAACATTTTTATCCCTGAACGCACTGAATATCTCACACTGTGTGAGGTTGAGGTGTTTGCAGGTGAGTGATAAAAGGAGAGAGACATGGTGTGTAGACATTTGTACTATATGTACTATTTATACTATGTGTACGTTCCCTTAATGATGTTTTGTTCTGTTTTCATTGCCAGATTAAGTGGAATCAGATGATGTTACACCACAGTCCTCTGATCCTATAAGCAAAATACCAAACTACTGTTTTCTGAGCAATACTAATATTGCGCTTTTTTCATTGTTTTCATTTTACCTGTGAACCTTTTATCCTTAAGATAAAAGATAAGTTTCAGTGCACATTCAGTAAAGGAATGAAATGGTTCTTAAAATGTACCTATCTTTTACCCATCTTTGTTTATCTTTGCTTTCTACATGAATAAATTACTTAAGCATTACATGTTGTATTTCATGTTTCTGGATCAAAAATGCACAATGAGGAGGAGGTGTAGTCATAGCTACCCATCTAGGGTTGAGGAGCTGGTAACTAAATACATTTTAAATACATAAACTACATCAACTACAAAAGGAAAACCAAGGATATCCAACCTTCTGTCCCAGAATCAACAACACAACCACCAATTCGACCAATGTTAACTTTAAATTTTCTGTTATAAAGAGTAAAAAATTGACAAAAACCATATCACAAATATCAATATCAAAAAGAATAATAATGAAAATACAGGCGATAACTTCAGGGAAGAGCCTGGCCGAAATAACAAACAAAGCAAAAAAAAAAAAAAAACTAACCCAAAAATCTCTCTAAATTACCTGGAGAAAAATAATCCAAAAAAATAAATGACATAAATCTTCCCTCTCTCCCTGTAACTATAAACAGGAGAAAATCAGGATTACAAACAAAAATGGCTCCCTCCACTTTCATTCCCCAAAACAAGAAAGAACCATCCAATCGCCTCCAACATCATCTGACTGAATACAGCTGGTCAGTCAGAGCACCTATTATGATGGAGGAAGAAAAAGAGAGAACAGAGAACAAAAAATACATCTGAATACAACACAAAATATACAGCGTAAATATATAACAAAATGCTAGAATAAACATTCATCCTCAGACGTAACAATAGTGATGTGAAATGGACTGATGAAGCTAATGTGTGAGGCTAACAGCATCCAAAACCAATTTTTAATAATCTATTCATCCCTTCCTGCATAAGCCTGATTTTAATGACAATATTAATGAATGTTTTATTCTTTAATACCTGTTTTTGCCACTGTTTGATTATTACTGAAAGAATAAAAGCACATTCCCACTTTCAGTTTTGACTGAAGACATGCACAGTTGAGTATAGTTTGATTGATGAATACTGTACCTGCAGGATTTAAAAAAGTAGGTAATTTGTTACGTTTCTAGAATGTTTTCCTGACTGAAGATGGTTACCTCAATCTAGGTGATTTTGGATGCTCAAAAGCATTGGAAAGCTGAGGGGGAAAAACAGTAACATAATTTGTTAAACTTGATTTTTCTTGGCATTATCAGTTTAAGATTACGGGCCCTATAATACACCCGGCGCAATGCGACGCAAGGCGCAGCGCAAGTGTGTTTGCTAGTTTGCGTCCGGCGCCGTTCGCGTTTTCCCGTTCAGCGCCACGTCCTTAAATTAGTAAATGCATTTGCGCCAGTTAGTGCGCCCATGGGCGTGCTGTATGGCAAGCCAAAGTACTCACAAACGCCTGGTCGGACGTCTGATTGCACACTGACGCGTCAAAAGCGCGCGTTTTGACAGCAAAACGCGCGTCCTCGACGTGTGATTTGCGTTAAGAACGCGCGTTCTGAACGCGCGCTTTGGTATTATAGAAAACGCGCGTCAAGAACGCGCGTTTTTGTGTACCAAAACGCGCGTTCTCGACGTGTGATTTGCTATTAAAACGCGCGTTCTTGGCGTGCGCTTTGGAGTGACCAAAAACGCGCGCTTTTGACGTGCGTTTATCATAATAAAAATGGGCGTCGAATACATGCGTTTTGAGTCAAACAAAACGCTCGTTATGAACGTTTAAACAGGTAAACCAAACAGGCAGTGCCAACGTGTGTTTGAAGTGTCCATCAGGCGAAGAGAACGCGCTCTTTCCTTAGTGTTCTCAAAAGTGCATGTCGAAAGCGTGTGCTCACTCTTTAGGGCTTTGAGTCTGTTATGTTTTTGTCCGCTATAGGTTTAGGACAGCATTATCATTAAACTCAACCAAAACAACATGGAATTATCGAGGATAAATTTGGCAGATGATTATAATGGTTGAGTTATAATCCAGTATAATTAATATGAAATATGCATATGAAAACGTAAAACTATTATTTAAAATAGCCGTGGGGGAATGACAGTGGATATACCTTCGATCAAGGCCAAAACTTTGTAAGTTTGTAAGGAGTCAATAAAATACTACTTTGGGCAACAAGGCGAACTCTACAGTACTCTTAATACTAAAAATACTTCAATACAATCAATAACTATAACAGAGACACACCAGTTGTGTTTGTATGAAATGAGAGAGCGAGTCTGTGGTGTGATACAAGAAACATCAGAGAAAGTCCGGCTTCAGAAACCCGGATGAACTGTCTGTTATACAGCGTTACTATTGATGACGGTCATTATCTGGAAATATCAGACCTCAGAATGTCACGACTGACCAATCAGAATCAAGTATTCCAGAAAGTCATGTAATAATCATTTTGATTACATAGCTTAGCATTATTTTGCTCCTTGGAATTATACCGTTGCACATTAAAATACAAAGAGTTATTGTTTATAATTGTATGTTAAACAGGGAATCTTGCTATTGGAGCCAGAGCTGTCCAGTCTTCCACAACTGCTCAAGAAGTTGCTCAACATGCTGTCGATGGGAACAGAAATCCGCTTGCCAGTGCTGGGTCATGCAGTCATACTAATCGAGACAAGGACCCCTGGTGGAGAGTTGACTTGTTGGATGTCTACAAGATAACCAGGGTTGGCATCACTAATCGTGGAGATTGTTGTGCAGAGAGAATAAATGGTGCTCAGATCCGTATCGGCAACAGCCTGGAAAATAATGGCAACAATAATCAGCTGTAAGTATTGTCTCTCTCTTAATACTTACACAAATGGTTAGAAAATGAGTAAATAAGATAAAATCACTTTGAATAAATCATCGCCTTTGACAGAAGTATATTTAATATGCTTCATGTCGTTTTGATTCGCCCCTCTCTATTTCTCTGTTACTGTGTTTCTTCACAGGGCTGCAACTGTTGTGTCCATCCCACTTGGAGAGACACAAACATTTCAGTTTAAGCCTGTTAATGGGCGATTTGTCAACATTTTTATTCCTGGGCGCAATGAATATCTCACACTGTGTGAGGTTGAGGTGTTTTCAGGTGAGTGATAAAAGAAAAGAGACATGGTGTGTAGACATTTGTACTATATGTAATATTTATACTATGTGTACGTTCCCTTAATGATATTTTGTTCTGTTTTCATTGCCAGATTAAGTGGAATGAGATGATGTTACACCACAGTCCTCTGATCCTATAAGCAAAATACCAAACTACTGTTTTCTGAGCAATACTAATTTTGCACTTTTTTCATTGTTTTCATTTTACCTGTGCACCTTTTATCCTTAAGATAAAAGATAAGTTTCAGTGCACATTCAGTAAAGGAATGAAATAGATCTTAAAATGCATTTTTTATTCATCTTTGTTTATGTTTGCTTTCTACATGAATAAATGACTTCAGCATTGCATGTTGTATTTCATGTTTCTGGATCAAAAAGGCTCATTTAGATATTCACAATGAGGAGGAGGTGTAGTGTTACATAGCTACCCATCTAGAGTTCAGGAGCTGGAAACAAAGTAAAGAAGAATTACATTTTTCATAAAAGAGAAAGAAAAAAAGAAACATGGATAGAACAAGGATGTCAAACCTTCTGTCCCAGGATTAACAACACAACCACCAATTCAACCAATATTAACTTTTAATTTTCTGTTATAAAGAGTTAAAAAAAAAAAAAAAAAAGAAAAAAAAAAAAGAAATCACAAAAGAAACAGTAACCATAACAGAAATATCAAAAAGAATAGTAATGAAAATAGGGGTGCTTCAGTAGCTTCAGAGGTGATCCAGGCCAAAATAACAAACAAACAAAACAAAAGATCTCTCTAAATTACCTGGAGGAAGATGGATAATCCGGAAAAATAATTTACATATCTCCCTCTTTAACCATAAATAGGAGAAAAGCAGGATTACAAACAAAAAAATGCACCCTCCACTTACATTTCCCAAAACAAGAAAGAAGGAAAGAAGATACAAAAGAAACAACTCAATATACAGTATCTCACAGAAGTGAGTACACCCCTCACATTTTTTGTAAAAATGTCCAAATTGGGCCCAAAGTGTCAATATTTTGTGTGGCCACCATTATTTTTCATGTGACTCGTTAGTGTTACAAGGTCTCAGGTGTGAATGGGGAGCAGGTGTGTTAAATTTGGTGTTATCGCTCTCACTCTCTCATACTGGTCACTGGAAGTTCAACATGGCACCTCATGGCAAAGAACCCTCTGAGGATCTGAAAGAATAGAATTGTTGCTCTACATAAAGATGGTGTAGGCTATAAGAAGATTGCCAAGATCCTGAAATTGAGCTGCAGCACGGTGGCCAAGACCATACAGCGGTTTAACAGGAAAGGTTCCACTCAGAACAGGCCTCGCCATGGTCGACTAAAGAAGTTGAGTGTATGTGCTCAGCGTCACAGCCAGAGGTTGTGTTTGGGAAATAGACGTATGAGTGCTGCCAGCATTGCTGCAGAGGTTGAAGGGGTGGGGGGTCAGCCTGTCAGTGCATGGCTGCATGGCTGTCATCCCAGTAGGAAGCCTCTTCTAAAGATGATGCACAAGAAATCCTGCAAACAGTTTGCTGAAGACAAGCAGACTAAAGAACCATGTCCTGTGGTCTGATGAGACCAAGATAAACTTATGTTGTTCAGATAGTGTCAAGTGTGTGTGGGGGAAACCAGGTGAGGAGTACAAAGACAAGTGTGTCTTGCATACAGTCAAGCATGGTGATGGAGTGTCATGGTCTGGTGCTGCATGAGTGCTGCCGGCACTGTGGAGCTACAGTTCATTGAGGGAACCATGAATGAGCAGAGCATGATCCCCACCCTTCGGAGACTGGGCCGCAGGGCAGTATTCCAACATGATAACGACCCCAAACACACCTCCAAGATGACCACTGCCTTGCTAAAGAAGCTGAGGATATCTAAACCCTATTGAGCATCTGTGGGGCATCCTCAAACGGAAGGTGGAGGAGTGCAAGGTCTCTAACATCCACCAGCTCCGTGATGTCGTCATGGAGGAGTGGAAAAGGACTCCAGTGGCAACCTGTGAAGCTCTGGTGAACTCCATGCCCAAGAGGGTTAAGGCAGTGCTGGAAAATAATGGTGGCCAAATAAAATATTAACACTTTGGGCCCAATTTGGAAATTTTCACTTAGGGGTGTACTCACTTTTGTGGCCAGCAGTGTAGACTTTAATGGCTGTGTGTTGAGTTATTTTGAGGGGACAGCAAATTTACACGGTTATACAAGCTGTACACTCACTACTTTACATTGTAGCAAAGTGTCATTTCTTCAGTGTTGTCACATGAAAATATATAATAAAATATTTACAAAAATGTGAGGGGTGTTCTCACTTCTGTGAGATACTGTACCTCAGCGTGGAGCTGAAGTGCACAGGGGAAATGGTCACGGCACAGAAGGCAGGGAATAGTGCAGCCTGCAGTGTGCAAAAAGCTCTTTTAGGGCTGTTATGAAACAGCAGGAAGTGCTCTGAAGGGTCGCGAGCACCACTGCAGCGCCGTCACACTGGATAGCAAAGGCCTATTCCCGAAGAGCACTCGCAGACACACTCTCTGGTGAATGGAAGAGCAGAACAGTTGAACTGCTCAGCGGTGTGCGTTGCATCTACTTCCACATTTATACCCACTCTCTGCTGTATATCTCTGGCGAGATCCCAATTCGCCAGTTCAGTTCTGACGTAATGTCGAACGTGACTGACTGAAAGGGAACTAATATCTAACACATAAGCACATGCGCAGACATTCACATGAATTATAGAAAGAACAAAAGTGAGGAAATGTAAAATTTTAAGAGAATAAAATGATGAAATTTCTAGTTTCTGGTAATATATGCACTTTATAAGACCTGACCTGAACGAACCATCAATCATTAATTTAACCCTTCTATCATTTCTTAGGTGGGGTTATTAAATTATATAGCATATATCTCTGGAGTGATGCTTTGGGAAGCCATTCACGTTGGTATGTTGGCAGATGAAATGGAAGCAAAGTCTCTGCACTTTGATGTTGAAGTTCGAGGCATGGCAAAACTATAGAGTCTTGGACTGAAGCTTTGTTGAAAAAAAAAAAAAAAAAAAAAAAAAAACTTAGAAAACAAGACTCTCAACAGAAAAGAAAAGAAACTAAGTGAAGAAAGAAAAGTGAGATGAGAGTATTCAGATGACTTGCATGATGCTATTTTACCATAACCTAATTTTTTGTTCGTCCAACCAATTAGACTGTCTTTAGTTCGGGGTGTGTCTATTTCTCCTCCATGTACATAAATCACAGTTCTTATCTTAGTCACATGGTCTCTTAACTTTCCCGCTCTAGTACTGTAAAATTCAGACATGATTTCTATAAGAGTACAAAACACTTTACACAGATTTGATTTATACAATAATGCAAGAAATTAGAAATCATTCACGCACATATTAAACAAAACACACCTTTCATTAACCATTCAAAAGTCATAATAATTGCATGAATTATGTGTGATCTAAACATAATACTCACATATATAGGTTGTTGTTACGGGTATGTTGGTAGAGAGACGAGGCAGATACGGATTTCCACAATCAAGCATGTATATTTAATAAACAACAGGAAGGAGACCCAAACATACACCTAATACAACATAGAACGGACAAGGAGTGCAGGGAGTGAGTGCCATATAAAGGGAGTGATGATAATAGAGTCCAGGTGCAGGTGATGAGTGATGATGAGGAGCTGACGAGGGAAGTGAGTGCAGGTGACGAAACAGGAGGATCATGGGAATTAGAGTCCAGGGGAACAAGGGATCTGTAACAGTTGTAGACATGATATAGAATTATGCAGTGGAAAGATGTTTGATTATAAATTTGTCTAGCATTGTTTTTGAATGATCTGATGCATTTTGATATCTGGAGGTAGTCTCTGTGGTTATTAGTATATATATATAAAAAAATAGAGCAAACTTGGCAAAGGCATTTCAAATCCTAAGAACAGAGGCAGATTAGTCACATTACACTGACTTTACTGTAAGTCATGGGGCTCTTCTATACTATTACTTCATTACAATAGCAATATATGTGCCTCTTTGTTTAAATGAGGATGAGAAATTGAAAATTATTCCTTCATATGCTGAGATGAGGTGAATGTGTTGTTGTGTCTTATATCAGGATGGCCATCCGAGTGATTGTGTTTCTAACACTTACTGGGCTGTGCGTCGCTGATTCAAAAGGTACGTTTAGAATAATACAAGTAAAACTACCTGGATTTAAAAATCTGTTACCATTGTGTATTATAACATATCAATCAGATTAGTGTATTAAAATTATAGGCTGAAATATGTTAATTTAAAGCTTGTGATTTATTTGTATTGCTTTGAACCTTTCTTATTCTTTATTTGTTTATTTATTTATTTTTAATCAATTTTATATCATATTGAACAGGGAATCTTGCTCTTAATGCCAAGGCTGTGCAGTCCTCCACATACAACCCAGACGGAATTGCAGAACATGCAGTAGATGGAAAGAGAGACTCAAATTACAGGAAGGGCTCATGTTCTCACACTAAAACTGAGTTTAATCCATGGTGGAGAGTTGACCTTGTAAATGTATACAGTGTACACAACATTACCATCACTAATCGTGGAGACTGTTGCAAAGAGTGGCTCAGAGGAGCTCAGATTCGTGTTGGTAACAGTCTGACCAACAACGGAAACAACAATGCGCTGTAAGAAATGTTTCAATTGTTCTGTCATCTTGACATTGTTTATTATGTTCAATCTGGTTTAATAAAACAGGAGGCAAAATTGAACCTCCTCCACAAACCAACCACTCAGAGAGCCACAGCCATGGAGATGTACTTTACTTGAACATATTTTATCCAGACTGTGATTAGACATTTGTAAGTTTAGACCATTGTTTCTTGTTGCAATGCAATATAAAACATGAACAATAATGTGTATTGTGAAGAGTGCTGTACAAAACCATTTTGATTTCAATATTGAATTTAATTTGTTAGACATGTGCCTCTGGTTTTCATTTTAACTCTGTTCTTTATGTATTTTCAGGGCTGCAACTATTGTCACTGCTCCTGATGGCACAGAAACATTTTCATTTGAGTCTGTTATTGGCCGATATGTCAACTTTTTTTTTACCTGGGAATGATGAAATCCTTACTCTGTGTGAAGTCGAGGTGTTTGCAGGTGAGGGACAGAGAGAGAAGAAACGCTGTGATAGAATTTATGTACTTATTAATGTGTGTATAACTGATATTATTTCATTAACAGAAAATGATACACCATTGTACGTTTGTCTTGTTTGAACTTGTTAATTTAAGGAATAATGTACACCAAATAAATAATTAACTGGACATATTGATTTGAGATGAAACTGTTTTAAATTCTTGCTTGTTTATTATCTTAGAATCCATTACAGTGTACAAAAACAATCATTTGAGCAACTATATTGAACATTACAGTACTCTTAATACTACAAATACTTCAATTCAATCTTAATACTTCAATACAATCAATAACTATAACAGAGACGCACCAGTTGTGTTTGTATAAAATGAGAGAGAGTGAATCCGCGGTGTGATCCAAGAAACATCAAAGAAAGACCGGCTTCAGAAACCCGGATGAAGCTGTCTGTTATACAGCGTTACTATTGATGACGGTCATTATCTGGAAATATCAGACCTCAGAATGTCACGACTTACCAATCAGAATCAAGTATTCCAGAGAGCCGTGTGATAATCATTTTGATTACATAGTTTAGCATTATTGTACCTATTAAATTGGAATGATACTTAAGCACTTTAAAGTAAAAAAAAAATGTTGAGAAAGACATGGTGTGTAGACATTTGTACTATTTATACTGTGTACGTTCCCTTAATGATTGTTTGTTCCGTTTTCTTCACAGATTAAGTGGAATGAGATGATGTTACACCACAGTCCACTGATCCTATAAGCAAAATACCAAACTACTGTTTTCTGAGCAATACTAATATTGCACTTTTTCATTGTTTTCATTTTACCTGTGCACCTTTTATCCTTAAAGGTGCTCTAAGCGATCCGGGGTGGATGTAACTTCCTGTTGACGTTCGAAGTGTTGTCAAACAAAACAGAGGCTAGCTAGACCCTCCCTCCTCCTCCCCCTCCCCTCCATGCTTCCTGAAACGCGCATTTAAAATCATTCTTGTTGGTTATTGGCTGGAGCGTGTTTATTATGTTTTGTGGTCCAGGTTGCACCAGTTTGTTTTTGTGTCCATTTTTGGAGCTTGTGGCGACTACAGAGACCGCGTTTTTTACAGTGTGTTCAGGGGACAGGCAGCTAACGGATAGTGATGAGATGTTTGCTGTATGTGACAAAAAATGTTTTGGCCTAAAAACGTGTGACATCACTTAGAGCACCTTTAAGATAAAAGATAAGTTTCAGTGCACATTCAGTAAAGGTTTGAAATGGATCTTAAAATGCACCTATCTTTTACTCAGCTTTGTTTATCTTTGTTTTCTACATGAATAAATGACTTCAGCATTGCATGTTGTATTTCATGTTTCTGGATCAAAAAGGCTCATTTGGATATTCACAATGAGGAGGAGGTGTAGTGTTACATAGCTACCCATCTAGAGTTGAGGAGCTGGAAACAAAGTAAAGAAGAATTACATTTTTCTAAAAAAAAAAAAAAAAAAAAAAAAAAAAAAACATGGAGAGAATGAATCAACAACACAACCACCAATTCAACCAATATTAACTTTTAATTTTCTGTTATAAAGAGTAAAAAAAATTACAAAAATGACAATAACCATAACAGAAATATAAATATCAAAAATAATAATAATAAAAATAGCTTCAGAGGAGATCTGAGCCAAAATAACAAACAAACCAAACAAAAGACCATAAACAGGAGAAAAGCAGGATTACAAACAAAAATTGCACCCTCCACTTACACTCCCAAAACAAGAAAGAAGTAAAGATACAGAAGAAACAAGCTTTAAATAAATAAATCAAAGAGAGTGAAACATGTTCAACACATTCAAGTCTCTTTCTATTAAGAAACAGTGCATCATAAAATCCTGAGCTCACTTACTCAAACAACTCAATATAAATCAACTCATGATTCTGGGAAGGAAGCAGCAGGAAGGAATCATCTTCATGAAAGAAAGTCTCTCTCTCTCTCTAGTGAATGCTTTTACAGTAGTAACATTTCTTATTTGGTTTAATATTTTTATTTAGCAATAATGATAATAATAATTATTAATATATTAGTCAAATTAATATATTAGCACACAATTCTGGGTCAAATTGTGCAGCCCTACAGACTCACTTCCCTCATCATCTCTCCCGCTCTCCCCATATTCCCTGCACCTGGTTGTCTTCGTTATCACTCCTTTTATATTGGACTCACTCCCTGCACTCCCTGTCCGTTCTTAATGTTATATTGTTGTTTGTTATTGTTTGCATACTGTGTTGGCTGTTCTGTTTCCTTTGTTGAATAAAGAAGCCGTTTTGTAGAAGGTCAGATTTTGCCTCATCCCTGCTGCAGCTACATGCCATAACAACTGAAGGTTTACATGGGAAACCCTGGTCAGGAAGTGCTTGATGATGAAACTTACTAATGGACAAAAATAAAAACTATCAAAGTTTAAAGAAAATGGAAATATTAAGTTATTAAAAAGTGAAGTGATGAAATGAAGAGAGTCACAGAAGAGACTATGAGCAGAAATTACAGAGATAATCTATTTTAATGGATTAAAATTAATTTTTAATTAATTTTTAATGCTGGGAATACACTGTAAAGTTTCAGCTGTCAATAAAAATGATTCATGTTATCCCAACTCAAAAGCATGATACATTAACTTTCATTTACAGTTAAGTGAGTTGAGTGCAATGAAATCAAATAAGTAAACTGAACAAGCAGCAAAAGTATTTGGAGTGTTTTAAGTGTCTTGTTGTGACAAATATTTTATAAAATTGTACTTGCTTGCAGGTTTGTCTATTTTCAGTACTAGACTATTTCACTCAAAAGATAGAAAGTGATAAAGTGCAGGTCAACATTATCTATTTTAATATAAATAAAACTGCAGATTATGATTTAAAATCATTATTCTATTAAATAAAATTATTGCATCTAGACAGTTTGACAAAAACTCAAGGGGCCCTATCTTGCACCCAGCGCAATTGACTTTGTACACCGACACATGTGTCATTCCTATTTTGCACCCGCGCAAAGCGCGCTTTTCCCTCCACAGAAGCACGTCGCTAAACTAGTGAATGAACTTGCGCTCCCTGGGCGGTTCAGCGCAAAAAAGGAGGCGTGTTCCGGCGCAAACAATCCCTGGTGCTATTTTGCTGTTCCATTAAACAATTGCGCCACTGACCAGAAAAAACCTAGTCTAAAGTCAGTGGCGCGTTGCGCGTTGTTCATTATGCTATTTTAAGGGCGCATGCTTGACCATAATGTATAGCGTGCACAACGCGCATACACTTTGCTCATGTAATCTACACAGATGCAACAGTTATTTTTGCAAATCATAAATTGTTACACTAAAAAAATATTAACAGCTGCCAGCTGATGAAACAATTGTGGCTATTTCCTCCCACGCCTGTTTAACCGACGCTATTTTGGGTGGGTTTCTCCCATCCCCATACAACACAACTTCTCTGTCTTTCACTGCTCTTACAAGAACATCAGTCTCCTCGGCTGTGAACCGCTCCTGGCGTGCGCCTGGTAAATACGCCATAATAATAGCAATCCATAATGGAACTTGCGCACCTGCTTTTAAAGGGAATGTTGGATGACGCTCTGATTGGTTTATTTCACGTTACGCCCAAACCACACCTATGAATAATGAAGCTACTTCAGACCAACCCATTTTAGATTTGCGCCGGGCGCAAGAGCCATTTATCCCGCCGGGAAAATAGCAACAGCGCCGAGACCCGCCCACAAAGTTACTTGCGCTTCGCGCTTTGACACTTGCGTTTCAGATCGTTAAAATAGGGCCCAAGGATCTCAAATTCTCTAATTCTGAGAACAAATCATTAATGATATTCCTGCAAAACACATGGCACAATGCAAACAAAACTAAATACAATTTAAATTTACCCAACTGCAGAAGATCATTGTTTACATCCTGATCACAAGAGCACACATTAAATATTTGAACACATGATAAGAAGTTTCTGCAGAAGCAAGTTCTGTTTACAAGGAACAAGAAATTAATAAACTGATGAAATGAAACTTGAATGTCTTCATATAAAAGCATCTGTGAAATGTGCAAATGTAATAATTAAATAAATCTTTTCCCACTTCTTTTATTTTAATATGAGAAGACATAACTGCCACTGAATCAATTTACTCAACCACAGTATGAGTGAATGCATTCTGCACCAATACTTCATCAAGTCTTCCTGTGTTGAACCAGGATTTATAAATAGATATGAATTTATAAGTAAATATGATTTGTATGCATGAAAAGTTATCAATGAAACACTCTACAGAGCATGGCAGATATTTTTCCCACCATAAAAACTAAACATTAATCAACATACAGATGAGTGAGAGTGCTGTCTCATTAAATTGAAATGAAAAATAAACTCAAATAAATGAAAATCTCCCATATTTCTGGAAGAGAACAGCAGTAAAAGTAAGTGCATGTCTTTGTTTATCTGAAATATTCTGATACCTGATAATATTCCAATAACTGTATGTAAAGTCATCTTTATTTGTATAGTGCTTTTTACAATACAGACTGTTTCAAAGCACCTTCACAGAGATAAACAGGAAAAATAGCAGAATCAATTATGGCAAATACACTATGGAGACAGTTCAGATACTGCTTTAAAGCTGAAAGACAATAGTGTCATTTATTTAGCTCAAGTCAGTTCAGTGTTGGTTCAGTTCAGATCAATAACACTGTGAAGTTCATCAAATTTTGAAGCAAGTTCAGTTCAGCTATAAGAAGTTCTAACAATGTCTTTAGTACCTTTCTGGAGCTCAAAAGGTGCAATGTCATTGCTGCCTATGTGTGGATCAGATACCCTCGGATTTCATCAAATATATATATTTTAATTTGTGTTCCGAAGACAAACGAAGGGGACGTCATGAGGGTGAGTACTCAATGACAGAAATTTCATTTTTTGGTGAACTAACCCTTTAAGCGACACTGTCAAGGACTTTGCCCATCAGTTCTCCGCAGTACAGAAGCAGATGGAGGCAATCAATCAGTCTAACCCTCCACTTGCCCGTTGCAGAGGACATCCCCCTTTATCTAAGGCAATTTAAGGCAAGGCAATTTTATTTCTATAGCACATTTTATACACAATGCTAATTCAAAGTGCTTTACATAAAAAGGAAACACATACATAAGAATAAAATGGAATACATAAGAAATAAAAATAACAATAAAAACAGAAATACCCCTATCTGAGTGGAAGAGTCAGGGAGTTTCAGTCAGAGTATTTGTCAGGTAGCTGCGTGTTTAAACAGTACCCTTACAGATAAATCTTCCTGGACTAACTCCGTCCAGAGCTCCATCCAGTGATAACAAATGCTTACTCCCTAATTCTCCCAGCTTTTTCAACCAGACAGCAAGATTTAAAAAGCATTAAAAGTCAGAAATAAAAAGAGGATGCATAAAAGATTGTTATAAAATGCAAATAAAAACAAGAAAAAGAATTAAAAGAATAAAAAGATACATATAAAATAAAGTGCAATCAGTTTGGACATAGCACAGTGCTCAATCAGTAAATGCATAGCTAAACAGATATGTTTTGAGTCTGGATTTGAATGTGACTACTGTTGGAGCACATCTGATCTCTTCTGGAAGCTGGTTCCAGCTGCAGCTGGCATGACAGCTAAAAGCAGACTCTCCCTGCTTTGAGTGAACCCTTGGTATTTCTAAGTGACTTGATGATCTTAGTGATCTGTTAGGTTTGTATTCTATTAACATATCTGCAATGTATTGAGGTCCTAGGCCAATAAGTGATTCATAAACAAGTAACAGTACTTTAAAATCAATTCCAAATGCAACTGGAAGCCAGTGCAAGGACCCAAGGACTGGTGTGATATGTTCATATTTTCTGGTTCTGCTCAGAAACCTGGCAGAAGTGTTCTGTATTTTTTGTCTTGACTGGAGACAAAGCATCTAATTCTTTCAATATTTTTGAGATGATAGTATGCTGAATTATAGGAATAGGAATCTCGCTAGAGAGGCCAATCTACTTCGAGTGTAACTAAAATGAGCCAATGCACATTGTCATGCAATCATATGCATCAGCTGCTCGCCTCGGGTATATAATGAGCAGCAGGTGCGTTGCATCTTCAGCTTTTCGCTGAGGAGCCGAACGGTGTTTGTTCCTGTTCTCTGCAAGCAAGTGTCTGCTAGAAGACGAGTCAAGCTTTTTGGTTGAACTTCTCTTTTTTCCGAGTGCGGGCGAACAGTACAGCAGCGGGGTCGAAGTCCTCTCTTTATTTTCTGTTTTTTGCTTTGTTTGCCATTATTGAGCAAATGGCTGTTTTGACAGCGTCAGACGGCTGTTCTCACGGCCGGTACGGTGCGCTTTTGAGCGCTGAAAAGCCGTTTTTATGGCTGGTAAGAGTGAGTGCCTTCAAAGAGAGAGAGCACACAACAGGCTGCACACAATCCATGTCTGTGTTGCGACGGCCATTCCCCTGCGTTCCCCTTCAGCACTTTTAAAAGAGTAAAGTCCCTAAAAGAGCTTACACAAGTAGAGCTTGTGTCTTTTTAAAGATGACATTCTACTTGTGTGCTTCTGGATGCAGTCGTTTCCCGTTCTCAATGACGGCCACAATCTCTGTTTCACATGTCTGGGCGCGTGCTGAAACGATGCTCGTAGGTGGTTTATGTTTTCGTATGAGAACATGATCACGTCGACACGGCGGTCGTGACTCTTCTTTCTCCTGGAAGCTTGAGTCCCCTCTGTTGTTGACCAGCTGCTGCTTGTGTGTAAAAGCACAGCCGCGGGTCTGCCCGGCACTCTGGGAGACCGTGGAGATCAGCGAGAGCAAACCTCTCGCTCCTCTGCGTGTCATGTGCCGTCGAGCTGCCTGCATCTCCAGGTCTGAAGAGGGCTTGGAGAGCAGTGGGAGGAGAAAAACCTCACCACTCTCATCCCCCTCTTCCTTCGCCAGAGGGCAGCAGTGTGCAGTTTGAGAAGGCAGCCAAAGCCTCTCCTGCGCCCCCTGCCCAACCGTGGAACCAGGTAAGTGTTGCACAGCACAGGTGGAACCAGGTAAGTGTTGCACAGACCCTGCTACGGGCCGCCTCGCTAAGAGAGCCTCCCGAGCCACGTCCCTGTGTTCCACCTCGCTGCCCCACTGCGGGTACACCTGCGGTCCCTTTGATCCCGCTTGTATGGTCTCTGTGAGCCTGGTTAGTGCTCCCCGGTCCGTCTCGCTGGCTCATTCAAACCATCAGGCTCGGCTATGTGATTCAGTTCGCCCGGCGTCCCCCCAAGTTCAGGGGTGTCCACTTCACTGCAGTGAAAGCTGTCGATGCCCATGTCTTGCCTGCGGAGATCGCGGTCCTACTGGCGAAGGACGTGATAGAGCCGGTCCCTCCAGCTGATATGAGGTCAGGGTTCTACAGTCCCTACTTCATTGTACCCAAGAAGAGCGGTGTGTTACGACCTATCCTGGACCTGCGAGTTTTGAATCGGAGCCTTCACAAGCTACCATTCAAAATGCTCACGCAGAAATGCATTTTCGAGTGCATCCGTCCCCGGATGCAACGATTGACCTGAAGGACGCGTACTTTCATGTCTCGATTCTTCCGCGACACAGGCCATTCCTGCGCTTTGCGTTCGAAGGTCGAGCATATCAGTACAGAATCCTACCATTCAGGCCGGCCCTGTCTCCCCACGTCTTCACGAAAGTCGTGGAGGGAGCCCTTGTTCCCATGAGAGAACAGGGTGTCCGCATCTTCAACTATCAACGACTGGCTCATCCTAGCTCAGTTGCGGGGTCAGTTGTGTGAACACAGGGATTTGGTGCTCAGACAGCTCAGCCAGTTGGGTCTTCAGGTCAACTGGGAAAAGAGCAAACTCTTCCCTGTTCAGAGGATCTCTTTTCTCAGTATGGAGTTGGATTTGGACGAACAGATAGCACGCCTCACTGAGGAACGTGCTCAGTCGGTGTTGAACTGCCTGAATACGTTCAACGGCAGAACAGCGGTCCCACTGAAATTCTTTCAGAGGCTCCTGGGGCATATGGCGGCCGCAGCGGCAGTAACCCCGCTCGGTCTGCTTCATATGAGACCGCTTCAACACTGGCTTCACGGCCGAGTCCCGAGATGGGCTTGGCAACGCGGCACGTTCCGGGTGCCAATCACTCAGGAGTGCCGCCAAGCCTTCAGTCCGTGGTCGGACTCTTTGTTTCTCCAGGCAGGAGTGCCCCTAGAGCAAGTGTCCTGGCATGCTGTGGTATTCACAGATGCTTCTGCCACCGGCTGGAGTGCCACGTACAATGGGCATGCAGTGTCAGGGGTTTGGACGGGACCCCATCTGCACTGGCACATCAACTGCCTCGAGTTGCTAGCAGTACGCCTTGCTCTGAGCCGCCTCAAAGCATGTACTGGTCCGTACGAACAACACTGCGACCGTTGCGTACATCAACCATCAAGGTGGTCTACGCTCTGGAGTCAGAAGCATCTGAGGTCGCTTCGTGCCATTCATGTCCCCGGTGTGCTCAACTGTGTGGTCGATGAGCTATCACGAGCTGCGCTGCCAGGAGAGTGGTGACTCCACCCCCAGGTGGTCCAGCTGATCTGGAGAGAGTTCGGAGAGGCTCAGGTAGATCTGTTTGCCTCACCAGAAACTTCCCACTGCCAGTTGTTTTACTCCCTGTCTGAAGGAACACTCAGGACAGATGCACTGGCACACAGCTGGCCCCGGGGCCTTCGCAAATATGCGTTTCCCCCCGTGAGCCTACTTGCACTTTCTCAGAGACGGGGCACTCTTTGGCACCCGCGTCCAGACCTCTGGAAACTCCATGTCTGGTCCCTGGACGGGACGCGGAGCTTCTAGGTGACTTACCCCCCGAGGTACTTAACACCATCACTTCGGCACGTGCACTGTCTACGAGACGTGCTTACACCTCGAAGTGGAACCTGTTCGTCGGGTGGTGCTCTTCTCGCCAAGAAGACCCCCGAAGATGCTCGATCGGAGTCATGCTTTCCTTCTTGCAGCAAGGGCTGGAGCGTAGGCTGTCCCCCTCCACCCTCAAGGTCCATACTGCTGCTATCTCCACTTACCACAACCACTTAGATGGCAAATCTGTTGGTCAGCATGACCTGGTCATCAGGTTCCTTAGAGACGGTTCCTTAGAGACGGTTAAATCCTCCTCGACCCCCCTCCATACCCTCTTGGGACCTTGCTCTGGTGCTAAGAGCATTCCAGATTGCTCCCTTTGAGCCCTTGAAATCAGCAGACTTAAAGATTCTGTCTATGAAGACTTTGCTGCTGGTTGCATTGGCCTCCATCAAGAGGGTAGGGGACCTGCAGTCATTTTCGGTCGATGAATTGTGCCTAGAGTTCGGGCCGGGTGACAGCCATGTGGTACTGAGACCCCGGCCTGGCTATGTGCCCAAGGTTCCTACCACTCCCTTCAGGGACCAGGTAGTGAGCCTGCAAGCACTGCCCTCAGAGGAGGCAGACCCAGCCCTGGCTTTGCTCTGTCCAGTTCGCTCTCTGCGACTGTACATAGACAAAACTCAAAGCTCAGACCAGCTCTTTGTCTGTTATGGAGGCCAGCAGAAGGGAAAGGCTGTTTCCAAGCAGAGGATTGCCCACTGGATAGTGGATGCCATCGCCCTGGCTTACCAAGCTCAGGGCGTGCCCTGCCCGCTCAGGTTGCATGCTCACTCCACGAGAGGTGTCACATCTTCCTGGGCGCTGGCTCGTGGCGCCTCGCTGACAGACATTTGTAGAGCTGCGGGCAGAGCGACACCTAACACGTTTGCTAGCTACTATAGCCTCCGTGTCAAGCCGGTCTCCTCCCGTGTTCTCGCCACAGGTCAGAGGCACGGAGAGGCCCCGGCTTAGTGTCGGCTTGCTGCGCTACATGCGCTTTTTTCTCCAGAGAGCCCCTACAAGGCAGACCCTGTTGAGTCCTCCGGTTACCCTTCGGCAGCCGACATGGCGGAGCGTCTGGCGCCAGGCCTATACTCTGCTGCATCCTTGAGAACCGGATTTAGGCTGGGTTCCATATGTGTGACCCTACGGGGATCCCATATGGCTGGTTCCACGGTTGCTCCTAAACGAAGCCTGTGTCTTTCCCTCTGGGAGAACCCACCCCTCATCGGGTTGGAGTCACCCCAGTTCTTCCATAAGTAGTACAACCTACATGGTTAGTCCATATGTACTCCTCCACATAACTCCTTCAGGGAAAGATGTGGCTTCCGCAGCGTCCCTTTCCCAACGGAAGGGTACGCTTTCCCAGCGTCATCCAATAGTCTCACTGAATGGGTTTTGGGGAACAGCAGTGATCGACACTCTCTGTGTTAGCCCTGTCCCACCATCCTCAGGCAAGGGGGTTCAGGTGGCTTACAACAGAGCGCTGGAAGGGGGCAGCTCCTGTGGCACTTTGGTAGGGATTCCTATTCGTCGGTCTGTCCAACGTACGTCGAACGTGACCGACTGAATCGGAACGTCTCGATTACAAAGGTAACCCTCGTTCCCTGAAGGAGGGAACGGAGACGTACGTCCCATCGCCACAGTCGTTGTACCCCGCTGATGCTGCCGCCTAACCTGTTCGGCTCCTCAGCGAAAACCTGAAGATGCAATGCACCTGCTGCTCATTATATACCTGCGCTGCGAGGCAAGCAGCTGATGCATATGATTGCATGCTAATGTGCATTGGCTTGTTTTAGTTACACTCCAAGTAGATTGGCCTCTCTAGCGAGATTCCTATCAGGCAGGCCTGAACTAATTTTACAGAATCAATACACTTAAAGGCAATACAAATAGTTGTTATTATTAAAACAACAATTACAATGCTTGAAATGGCTTTTTCAAAATCATTTATATCTGCCGTTGTTGAAACGATCTTTAATTTTTGATAGTGTAAATTGTGTACATCGTGCCAATGTTATGTTTACTGAAAGCTAATGTTCTTCCTTATTAAAAGTAAACACAACCAAAAAGTACATAAAACTGCACAAATTAAAAAGTAATGTTTACATTGAGCACACATCCCGTTCATACTGGGTTCAAACTACCCAACAATATATATTTTTTTAATTTTTCCTTGTATGCCAGGAAAAGTGCTGTGATATAGAAACATAAATAATGATATTATTATTTTAAAATTGAAATGTTAGCATAACAGTTATTGCATTGATCAGTAAATGGTATTCAACTCAAATCCTGTTGTACTTGTTGTAGGAATTTCACACTAACAAAGTGTTTTGTATAGAGATTGTCAGTTAATTTGAATTCTAAGATCATCATATACTGACAAGCATGAATGTAATGGAGGATGTTTTGAGTTTAGCTTTTCAATCCAATCCCATACAGAGCATGCTGGGAAATCCACTGTCCAGTTTCAGCTGTCAATAAAAATGATTTATATTATCCCAACTCAAAAGCATGATACATTAACTTTCATTTACAATTAAGTGAGTTGAGTGCAAGTCAAATAAGTAAACTGAACAAGCAGCAAAAGTATTTGGAGTGTTTTAAGTGTCTTGTTGTGACAAATATTTTATAAAATTGTACTTGCTTGCAGGTTTGTCTATTTTCAGTACTATTTCACTCAAAAGATAGAAAGTGATAAAGTGCAGGTCAGCATTATCTATTTTAATATAAATAAAACTGCAGATTATGATTTAAAATCATTATTCTATTAAATAAAATTATTGCATCTAGACAGTTTGACACAAACTCAAGATCTCAAATTCTCTAATTCTGAGAACAAATCATTAATGATATTCCTGCAAAACACAATGCAAACAAAACTAAATACAATATAAATTTACTCAACTGCAGAAGATCATTGTTTACATCCTGATCACAAGAGCACACATTAAATATTTGAACACATGATAAGAAGTTTCTGCAGAAGCAAGTTCTGTTTACAAGGAACAAGAAATTAATAAACTGATGAAATGAAACTTGAATGTCTTCGTATAAAAGCATCTGTGAAATGTGCAAATGTAATAATTAAATAAATCTTTTCCCACTTCTTTTATTTTGATATGAGAAGACATAACTGCCACTGAATCAATTTACTCAACCACAGTATGAGTGAATGCATTCTGCACCAATACTTTATCAAGTCTTCCTCTGTTGAAACATGATTTATAAATAGATATGAATTTACAAGTAAATATGATTTGTATGCATGAAAAGTTATCAATGAAACACTCTACAGAGCATGGCAGATATTTTTCCCACCATAAAAAACTAAACATTAATCAACATACAGATGAGTGAGAGTGCTGTCTCATTAAATTGAAATGAAAAATAAACTCAAATAAATGAAAATCTCCCATATTTCTGGAAGAGAACAGCAGTAAAAGTAAGTGCATGTCTTTGTTTATCTGAAATATTCTGATACCTGATAATATTCCAATAACTGTATGTCAAGTCATCTTTATTTGTATAGTGCTTTTTACAATATATATTGTTTCAAAGCACCTTCACAGAGATAAACAGGAAAAACAGCAGAATCAATTATAGCAAATACACTATGGAGACAGTTCAGATACTGCTTTAAAGCTGAAAGACAATAGTGTCATTATTTAGCTCAAGTCAGTTCAGTGTTGGTTCAGTTAATAACACTGTGAAGTTCATCAAATTTTGAAGCAAGTTCAGTTCAGCTATAAGAAGTTCTAACGATGTCTTTAGTACCTTTCTGGAGCTCAAAAGGTGCAATGTCATTGCTGCCTATGTGTGGATCAGATACCCTCAGATTTCATCAAATATATCTTAATTTGTGTTCCAAAGACAAACGAAGAGGACGTCATGAGGGTGAGTACTCAATGACAGAAATTTCATTTTTTGGTGAACTAACCCTTTAAGCGACACTGTCAAGGACTTTGCCCATCAGTTCTCCGCAGTACAGAAGCAGATGGAGGCAATCAATCAGTCTAAGCCTCCACTTGCCCGTTGCCGAGGACATCCCCCTATATCTAAGGCAATTTAAGGCAAGGCAATTTTATTTCTATAGCACATTTTATACACAATGCTAATTCAAAGTGCTTTACATAAAAAGGTAACACATACATAAGAATAAAATGGAATACATAAGAAATAAAAATAACAATAAAAACAGAAATACCCCTATCTGAGTGGAAGAGTCAGGGAGTTTCAGTCAGAGTATTTGTCAGGTAGCTGCGTGTTTAAACAGTACCCTTACAGATAAATCTTCCTGGACTAACTCCGTCCAGAGCTCCATCCAGTGATAACAAATGCTTACTCCCTAATTCTCCCAGCTTTTTTAACCAGACAGCAAGATTTAAAATGCATTAAAAGTCAGAAATAAAAGGAGGATGCATACAAGATTGATATAAGATACATATAAAAGATACATATAAAATAAAGTGCAATCAGTTTGGAAATAGCACAGTGCTCAATCAGCAAATGCATAGCTAAACAGATATGTTTTGAGTCTGGATTTGAATGTGACTACTGTTGGAGCACATCTGATCTCTTCTGGAAGCTGGTTCCAGCTGCGGCTGGCATGACAGCTAAAAGCAGACTCTCCTGACTTGATCCTCATGAATGTAGTGATCTGTTAGGTTTGTATTCTATGAGCATACACTATATTGCCAAATATTCTGTAGGGTTTAATATGGAGTTGGCCCACCCTTTCCAAAATGTCTTGGTATGCTGAAGGATTAAGAGTTGCTTTTCCAGTTGCTTTCACTGGAACTAAGAGTAGCAGCCAACATCCAGGCTGCAGGAAGGCAACACAGCCCATGTCAGATGCCACTAAACCCTCCAAATGGTCGGTGAAGCAACATCCCTGAGATGGGCGACCCAGAGATGGAGGGAGCCACTTGTGTCCAGGAGGTGGCACTGCACTGCTTCTTCCACCACCAGGATAACCGGGCTGGGTGGAGAATCTTTTGTTCAGAGTTTATTTCTGTTCCGTACTGTACGCACATTATCAAAAAAGAGCAGTTTCCTCAATCTCAACCCCCTCTTCTCTCACGACAGTGCAGGATTTTGGTTTGAAGAGGCGACACCGCCTCACGCATTTCCAGCCAAACCCCCGCAGGATCCATGGAGGTTCACCACACTCAGCAGCAAACAAAGATGCCCCTGTCCTGCATGCAGAGATTGCAGTCCTGCTGGCAAAGGATGCAATAAAGCCGGTCCCTCCAGCCGAAATGAAGTCAGGGTTTTACAGCCTGTACTTCATTGCACCCAGGAAAGGCGGTGGGTTATGGCTGATCTTGGATCTGTGTGTCTTGAATCAGGCCATTAACAAAATTCTGTTCATGATGCTTACGCATAAACGCATTCTCATGTGTGTTTGCCCCCAAGATCGACCTGATGGATGCATTCAATGTTTTGATTTTGCAGAACACAGACTGTTGACAGGCACCTCAGCCATTTGGGACTTTGGGTTAACCGGGAAACGAGCAAACTTTCCCCTTTGCTGAGTTTTTCCTTTTTCAGTATGGAGCTTGATTAGATCAACATGACAGTACTGCCTGAATTCAATTTAGGAACATGACAACGGTTCCACTGAAATAATTTCAGAGGCCCCTGGGGCATATGGCATCTGCAGCCGCAGTCAAGCCACTCGGATTGATGCATATGAGACCGCTTTAGCACTGGCTACACGGCCGAGTCCCAAGATGGGCATGGTGCTATGGCACACATTGGGTGACCATCACACCGATCTGTTGCTGCACTTTCAACAGTGGTGAGCAGTGGCTCAGGTCACTCTGTGCCAATTACATTCCGGGCAAGCTCAATAGTGCGGCCAATGTGCTCTAACAATAGCTCACTCTCCCGGGAGAGCGGAGACTCCATCCCCAGGTGGTCCTGCTGATCTGGAGTCGGTTCAGAGACACATAGGTAGACTTGTTTGCCTCTCTGCAGTCCTCCCATTGCCAGCTTTTTTTATTCAGATCTCTGGAACCTACATTTGTGCATTCTGGATGATATATTGGAAAATACTGCTATCTTTACATAGTGTAAATAGAATCTATTACTATTTTCACTTAATGTAAATAGCATATTGCTAAGAAAAACTGCTTTTCACTTAGGCTGTGCCCGAAATTGCAAACTCTTGAGTAGGTACTAATTTTGAATTTTCCGTTATAGTGATCACTCTGAAGAAGTCCTGGCTGATCAGGCTGATTCTTTAAGAAGTCCTCTGGCTTCACTAGTTCTCCTGGCATTCTTGTCCTTCATAAGACCGGATCATCTTTCTCCATACGGTTACACATTTCAGATAGACATCTCAATGCTTATATCCCCCCCCCCCGCCTTTCCCCCACAAGAATCTTTTCTCATTCAAAACATTTTTTTCTTGAGAAAATCCCACAGGTCTTCTCATCCTTCAAACGACCAGATCATCTTTCTCCAGGAGGTTACACATTATAGACAAACATGTTGATGCTTATATCTGAAACAATAATCAGATTTCACATTTAAAACATCAAAGGTTTAATCATAGAATATTTAACATCAGTAACATCTTATTTTTTAAAATGAATGCAAAACATTTCTCATAAACAACATTTACATATCAATGCCAATAAAACATTTTTAATAAGTTAATAAAGAATCACCCCCCTTTTGATAGTAAACATTTTTTTAAAAATGTGCTACTATTTTAAGACAATTCTCTAATGCACATCAGCATCTGTTGGTGACTGAGTTACAGTCATGTCGTTCATGCAGTGAAGTGTCTGGCAAAGTGTGAATGTCGTCTTCTTTATTTCCTTTCAACAGTGCCAACTGGGTTTCCAAATCGCTTATTTTCTTAAGCAAATCATGATAGCCCATCTTTCTTTTCTGTGAAAAGTGACACTGCCTTGCTTTGTGTCCTGTCTTTCCACATGCAAAACAACATCCTGATCTTTCCGTCTTTTCTGCAAACAAAGCCTTGCAACGTGACCATGCTTTCCGCATATATGACAGACCAATCTTTGAAGAGATCTCTCGTTGTCTTGACAATGTTTATCAATGTGACCAGCTTTTCCAGATGCATAGCAAAGAATAACACCTTCTGAATTTACTCTTGTAAATCTCCTTGTTCTGTGATCTAAATCATCAGATAATCCAGAACATTCTTTTCTGCCAAAGGCAGCAACTGGATGTTTAGATTTGGCATCTTTCATTTGACTGTTTGCATTAGCATTATTGTTGTAAAACTGTGTCATTTTAGCAATTATATTCAGAGAGACGTGTCACAAACATTGACAGCAGAACGAGTGAGTGGGTCACATTTGTTAATCAAGGCAGACTTGAAACGGACATCACTCTTAGTAATATCAGGACTGCTGAAGAAAGTTTTAAACAACTCCAATAATCGTTTTGAATCCTCTTTCCTCAGGTGCATCTTAGATATTTTATCCCAATTAACTGCACATACATAATATTTTACAGATGTAATTGTGTATATGTATATGAAAAGTATATGTTCTTGTAAGAAAACTGCTGTCTTTATGTCTGGCCATTATTAATTGATAATAATATAATAGATTCTTTGTGTTATCAGCATGAGTAACTGCACAGATTTTACAGATGTAAACATCATCTCAATTCAAAACGTATCTGTATGGCAGTACAGAAACTGTTGTCTTTGTTGTGCATGGTTATAATATAAAACTCACATGAATTTTCAGACTATATTTTAGCTTGTTTTGGTTAGCTTTCAAAAGCTTATGGGAAATATTGCCTTACAATGTCACTTACAAATGTTTGTATAAATGCTCAAGTGTAAACAATGTAATGTGATACTGTGATACTCTCTTAGTTGATATATTTCACTCGGTTTGGGTAATGATAATAACAGATTCTTTGATTGTGTTATCATCATGCTCACGCTTTTTTTCTTTTCTTTTACAGATGTGACAATGAAAATTTCCAAGCACCTGTTCCGAAGAGAGCCAAGGCAAACAAGCAGGTAAGCAACAGGCAGTACACTCTGTCATGGAAGACAGAGACTGATGTTAACATGTTCCCACAGAATCTGCAATTCCTGCCCGCACGTTTCTTCAGTGTCTTCAGTTGAACAGGAACTATTTTCAAGAGTGGCACAAAGATGTGTGACTGTGTTCAGATGTGAGTGCTCTGTTGACCGCCTCTCACTGACCACTGGGCTGCAAAGATCATCGGTGTCCCTGTCCCCTCCATCCTGGATATTTTCCTTGCATGAGCCAAAACACTATGCGATCAAGTGCGGCATGCAGAGGTGGGTTAGTAGGTGGGTGAGTAGGCCTTTTCAAACCACCCATATCTCTAAAAAAAAAAAAAGTCTTATTTCTCCCTATGTACACTGTCGTCTGTACCACTACATGTTGTTTACATGTGTAAAATCAAGTATGTAAAGTATTTTTTATTTTTAAGTACAATAAAACAGATTAACATGTTTAGATCTCCTCACAATTTTTGTTCAGGCTGCCTTACAGCATTCCACTTTGATGGGCCATTATCCCCTGGGGGAGTGTCTTTTGTCTCCCCTGGTGTGAATCACATAAATATTCATGGCCATTAAATTCAATCAATTCAAATCTGATACTGACACAAAAATGGCAAAAACATTATAAAATACCATATAAGATTTGGTGCACTATATTCCAAGTCTTCTGAAGCAATTCCATAGTTTGAAGAGTGGGACAAATTAATATTTGTTATATTATATTTGGAATAGAACTTCTTAAATGATGTTTCCTAAATGTTTAATGCGATTACAAGCAAGTAAATAAAACCAATAAAACCAACACGATAACCTATATATATGACGTTAAAGTGATTATTGTCATACAATTACCAGGTGAAAACCGGTTCATTGATGTGCACAATATACAGTGAAAAAAATGTGCCAGAATTTTTTGTAATAATTACTTGAAATGCAATTCATCATTGTGCAAAAAACAGAAAGCACCAACGTTTTTGTCAGGTTTTTAATATATGGTAGAATATGAGAAAATAGTGAAAGTACAAGTGGAAAATCTATCCATGAGACAAGTGGACATGTCAAATATTGATATAACACACAGGAAAAATATGTAGCGGACACTTTCTGGAGATGCAATAATGGAATAATGTGTTTTTATATGTGTTTCTTAAAATAAAGTTAACTTTAGCCAAATATATTAAGTGTTTCTATTTAATGAAGAAAACAAATCACAGAAGTGTGAAATTAATGTAAACTTCAATCTTTATCAGTGGCATTGCATCCATAGGAGGACATTTTCTCAGTGTTTATATATAAAATCTAAGCAGTAATTTACATCATGTTTATACTGATGTTATACTTGATAGAAAATAGGAAAAGCCATTTTATTGTGTTTGTCATAGCTTGAACATTTCTGGCCTCTCCTCTGGATTGCAGTCTGCGCTCTTCACAAATCACATGATAGTGATGTTATAAATAACACTGAAGCTTCGAGGCGCATATCAAGCATACATCACAGTCTCCAAGCCCCACACTAGGGAGAGTATTGGTCTCACTTTCTGTCCAATCACGTTGGTGATTGTTGCTTTGCATGTCAGAATAATCAAACCCAAAAATAAGGTTCAAACTAGGGCTGTCAAATCAGCTTACAAAAATGGAGACTCTTTTGTAATAGGTCCATTTAATGTTGATTTTTCAGATTACAGATCAGAATCATTTGGTTGGGAGGGCCTTAATTCAACAATAAATAGAGCATAATTTCTGAGCTCAATATTATTCAACTAGACCCTCTTCACAGACTGCTGGTGTGTATTAATATTCATATCTATGTTTAATAGCACATTTTTGGTTTGAAATGTTTTGACTGCACAATATTCCTTATGTGAATAATATATTGGATAAATAATAAATATAGCAATTGTTTATAAAAATACAATTAATTTCATTTATTATATAAAAACATTATTTTGTTTAAAAGCAGATAACTGCTGAATTGTGAAGGTCTTCTGTGAGGTTGATACAGTGATGAATTCCAGGTGAGTTGAATGTTTATGCACTCTCTACACCAGGGTAATGTTATAATTGGAATGTAAAAAAAAAAAAAAGGGTAATATGTCGAATACAGTTTTTAAATCAATTTAGTATCACTTTCACTAGTGATTAATTTGCAAAACTCTTGGCACAAAACTCTAAACCAATCACACTTGTAACACAGCTCTTTGTTAAAAAGACTACAGTAGCTGTGCTACTTATGTTTCCTTTCACAAAACCATTATAGTAAATGTCACATTCGGACTTTGCAAAAACGCAAAATAATAAATTGAGTTTGTTGATAATTAAGAGCAGCTAGATTAAATTACATTAAAAACATCACAGTTCCTTATTGCACAGTGAGTTTCATTAGGTGGCAATTGTTCAGTCTGTTGAATGTACTGAAGCTATCAGTTATACTATATCACTAAACTGAATATTGAATAAATTCGTAATTTAATACAACATATTAATTTAACAAACCACTATACCAATCACTTTTGACAACTGTTAACAACTGTTCTGACATAAAAAAGGCCTTGTTAGTTGTGTTTCTTTGAAAGCATGATATGCAATAGAAGTTTTACTACTAAAATTACATTTTGGTTGGATAACTCAGGGTGTAAAGATATAGTAGTCCAGAAATGTCTTGTTGCCCTCATTTCAATGCTATAATGACAAAAGAACATTCAACAAGAATCAGGTTGACAAGACAAGTAGTTGGCGTTGTCACTTTGTAAAGAAAGAATACGCGCCGACGCATACGTGTTCTTATACAGAGTACTCACGCCATATGTGCATTCCTTTTCACCTTATTTTTATAGTTTACTGCACTTTGATATTCTTCTCATTTTCCTATAGTGGCTAATAAATTGGAAGTCTCGCACATTCGGATCTGCATTGACAAATAAGGTGGATAGACTAAACACATCATACACATGTACATGATGTCACCGTTTTCACAGATTCACGCTTTTGCAGCTTACACAGAGATGACAATGGTATCGTTTTCAGAAACTTGCACTTTGAAACCCATTTTCAAAAGTTTGCATTTTCAGGCCACCAAAATGCATAAAAAGTTTTCCGTTTTTATTTGAAAATGATGTTGTGTAAACACAGCCACCCCTGACACAAAGGCATTTAAAATCCAAAGAACAGAGTCAGGTTAGTCACATTACACTGACTTTACTGTCATGGGGCTTATACGGTGGCCGAGAGAGCTCAACGCGCTGCAAATAAAGAAAACATCTTCATCAGTTTGACAACACATGCGCTGCAAATTCCACAACACTTACAAATAGTGAAACGCGCTGCAAATAAAGAAAACATCTTCATCAGTTTGACAACACATGCGCTGCAAATTCCACAACACTTACAAATAGTGAAACGCGCTGCAAATAAAGAAAACATCTTCATCAGTTTGACAACACATATGCGCTGCAAACTCCACAACACTTACAAATAGTGAAACGCGCTGCAAATAAAGAAAACATCTTCATCAGTTTGACAACACATGCGCTGCAAATTCCACAACACTTACAAATAGTGAATCGCGCTGCAAATAAAGAAAACATCTTCATCAGTTTGACAACACATATGCGCTGCAAACTCCACAACACTTACAAATAGTGAAACGCGCTACAAATAAAGAAAACATCTTCATCAGTTTGACAACACATGCGCTGCAAATTCCACAAAACTTACAAATAGTGAAACGCGCTGCAAATAAAGAAAACATTTTCATCAGTTTGACAACACACGCGCTGCAAACTCCACAACACTTACAAATAGTGAAACGCGCTGCAAATAAAGAAAACATCTTCATCAGTTTGACAACACATGCGCTGCAAATTCCACAACACTTACAAATAGTGAAACGCGCTGCAAATAAAGAAAACATCTTCATCAGTTTGACAACACATATGCGCTGCAAACTCCACAACACTTACAAATAGTGAAACGCGCTGCAAATAAAGAAAACATCTTCATCAGTTTGACAACACATATGCGCTGCAAACTCCACAACACTTACAAATAGTGAAACGCGCTGCAAATAAAGAAAACATCTTCATCAGTTTGACAACACATGCGCTGCAAATTCCACAACACTTACAAATAGTGAATCGCGCTGCAAATAAAGAAAACATCTTCATCAGTTTGACAACACATGCGCTGCAAATTCCACAACACTTACAAATAGTGAAACGCGCTGCAAATAAAGAAAACATCTTCATCAGTTTGACAACACATGCGCTGCAAATTCCACAACACTTACAAATAGTGAAACGCGCTGCAAATAAAGAAAACATCTTCATCAGTTTGACAACACATGCGCTGCAAATTCCACAAAACTTACAAATAGTGAAACGCGCTGCAAATAAAGAAAACATCTTCATCAGTTTGACAACACATGCGCTGCAAATTCCACAACACTTACAAATAGTGAAACGCGCTGCAAATAAAGAAAACATCTTCATCAGTTTGACAACACATGCGCTGCAAATTCCACAACACTTACAAATAGTGAAACGCGCTGCAAATAAAGAAAACATCTTCATCAGTTTGACAACACATATGCGCTGCAAACTCCACAACACTTACAAATAGTGAAACGCGCTGCAAATAAAGAAAACATCTTCATCAGTTTGACAACACATGCGCTGCAAATTCCACAACACTTACAAATAGTGAATCGCGCTGCAAATAAAGAAAACATCTTCATCAGTTTGACAACACATATGCGCTGCAAATTCCACAACACTTACAAATAGTGAATCGCGCTGCAAATAAAGAAAACATTTTCGTCAGTTTGACAACACATGCGCTGCAAATTCCACAACACTTACAAATAGTGAAACGCGCTGCAAATAAAGAAAACATTTTCGTCAGTTTGACAACACATGAGCTGCAAATTCCACAACACTTACAAATAGTGAAACGCGCTGCAAATAAAGAAAACATTTTCGTCAGTTTGACAACACATGCTGCAAATTCCACAACACTTACAAATAGTGAAACGCGCTGCAAATAAAGAAAACATTTTCGTCAGTTTGACAACACATGCTGCAAATTCCACAACACTTACAAATAGTGAAACGCGCTGCAAATAAAGAAAACATTTTCGTCAGTTTGACAACACATGCTGCAAATTCCACAACACTTACAAATAGTGAAACGCGCTGCAAATAAAGAAAACATTTTCATCAGTTTGACAACACATGAGCTGCAAATTCCACAACACTTACAAATAGTGAAACGCGCTGCAAAAGCCCACAACACTTACAAATAGACAAACGCGCTGCAAATAGGACTGCTCATAATCAGAATGTTAACAAACAAAACGAAAAAACTCACCTTTCAGGTGCACACCACCTAAGAGTAAATATGAACAATCCCAGCCAGCGGTCCCAGACAGGTACGTCAATGTGTTCCCTATAACATTTTCGTTGTGGTCTGTGCCAGTCTCGACGCCAGGACAAACGATTTGGGGGATATTATTTTGCGTTAAAATATTATTAATAAATGATTAATAATAAATAATATATATTTTTTAATAATTTACTTGATTTTATGTCTCAAATCCCAGTCAATTATTCACTGCAGAAAGTGAAAGTAAAAACTCAGCGATGAGAGCTCTACTTCAACATGTTCTGATAACTATTTAACCTTAATTTATTTCTTAATTTCTCTTGTGGCCCATACGTATTAAAAAAAAAAAAAGAAGAAGAAGAGATATAGGTGTTACTTAAAAAAAAAAGTAACACCTATATCTCTTTTTATTTTTTTCAACATGTATGGGCCACAAGAGAAATATTAAGACATAAATTAAGGTTAAATAGTTATCAGAACATGTTGAATTAGAGCTCTCATCGCTGAGTTTTTACTTTCACTTTAGCTGAGTTTTTCTAATTAGCTAATCTCATCGCGTCGGTTATGCATGATGCACTATAAATTTTTGCGGGGCAAATTAAATTATTATTTTAATTCTAAAAGTAGCCTAATCATTATCGTCACCGTCATCATCATCATTCAGATCATCGCAGAAGGACTTGAGATCGCTGGGCCTGGTATGTTTTCTTTATTTGCAGCGCGTTTCACTATTTGTAAGTGTTGTGGAATTTGCAGCGCATGTGTTGTCAAACTGATGAAGATGTTTTCTTTATTTGCAGCGCGTTTGTCTATTTGTAAGTGTTGTGGACTTTGCAGCGCATGTGTTGTCAAACTGATGAAGATGTTTTCTTTATTTGCAGCGCGTTTGTCTATTTGTAAGTGTTGTGGAATTTGCAGCGCATGTGTTGTCAAACCGATGAAGATGTTTTCTTTATTTGCATGTGTTTTCTTCATTTGCAGCGCGTTGAGCTCTCTCGGCCACCGTAGGGGCTTATCTATATTATTTTATCATTACAATAGCAACATATGTATTTCTTAGTTTTTATGAAGATGAGAAATTGAAAATTATTCCTTCATATGCTGAGATGAGGTGATGTTGTGTCTTATATCAGGATGGCCATACGTGTGATTGTGTTTCTAACACTTTTTACTGGGCTGTGTGTCGCTGATTCAAGAGGTACGTTTAGAATAATACAAGTAAAAATACCTGGATTTAAAAATCTGTAACCATTGTGTATCATTACATATCAATCAGATTAATTGATTAAATTTATAGGCTGAAATATGGTAATTGAAAGCTTGTGATTTATTTATTTATGAAGACTCTGTAATAGAATCTGTTTATGCACATTAAAGTAAAAAAAAAAGTTATTGTTGATTATTTTATGTTAAACAGGGAATCTTGCTCTTGGAGCCAGAGCTGTCCAGTCTTCCACAGCTGCTCAAGAAGTTGCTGAACATGCTGTTGATGGCAGCAGGAATCCGCTTGCCAGTGCTGGGTCATGCAGTCATACTAATCGAGACAAGGACCCCTGGTGGAGAGTTGACTTGTCGGATGTCTACAAGATAACCAGGGTTGGCATCACTAATCGTGGAGATTGTTGTGCAGAGAGAATAAATGGTGCTCAGATCCGTATCGGCAACAGCCTGGAAAATAATGGCAACAATAATCAGCTGTAAGTATTGTCTCTCTCTTAATACTTACACAAATGGTTAGAAAATGAATAAATAAAATAAAATTACTTTGAATAAATCCTTTGACAGAAGTATATTTACTATGCTTCATGCTTTCTCTGTTACTGTGTTTCTTCACAGGGCTGCGACTGTTGTGTCCATCCCAGCTGGAGACACAAAAACATTTGAGTTTCAGCCTATTACAGGGCGATATGTCAACATTATTATTCCTGGCCGCAATGAATTTCTCACTCTGTGTGAAGTCGAGGTGTTTGCAGGTGAGGGACAGAGAGAGAAGAAAACTCTGTGATAAGAATTTATGTCCTTATTAATGTGTTTATAACTGTTATTATTTTATCAACAGAAAACTACACACCGTCGTACACTTGTGTTCTAACCCAAAGTGAGTGTTTTTCATTACTTAGAATGTTGTCAGTAACACATAAATAATATTTTTACTGAACATTTGGTAACCAATAAGGGATAATGTACATCAAGACTGTTATTATTGCAAAATAAACTCAGAAAGGATGATTATTATATGGCTACTAGTCACAAATAAGTAGTTTTGGACACAAAATATTGATTTGAGTTAAAATATTTTATTTGCTCACTTGTAATAAAAGCAAAGCTTCTGTGAAGAAAAAATATTCCTAGCAAGACAAACATTTAAGGGATAATGTACAGTCATGTACACTGTCACGGGGCAACCCTGTGATCATGTTTGGACTATGCACATACACCATATCTAACACACACATACATTGTTGCAGCATTGACATTGTCTGTTTATTGACACTGATATCATGCATATGCAGACTTGTGCAATGTTTTTGAATGTATAGTGTTTTATGTGTTTAAGATATGAGGGGGTACAATGTGCATTTGTTTGTTAGGTGTAGTGGATGTACAATGTGTTAGCATTAGCATTGCTCAATCATTGTTAGCATGAATAACCACAATACACGTGTCTGATTTTTAATTTTTAATTTAAGATGGGCTTACACAGTATAACAAATATAACTTACCTGCTTGTAAAACACCAGTGATCAAACCTGTATTGTTTTAAAAGTAGAGTATTTAAACATGGTGGGTGTGCCTTCTGAATGGGAGAAACCATGTTGGGATGATGTCATAGGGGGGTTTATAATATTCCTGTAAAACAAGGTTTATCTTTGTTAAATCATTTGTTAAATTGTTATATTGTGTTATAGTGTCATTTAAATACAGATAGATGTTGTTTTATATGCATAAGTGGATAAGAAGTGCATATGTAAGAAAGTACAACTTACCTGTAGAATGGTACACTCCAGGGTGTGGCCTAGACTACAAAATGGCTGCCAGAGGTAGCACATGTTGAGTAGAGTGAAACTGAATCTAGAGGGTCAGGTTGGTTGTGTGGAGTTGAAGTGAATCAAAGCAATAGGAGCGTCTGTTCACGAAAGTTTGTTATTCAAACTACTAACTGCTGTTGTGACTACATTCCCACAAAGAACTTGTAAATATTTTTTTCTCAACATTTATTTTTTTTTTTTTGTTGTTGTTTGGGTTTTTTTTTTCTCTCGCTGTGGGATTTGCACTGTCTGCACAATAAATACACCTCAACTGGGATTTCCTGTCGCCATGGTCTTATTATGCCTCTGATCGCGAGTGCAATCGCTAACATACACCAAATAAATAATTACATGGACATATTGATTTGAGATTAAACTGTTTGAAATTCTTACCTCTTTATTATCTTAGAATCCATTACAGTGTACAAAAACAATCATTTTGGCAACAAGGCGAACTCTACAGTACTCTTAATACTAAAAATACTTCAATATAACCTTAATTATTCAGTACAATCAATAACCACGACTGACAATAATGTCACGACTGACCAATCAGAATCAAGTATTCCAGAAAGTCATGTAATAATCATTTTGATTACATAGCTTAGCATTATTTTGCTCCTACCGTTGCACATTAAAATACAAAAAGTTATTGTTTATTATTTTATGTTAAACAGGGAATCTTGCTATTGGAGCCAGAGCTGTCCAGTCTTCCACAACTGCTCAAGAAGTTGCTGAACATGCTGTTGATGGGAACAGGAATCCGCTTGCCAGTGCTGGGTCATGCAGTCATACTAATGCAGACAGGGACCCCTGGTGGAGAGTTGACTTGTTGGATGTCTACAGGGTAACCAGGGTTAGCATCACTAATCGTGGAGATTGTTGTGCAGAGAGAATAAATGGTGCTCAGATCCGTATCGGCAACAGCCTGGAAAATAATGGCAACAATAATCAGCTGTAAGTATTGTCTCTCTCTTGATACTTACACAAATGGTTAGAAAAAGAGTAAATAAGATAAAATCACTTTGAATAAATCCTTTTAATACAAACTTGACTTTGACAGAAGTATATTTAATATTCTTCATGTCGTTTTGATACGCACCTCTCTATTTCTCTGTTACTGTGTTTCTTCACAGGGCTGCGACTGTTGTGTCCATCCCAGCTGGAGAGACACAAACATTTGAGTTTAAGCCTGTTAATGGGCGATTTGTCAACATTTTTATACGTGGACGCAATGAACATCTCACACTGTGTGAGGTTGAGGTGTTTGCAGGTGAGTGATAAAAGGAGAGAGACATTTGTACTATATGTAATATTTATACTATGTGTACGTTCCCTTAATGATTGTTTGTTCTGTTTTCATTGCCAGATTAAGTGGAATCAGATGATGTTACACCACAGTCCTCTGATCCTATAAGCAAAATACCAAAATACTGTTTCTGAGCAATACTAATATTGCGCTTTTTCATTGTTTTCATTTTACCTGTGCTCCTTTTATTCTTCAGATAAAAGATAAGTTTCAGTGCACATTCAGTAAAGGGATGAAATGGTTCTTAAAATGCACCTATCTTTTACTCATCTTTGTTTATCTTTGCTTTCTGCATGAATAAATGACTTCAGCATTGCATGTTGTATTTCATGTTTCTGGATCAAAAAGGCTCATTTAGATATTCACAATGAGGAGGAGGTGTAGTGTTACATAGCTACCCATCTAGAGTTCAGGAGCTGGTAACAAAGTAAAGAAAAATTGAATTTTTCATAAAAGAGAAAGGGAAAAAAGAAACATGGATAGAACGAGGATGTCAAACCTTCTGTCCCAGGATTAACAACACAACCACCAATTCAACCAATATTACCTTTAAATTTTCTGTTATAAAGAGTAAAAAAAAAAAAAAAAAAAAACACAAAAGAAACAATAACCATAACAGAAATATCAAAAAGAATAGTAATGAAAACAGGGGTGCTTCAGTAGCTTCAGAGGTGATCCAGGCCAAAATAACAAACAAACAAAACAAAAGATCTCTCTAAATTACCTGGAGAAAGATAGATAATCCAGAAAAATAATTTACATATCTCTTCCCTCTCTCCCTCTTTAACCATAAACAGGAGAAAAGCAGGATTACAAACAAAAATTGCACCCTCCACTTACATTTCCCAAAACAAGAAAGAAAGAAAGATACAAAGGAAACTAGCTATTTACAACATAATTAAAATAGAAAAGAGAGTCCAAACATGTTCAACACATTTAATCTCTTTCTATTAGGAAACAGTGTATCACAAAATCCTGAGCTCACTTACTCAGAAACAACTCAATATACAGTATCTCACAGAAGTGAGTACACCCCTCACATTCTTCTGCTAAACCAGTTTTCTAAAAAATACAATTATTATTATATTATTATTATTATTTTCTAATTATTATATTTATCCTTAAATACTCTATTTTTATTTTGTAGTAATGAAAGTTATTACAATAGTAACATTTTTTTATTTGGTTTAATATTTTTATTTAGCAAAAATGATAATAATAATAATAATAATAATTATTATTATTATTGTTAATATATTAGGAATATGAATATATTAGGACAAAATTCTGGGTTAAATTGTAACCAAAAAAAAAAAATATATATATATATATATATATATATATATATATATATATATATATATATATATATATATATATATATATATATACTGTTGAGTTTTTCTCCAAAAATTCAACAAATTTGCTATGCTCTGTCAAAGCTTGCCCCACATGTACATTTCTCCCTTTCTGATACAATCAGATGTCTGTGAGCTTGCCCAGTCATCCACTGCATTATCTTCAGTAGACAAGGTTTCTACTGCTGCCCCATGTTCTGATTGTGTGTCTTCAGAAGAAATAAAGAGATGAAATTGGAATTAATGCATTAGTTTATTTATACCCTTTAAATTGGGAACTACAGTAGCATATTTACACCTGGATATCAAATAACAGCACATTATACTATTTTTTAGTCCATACCTTCAAGCTCAAGTTGGAAATCTTGAAATAGTTCCATGATTTTTGACTCTTTCACTTGTTTAATCGAACCAGTTGGGCTCATCTCTGGGGTCAGGTGAGATAAAATGTAATGTGAGTCCACCTAAACAGCGAAATGAAAAGCACAAAAATGGATTTTAATATTTGTAATTTGTGCCATATAACAAAAATAAATAAATAAATAAATAAATAAATAAATAAAATAAAATAAATAAATGCTCAAAACAGTATTTCTACATTGTCATTATATCTTATGATGAAGAGATTGTGACACTTCTGTGGCTTTCTCTGCAGGACTTTGATAAGATCGTATATCTCAAAGCCCTCATGCAGCTGTTGCAGCACTGAGATGTGTTTTGTTGTAATATATAGAGCAGAAGCTCTGGCAAAAGAAAAATAAAGCAATAAATAAATAAATATAATCAGGGCATTCAGAACTCCAAAGCACACAAGTTATTTGCATAATTGAAATTAATTCCTTGATTAAAGAACTAATATTATGTATGAATCTGTATATATAGAAAGACTCATAATTCCCATCAGACAAGTCTATAATTGCGAATGTGATATTGCTCAATTTCTTCTTCAAGTACTGATGATAATGCAGTGGGTGAATGGGCAAGCTCACAGGCATCTGCTTGTATCACTTTTGGGGTGGCCAGTGGATTTAAAAAGTGAAAGTGACATGACGGGTGTCCCATACATGGAATTTGTGCTCTGCATTTCACCCATCCAAGTGCGCACACACACACACACACACACACACACACACACACACACACACACACACACACACACACACACACACACACACACACACACACACACAGCAGTGAGTATTTAACACACAAACCTTGAACACACAATCGGAGCAGTGGGTAACCTCAGTTGTGGGTAATGAGAGTGTGAACTCTTAACATTAGTGAAATGCATGTTGTGTTGTAATATGGTACATTTTACAACATTTTTAATTTGGTATTTTTCCACTGGCCACCCCAAAAGTGATACAAGCAGATGCCTGTGAGCTTGCCCATTCACCTACTGCATTATCATCAGTACTTACAAGGTTTCTACTGCTGCCCCATCTTCTGGTTGTGAAATAAAGAAATAAAGAGATGAAATTGGAATTAATGCATTAGTTTATTTATACCCTCTTGAAATAGTTCCATGATTTTTGACTCTTTCACTTGTTTAATCGAACCAATTGGGCTCATCTCTGCCAATGCACCTGTTACCATTGATGCAGGTCCCCATCGAGCGAATTGGTATGGACCTCATCGGGCCATTAGAATGATCTTCACACGTGCATCACTTTGCATTAGTGCTGATGGACTATGAAACATGATACTAAGGCAGTTGCATTTCACAGTGAAAAATAAATTGTCTGCGATGGGAGAGCGAGTCAGAAGATGAGCGGTGAGTAAGTAGGTCAAGTGCAAAATGACTACAGTTGACCTGTACCTCACGCCTTCAGCCTCGGCGTGCTCTGTCCCACCTTGACCCATCGCCCTGGCTCCTGCACCAGCGCTCCTTCCTCCCTCGACTCCATCGTCACGCCTCCACTGCGGACTTTCAGGCTGTCTGCTGCTCTCCGGCCCTCCACCCCTTTGTCTTCGGCCAGTTCCACCCTCCCTCAGGCTCTGCCTCCACCCTCTGTCGCTCCAGCTCGTTCTCTGTCCTCCAGATCCCCACTTCCATCTGGATGCATCACTGCGGCTCCATCACGACTGCCCAAGTCATCAGCGTCCCATCGCTTCCTCGGCTCTACTTCTGAATAGTGGGCTCCACCTGACACATCATCGTCACCTGCTCTGGTCTCGATGGCATCCTATATACCTCCACCAATATGGCCACAGTCTTGGCTGCGGTCAGGATCATCTGCCATCTTCCTCTCCTGTTTGTGTTTCTCTGTTCAAGAGCCAATATAAACTGAAACTAAATAGGTAGCACAATAATTCTTTTTGCATACAAAATCAGAGACTTTAAACATTTAGATCAAGCGTCCAACATGCTCCTGTTGCATTGTTTTTACCCTCCAATGAGGGTAAAAAAAAAATGTTTTATTTAACTCAACTATTTTTTTTTTAATTATTATATGTTTGGCTTAACATGAACTCAAAAAGGTTGGAAATTAAAAATCAGACACACAATTACCAGAGGCATCAATAATAATCAAAAGGTGGACATTTATTAATAAGCAATTTAATTCATGTTTATTGTTTAATTATTTTTCATTAAACTTATTAATGTATGTTCATTTATTAAACATATTAATAAATGTTAATTTCCAACATACTTTGGGTTCATTTTAAGCAAGCAATATTAAACAATAGTTGAGTTTAAACAACCCAAAATCTGGGTTTGTCCATTTTCAACTCAACTTGGGTTGTTTTTAACCCAGCATTTTTTTAGAGTGTAGCTTCTGTGTTTTAGCAAGCTCTCTGTGTGAATTGTCTGTCTTATTTAGTGTTGTTTGTTCAAGTTCCAGAGCAAAAGACACAATGGTGAGCAAACAGGCATTTAAATCATCTTGCCCTCGCTACATCGAGGATACACACGATTTGTGCGTGGCTTGTTTGGGAGCTGAGCATGCATGACAGCGGGCATACAGCAGTATCAGTCTTTGTAACTCATGATTAATCCACCGGATGTTCTTCCTCTGTTGTTTACGCTGTTGTCTTTCTCTTCTTCATCTGGCTCTCCTCCACTTGAGGTTGTAACATGCTCTCTTCACCCCGTGTACCATCTTGTTAACCTTTGTGGTTGGTTACAAAAGTATCAAACCCAAGAACCTAACTTTCACAACTGTTGCTTAGTCATCTTATCTTATAACAAACAAAGGAAGTATTGCAGTTACTTAATTTCATAATCTTTTAAGCATTCATTGTTCCTTAAACCTACATTCCAGATATCTTTGAACGAGTCAATATTAATTTATCAACCAAAACTCAAGCAGTCAGCAGAGGTTCTGATCCCTTTTAAACTCACTACAGCTCCTGTATTTTTAGAGGATGATTACAGGAGGTGCAGCACATTCATTTCATATACGATCTCCTGACAGCTCGCCCTGTAGCGAGACGAACCCATATGGTGGCGTATTGACTGGGATGAAATAGAACAGTATACTGACTACAACTAGATGAAAAAAATACCAAATTAAGAATTCTCCACTCTTCAAGTACAAGTACAAAAAAAAAAAAAAAACATTAGCTTTCATAGACAGTGTCAAACATCAGGGAGATATTCCAGAAAGCAGTTTGTGACATACCTGGGAATGTTTAAGATTAAGTAAGCAGATAACCTTAACTTTTGGTTCCAAAAACGGAGGTAACTTTCAGGATATGTAAGTAGCCATAGCAGGCTATGTTCCAGGGTTAGTTTGCTTAAGAGGTATTCAGATGGGCATGTTATATAATTAATGTAATATAAAATGTGATAAAACAACAGACTTTTTGGAGATATGAAGGATGCACTACTACTCTATAGGTACTCAAGATTAACATGAGATTGGCAGAAACTGTGTGTGATACCCCACACCTTAAAGGACCTATCAGCCTGTGCCATCTTGAGTTTCATAACAAAACTTTGTATTTGTTTCATCAGAATAAAGGCTTAAAAAAGGGAACTCTTTTGTAATAGGTTCATTTAATCAGATAACAGATCAGACTCATTTGGTTGGGAGGGCCTTAATTCAACAATAAATAGAGCATAATTTCTGAGCACAATATTATTCAACTAGACCGTCTTCACAGACTGCTGGTATGTATTAATATTCATATCTATGTTTAATAGCACATTTTTGGTTTGAAATGTTTTGAATGCATAATATTCCTCATATGAATAATATATTGGATAAATAATAAATCTAGCAATTGTTTATAAAAAATACTATTAATTACATTTATTTATTATATAAAAATGTTATAAATATTTTGTTTAAAAGCAGATAACTGCTGAATTGTGAAGGTCTTCTGTGAGGTTGATACAGTGATAAATTCCAGGTGAGTTGAATGTTTATGCACTTTCTACACCAGGGTAATGTTATAATTGGAATTGAAAATAAAAATGTAATTTATTGAATACAGTTTTTAAATAAATTTAGTATCACTTTCACTAGTCATACAATTGCAAAACTCTTGGCACAAAACTCTAAACCAATCACACTTGTAACACAGCTCTTTGTTAAAAAGACTACAGTAGTTGTGCTACTTATGTTTCCTTTCACAAAACCATTATATCAGAGTAAATGTCACGTTTGTACTTCAAAAATAAATAAACCAAGTGAGTTTGTTGATAATTAAGAGCACCTAGATTCAAATACATTAAAAACATCAGTTACTTATCGCACAGTGTGTTTCATTAGGTGGCAATTGTTCAGTCTATCAAATGGAGTGAATGTACTCAGTTATACTATATCGCTAAATTGACTGTTTAAGGCCCGAGCACCAATGGTGTGAGGACTCTATTGTAATTGCTCGGCCAATTTTTTTTTTCCTATGAAATGAATCACATTTTTGAGGGCCTAAACATGCTCAAAAACTCAAGAAACTTTGCACATGCATTGGAAGTGGTGAAAATTTACTTCTGATATGGGTTTTTAGAATTAGGTGTGGCAAAATGGCTCGATAGCACCACCTACAAAATTTAAATTAAGCGCCCTTCGCGCTAAGTTTTATGTACAATTATGAAATTCAGTAGACACATGTAACAGCCCAATACCTACAAAAAAGCTCCAGGTTCAAAATCTGTAAACCCAACAGGAAGTGAGAGATTTTGAGTTTTCTCTGCAAAATTTCGGCAGTTTTTGCCATTTCCAGATGTTGTACTTCAACAAACTCCTCCTAGAGCTTTAATCAGATCAACATCATATTTGTTGTTGTAACTCGGCATCCAATATCCAAACTGCCCCAAACTTCACATGTTTTATTAGAGTACTGACCAGATCTACATAACATCTTCATACAGTAACTGAAGAAATGAGAAATCATTCATGCACATATTAAACAAAAAACAAAAAACATAGAATTATGCAGTTTGACAATGTTTGATTATAAGTCTGTCTAGCATTGTTTTGGAATGATCTGATGCGTTTTGATATGTAAAGTTAGTCTTTGTGGTTCTTGAAGAGGAGTTTTGGTTCTGCGTTTAAGAGGTCACTCAAATGTTTGTTTAAAAAAACAAACAAACAAAAAAACAACAACTTGTAATTTCTGTCTTTGGGCTCAAACAACAATCTCTGCTTAGCTGGACTGGTTGAGTCCAAGATCTTCTGATTTAGAGTCCTGAGTGTTGATTTGGAATTTGGCTCTTTTTCACAGTTTGAAGGAGTTATTTATGTCTGATTAGCTTTCAGTTCCTACACACGTGTCATACCTGCGCTTTATCCAACATTCAGAGAAGTCACAATGAGCTCAAAGCATCAAAAAACCTTTCACTCCTTTTTTACGAATGAGTTAAGCAGTGTAATTTGCCTTGGCAAATTTTGTTGCACAATGATGAATAATTTTCATGTCTTTAAAAAAAAGATGAATAAGTGCCAAACTTTGATGGCAATTAAAATTTATTGATGGAAATTAAAAAATTATTCCTTCATATGCTGAGATGAGGTGATGTGTTGTTGTGTCTTATTTCAGGATAGCCATCCGAGTGATTGTGTTTCTAACACTTACTGGACTGTGCGTCGCTGATTCCAAAGGTACGTTTAGAATAATACAATTAAAAAATTACAGGATTTAAAAATCTGTAACTATTGTGTATCATTACATATAAATCAGATTAATTGATTAACATTATAGGCTGAAATATGGTAATTGAAAACTTTTGATTTATTTATTTATGAAGACTCCATGATAGAATATGTTTATGCACATGAAAGTAAAAAAAAGATAAGGTTATTGTTTGTTATTTTATGTTAAACAGTGAATCTTGCTCTTGGAGGAACAGCTGTCCAGTCTTCCACATACGATCATTTAACAGTTGCTCAAAATGCTGTCGATGGCAACAGGAATTCAGATTACCATCATGGGTCATGCAGTCATACTAAGGGGGACTGGAACCCCTGGTGGAGAGTTGACTTGCTGAATGTCTACAAGATAACCAGTGTTAGCATCACTAATCGTGGAGATTGTTGTGCAGAAAGAATAAATGGTGCTCAGATCCGTATCGGCAACAGCCTGCAAAATAATGGCAAAAATAATCAGCTGTAAGTATCGTCTCTCTCTGTCAGGGTTTTCCTCTGACAGTCCTGTCAGTCCTGTCCTCTCTATTTCTGTGTTTCTTCACAGGGCTGCGACTGTTGTGTCCATCCCACTTGGACAGACAAAAACATTTGAGTTTAATCCTATTAAGGGGCGATATGTCAACATTTTCATACCTGGGCGCAATGAATATCTTACTCTGTGTGAAGTCGAGGTGTTTACAGGTGAGGGACAGAGAGAGAAGAAAACTCTGTGATGGAATTTATGTACTTATTAATGTGTGTATAACTGTTATTATTACAGAAATTATGACAGAAAAGGATACACCATTGTACATTTGTGTTCCAAGTGAGTGTTCTTCATTACTTTGAATGTTGTCAGTAACACATAATATAACATATATTTTTAATTAATATATTCTTACAGAACATTTGGTAACCATTAAGGGACAATGTGCAGTGTTACGTGCTAGCCCTCTTTTAGGGTTTGGCAAAGGTCAACACAACAAACAAAAATCTCAGTTTTAACCATAACTTACCTTTACATTAAAAAAAGACTAAAATAAATAATAAACTTCCCTATATAGAAGGAAAGCAGTTTCAATCAAAAATTGGTGATTGAATCCCTATGGGTTTCATTAAAATAAAATCTAAATTTTGAACAAAATCTATAAGTTTTCAACTAAATTCACAGTACCACCAATGGTTAGCACTTGTCAGCACCAGAACACAATAAAGTTATCTGTAGCAAGAAGGAAAAAAAAAAAAAATCCATGTGTCATGTTACCCTCTGCAACCCTCTTCCTCTTATCTTGCTGTGAGGCAGTGCTGGCTTTATATGCTGGCTTTCCCCAGGCTGCAGCCAATCAGTGGAGCTGAGGTGAATGGGCAGCAAATCAGCGACAGGTCGACCCAATCACCTCAATGAGAATGGTAGCAGTTGTAACAAGTCGGGACTCAGGCAGAGATCCATGTGCAAGCTTTTATTTACAGAGCATGGTTGTACAGGCTGGGTCGAACAGGGGCAAACAGGAACAGCAAGGGACAGGCAGAATCGTAGTCAGGAAACAGGCAATGGTCAGGACAGGCAGATATCACTCACAGGACGTTAGACAAGGCAAGGGTCAGGACAGGCAGCGACGGGTCAGGAATGGGTAACGACAGGCAGACAGGATATAAACGCTCAGAAATGACACCAGAGTAATCAAGACTTCGCGGTGAGGTGGTGTGTGTGAAAGTCCTTTACAGTCCTGGCAATGAGCTGCAGCTGGGTGTGGTGATCAGTGTAGTGTGCTAGGCTGTATGTGGCAACAGGTGATTGGTGTGGAGTGAACATGTGAATGGCAGAGAGGATTATGGGGAATGTAGTCCGGGAAGTGACAGGAACATGACAGGAACAGATGGTGATCGTGACAGCAGTAGACATGAGGGGAAAAACACACCATAAGGCACATAGAACAATCACAAATAAAATACGTCTCAGGACGTGACAGTTGTTATCACTGTGACAGAAAGCTGTGTAATAATCATTTGGATTACATAGCTTAGCATTATTTTGCCCATTATATTGGGATTATACTTTAGCACATTAAAGTAAAAAAAAAGGAAACATTATTGTTTATTATTTTATGTTAAACAGGAAATATTGCTTTTGGAGGAACAGCTGTCCAGTCTTCCACATACGATCATTTAACAGCTGCTCACAATGCTGTCGATGGCAACAGAAATTCAATTTACACTAGTGGGTCATGCAGTCATACTAAAGCGGACTGGGACCCCTGGTGGAGAGTTGACTTGCTGAATGTCTACAAGATAACCAGGGTTAGCATCACTAATCGTGGAGATTGTTGTGCAGAGAGAATAAATGGTGCTCAGATCCGTATCGGCAACAGCCTGCAAAATAATGGCAACAATAATCAGCTGTAAGTATTTTCTCTTTTAATGCTTACACAAAAGGTTAGAAAATGAGTCAATAAGATAAAATTACTTTGAATAAATACTTTGACAGAAGCTTTAAGATGCTTCATGATGTTTTGATACGCCCCTCTCTATTTTTTCTGTTACTGTGTTTCTTCACAGGGCTGCGACTGTTGTGTCCATCTCACTTGGAGAGACACGAACATTTAAGTTTCATCCTATTAAGGGACGATATGTCAACATCTTTATACCTGGTCGCACTGAATATCTCACACTGTGTGAGGTTGAGGTGTTTTCAGGTGAGTGATAAAAGGAGAGAGACATGGTGTGTAGACATTTGTACTATATGTACTATTTATACTATGTGTACGTTCCCTTAATGATGTTTTGTTCTGTTTTCATTGCCAGATTAAGTGGAATGAGATGATGTTACACCACAGTCCTCTGATCCTATAAGCAAAATACCAAACTACTTTTTTCTGAGCAATACTAATATTGCACTTTATTCAATGTTTTCATTTTACCTGTGCTCCTTTTATCCTTAAGATAGAAGATAAGTTTCAGTGCACATTCAGTAAAGGAATGAAATAATTCTTAAAATGTACCTATCTTTTACTTATACCTTTGTTTATCTTTGCTTTTTACATGAATAAATGACTTCAGCATCACATGTTGTATTTCATGTTTCTGGATCAAAAAGGCTCATTTAGATATTCACAATGAGGAGGAGGTGTAGTGTTACATAGCTATTCATCTAGAGTTGAGGAGCTGGAAACAAAGTAAAGAAAAATAAAAATTTTCAAAAAAGAGAAAGAAAAAGGAAACCATGGAGAGAACGAGGATGTCCAACCTTCTGTATCAGAATCAACAACACAACTAATATTAACTTTTATTTTTCTGTTATAAAGAGTAAAAAAATAAAAATAAAAATAACAATAACCATAACAGAAATATCAATATTAAAAAGATTAATAATGAAAATGTGTGTGATAGCTTCAGGGAAGAGCCTGGATAAAGTAACAAACAAAACAATGTAACTAATCCAGAAATCTCTCTAAATTACCTGGAGAAATCTAGGTAATTTCTAATCTAATCTAATATACAGATGTAAATGTACAACACAACGCTATAAATAATGTACGCCCTCAGACATAACAATAGTGGGTAACACTTTAGAATACTGATCCTTCATTAATTAATTACTACACAGGAACAAATGTGTAATGCATTATTAACACTCTAGTAACTACTATTAACTAACAAGAAACTCTGATGAATGAATTAGTAAGTAATAGTGCTCAGTTGAAGGAGGTAGTTCTCTATTAGCTAATCAGTAACTACTGTTTTTTCATTCCTCCCAGAGAACTACTAAGAACTACTATATACAGGTTCATAATTAATGTGAGTAATGCATAATGTATAATTAATTCTAAAGTAAAGGCCTTGGTAACCCACTAGTAATGACTGAAGTATTACCAAATACTTAAGAAGGAATTACTAATTATTTGGATCAGTATTCTAAAGTGAAAAACATGATATCTCTCTAGTAACTACTGGAGTCACTGTAAACTTTTGAGGTTTTTGAAAAAGTATTGGATAGTAATAACACAAGAGTTACTATATAACTCTGAAGTAACTACTTCTTATTTGGATCAGTATTCTAAAGTGAAGATCATGGTAACCCACTAGTAATTACTTAAGTGTTACCAAATATATCATAAGGAATTACTGTACAAAACTGTACAAAAACCTCAAAAGTTTACAATGACTCCAGTAATTACTAGAAAGTTATCATGCTTTTCACTTTAGAATACTGATCCAAATAATTAGTAATTCCTTCTTAAGTATTTGGTAATACTTCAGTCATTACCAGTGGGTTACCATGACCTTTACTTTAGAATTAATTATACATTATGCATTGTTCACATTAATTACGAACCTGTATACCACAGAAAATCTCCCCTCCTTCTCCATGCTTTCTGAGGCAGAGGAATTGTCCTCTTCAATTCTACCTGCACTCACTCACATTATCAATTCTTCCCCTGGAACATTTCCCACAGCCTTTAAGCAGGCTAGGATTACCCCACTGCTTAAAAAACCCACTCTGAATCCAGCACTTTTAGAAAACTACAGACCAGTATCCCTTCTTCCTTTCATTGCTAAGACACTTGAGAGAGTTGTGTTCAACCAACTGTCTACTTATCTCACACAGAACAACCTCCTGGACAACCACCAGTCTGGTTTCAAGAGTGGCCACTCAACTGAGACTGCCCTGCTCTCAGTCACTGAAGCCCTGAGACTGGCACGAGCAACTTCAAAATCATCAGTACTCATCTTGCTGGATCTGTCTGCTGCTTTTGACACCATTAACCACCAGATCCTCCTGTCAACACTCATGTCTAAGGGCGTCTCGGGAACTGCACTCCAGTGGTTCAAGTCTTACCTCTCAGGTAGGTCCTTCAGGGTATCTTGGAGAGGTGAGGTGTCCAAGTCACATCATCTTGCTACTGGGGTACCTTAGGGCTCAGTGCTTGGACCACTTCTCTTCTCCATCTACATGTCATCACTAGGATCTGTCATTCAGGATCATGGTTTCTCCTATCACTGTTACGCTGATGACACACAATTCTACCTCTCATTCCAACCAGATGATCTGACGGTTGCTGGTCGCATCACAGCCTGCCTGACAGCCATTTCTGCCTGGATGAAGGACCACCACCTTCAACTCAACCTTGCAAAGACAGAACTGCTTGTGATCGGTGCCAACCCAACACTTCATCATAACCTTTCAATTCAACTTGGGTCGTCAACCATTACTCCTTCCAGGACAGCCAGGAACCTTGGTGTGGTGATGGATGATTGTTTAAACTTCACAGATCATTTTGCGACAACGGCCCGGTCCTGCAGATTTGCCTTGTACAACATCAGGAAGATTAGACCCTTCCTATCGGAGCATTCCACACAAATTCTTGTCCAAGCTCTTGTTCTATCCAGACTGGACTATTGTAATGCTCTCTTGGCTGGCCTTCCAGCATGCACTGTCAAGCCTCTACAACTGATCCAGAATGCTGCAGCAAGACTGGTCTTCAATGAACCAAAGAGAGCGCCCGTCACACCTTTCTTCATCAGTCTGCATTGGCTGCCAGTAGCTGCTCGCATCCAATTCAAGGCTCTGATGTTTGCCTACAGAACGACCGCTGGCTCTGCACCGCTATACCTTAACTTGCTACTTCAGACTTATGCGCCCTCCAGAAACTTGCGTTCTGCAAGTGAACGGCGTCTTGTGGTGCCATCACAAAGGGGCACAAAATCACTCTCACGGACCTTCTCTGGGTCTGTTCCTGGCTGGTGGAATGACCTGATACGCTCTATCCGAGCAGCTGAGTCTCTAGCCATTTTCAAAAAAAAAATGCTAAAGACATATCTTTTTCGTCAGCACTTGACCCAGTAATAGTAGCAGTTACCTTGATTTCTATTCTTCTTCCATCTATTTGTGTATTTAAAAAAAAAAAAAAAAAAAAATGCTACGAGTATGTTACTGTCATAACTGTGACTTCACACAGCACTTACGTACTGTTGTTCTCATGTTGTTTTGATTGATTCTACTATTCTCATTTGTAAGTCGCTTTGGATAAAAGCGTCTGCTAAATGACTAAATGTAAATGTAATTCATTAATCAGAGTTTCTTGTTAGTTAATAGTAGTTACTAGAGTGTTAATAATGCATTATTCATTTGTTTCCTGTGTAGTTATTCATTAATGAAGGATCAGTATTCTAAAGTGTTACCTAATAGTGATATGAAATGGACTCATGAAGCTAATGTGTGATGTTAAAGGGTGTTCATTCAAAAATGAAAATTCTGTCAGTAATTACTCGCCTTCATGTCGTTCCACACCCGTAAGACCTTCGTTCATCTTCAGAATGAAATTCGATGGCTCAGGCCTGCATTGACAGCAAGATAATTAACACTTTCAATGCCCAAAGCTACTAAAGACATATTTAAAACAGTCATGTGACTGCAGTGGTTCAACCTTAATGTTACGAAGTGACAAGAATACTTTTTGTGTGGCAAAAAAACGAAATAACAACTTTATTCAACAATATCTACTGATGGGGGATTTCGAAACGCTACTTTGTGAAGCTTGAAAGCTTAATAAAGTATCAGTATTTGTGAATCTGCTATCATTGGTTTTAAAAACAACAAAACATGATCAAATGCTAAACAATTTCTTATCTTAAAGCTAATAAGATTGGCCTTGATTTGTTAACAAGGCTTTTAAAACTGAGAATCTAAAATCACATGTTTTTCCTCTGATACTTGTTCAATAAACTCCAACCCCAAATCAAGAAAAGTTGGGACATTTTTCTGTCCCAAATTTTTTCTGTGATCTGTGATCATTCTCTTTCAGCTTTAACTGACAAAAGAACAAAGAAAAGATTTCCAGTGTCTTCAACAACTTAATTGTTTTTTGTATTTTTTTTTTTTTTTTTTTTTTTTTTGATGGCTGCAACACACTCCAAAAAAGTTAAAGTGTACATATATCTTCTGTAGAAACCTCAGGACCAAAAAATGTTTGTCCAATCATTGCACATGCCTTTTCTTTTACTTTTTTATTTCTTTTTTTTTTTTTTTTTTTTTTTTTTTACTTTTTTTGGTTTTAAAACCCATATAACCATGGGTGAAGCAACTGTAAATTAAATCCATGAACTATAAGAATTCTACTATTGCAACGTTATAAATGTCTTTACTGTCACTTTTGATCAATTTAATGTGTCCTTGCTGAATAAAAGTTTCAATTTCTTTCTTTTTTTCTTTTTTTACAGAAAGTGAGGCAGAAGAACCAGGAGATGAAGGTGCTGATGGATGAGGAACCTCCTGTGGCACATCAATGTCATGCTCACCATGCAGAATGACCGCGGTACACTTCCTAGTAAACATCTGACCATCTTCGGTCAACCCTCAGTCTTCTCAGTGCATCTTCTCTCACGAATAGCAGCAGACAGCAGACTGCCTTTCGTTCACTGCTCGTTCATCTCAAATGAGATCAGACTCAGCTGCTCTTTGTGGTCCTGCCTCATTTACAGTGTTGAATCCCAATGATCTGATTAATAACTACTTCATCAAAGCACTGAATTAGCATCAGTTTGAGCAGCAGGAATGTAAAGTAATGTCAAAGCCATGCTGATGATGTTGTTGGCACTTCTGAGCTTGGTAAATAACAGTGTTTACAATAAATTCACATAGAAAACAGCTATTGTACATTGTAATAATATTTTACAAAGTTCTTACTGTATTTTTGATCAAATAAATGCAGCCTTGGTGAGCAGAGGAGACCTTTTTCAAAGGAACACATCTTACAGACCCCAAGCTTTTGAACGTTTTTTAAAAATCGTCACACTCTATGAATATAATAACAGAAAAATATTTAACTTCATGCCTTTTGAACAGTCAGTAATTACACTGATTTTACTTTCACCTGTTTGCCAGCAGGGGGTGAAGTTAAGCCATATTTTTGTGCAAAATTCACATTTCATTTGTCAGTTAACCTAAGGGCATTGGACTAACCCCCAGTTTCACAGACAAAGCTTAAGGTAATCCTAGACTAAAATGCATGTTTGAGCTTTTTTTTTTTTTAACCGAAAGAAACTTGCACTGACATACATGTGTCAGTGTAACTGTTTTGTCTCAAGAAGCACAACAGTAATGTTTTTTTTTTTTTCTAGGGTACGTTTATATAAGCTACTTTAATGCCCTAATTGAACTAATGCATAATTCTGGCTTAATCTAAAGCCTGTCTGTGAAACAGCAAATCAAAACAGCAGCATTAAATATACAATCACATCATTTTCAGAATGATCACTTCCACCTGTCGGCCAGCAGGGGGCGACGTTAAGCCATACTTTTGTGCCAAATTCACTTTTGATTTGTCATTTAACCTGAGGGCAGGGGACTAAGTATGTGCTAATGATGTATGGCATCCTGTGCTGGTTTATTTTCCCTGTCAGACCTTCCTCTCTGTCAGACGCACCGCTGTATACACATCTAAAATGACCCAGCTCTCACCTCCAGTGTGGTGAGTACAATCTTATCCACGGAGGAGAAGCACGCCTCCCAGAGCATCTGTGTTCGGTGTCTCAGTGCCAGCACCCTGTCAATGCCCACCGCCCGCACCGTAGACGGGACCTGAGGGAACAGAGTGACAGAACTAAATGATGTAAGTCCAAAACCTCAGTGTCGAGTTTCTACCTGTTGACCACCTCCACAAACTCTCTCAGACACAAATGTGCTGCAGTGACAAAAGTGTTGCACTGATCTTAAGCTACATCTTAAGACACTTAAATTTACTGTAAAGCAAAAGTACTGTAGTCTACTAAACATTTATTTTATTCAAAATATATAATTTACAAAATTTATCTAAAAAATGCTATAAAATCAAACCCACATGTCTAACCAAACTGTAGTAGAAGTAGAAGTTGATTACACAAATATTGAAGTTCCCATGAGATTTTGTTTAGAAAGAGTTTTGATTATAAAATATTGAAGTAAATTTTGTAATATGAAACATGACAACTCCTGCTAAAAGGAACTTAAGTCCTGTTTTCATGATAACGTAATGTCTGATTTCAAACTAGTTTTCACAGGATAAATATTGAGGGTGTAAACCTTCTGTTGTGGCAAAAAAAAAAATTAACTCCGACTCTACTGCATAAGAGACAAACACGTCCAATTGTCTTTAAAGCTTTTATTTCTTGCAAGAAAGGTCAGACAGGTCATACAGAAACACAAGTAGCTGCAGAGTGTAAGACCAAGAACGAAAGCTTCACCTCACTTTTATATCTCTAACCTCCAAGGCCGAAGCCTCTGTCCTTTTACCATACTAGGAACATCTCTTAGTGGCTGTAACTTTCCACACATTGTTAGCACAGACATATTTTTAACATACATCTTGCATTTCCCCATACCATATCTTGCTCTTTCTATTTCTGACATCTATGTTAAACATTACCACTTAAGCCAACATCATATCATGTTCCATAAGCATCATATTTCACAAGAATACAGGTTAAAATCATATGAAAAATTAAAATTTCCACAACAATTCCCTCTTCTTATCATTCATTGATAACTAATCATTACTTCTACTTCATTTCACATCACACTCTTAAGTGTTAACCACTAGTTAACATTCATATTCAACTTAAAGTATCTTATACAGTAAATTTAAGTTCTTACGTCACATTTATGCTCTTCATTTCTGATCTTCATACAAACAACAAATTCAGATACCTCACCCAATCATAGAAATCCTTAATTTTACAGATATATAGCATGCAAATTTAGGTTCTATAACATCTTATTGCAACAAATCCATTTTGTAGCCCATGATGTCATTGTCCAACCTCAGTGGTGATTTGGAATTCCTTGAGCTGGTTTTACCTGTACACAAACTTTGGACAGGATAGAAAACATTTCTTTGCAATAGTTCAACATGTCATGTTCACACAATTTTGTTGATGCCACTTGTTGTTTAGCCCCTTCTATTCCCAAAAATGGGCTCTTCCAACCTAATTTAAAATTTTCAGGCATATTTTCAGCCATACATTCGTTAGTTACCATCCCCCTTTTTGATGCATTGTTCATCAATTAATCATAGTGGTTGGAGACATGTTTCTCTAAACAACATTTGCCATCAACACTAAACTAAAATCCATCTTCAATTCTGCAACCAGATTTTCTCCAGCTTTCTCTGTCTCTGAACATGCTCTGTAAAGAGTTAGAAAAATCATGGTTATTTTCAGATGACAGATTACACACAATCTCCTGTGTCTGCTCCAGAACTTCCTGAAGAAACAGAAACTTTTTATTAGTTTGGGCACAAACAGAAATTTAAACCACAGCACCCCAAAGATCGTCTACCACCCCAACCTAACAATGGGCACCTGTGTAGATAGTCACAATTCTTCCCACCTTGACTTCTCCCTTGTATTCTGTCATAAAAGCTCCTAACTTCTCACTGTAACTCACATTGTCACTCTTCTCTTCAGACTCCAGTCTGCCGTCTCAACCCACTTTCTGACAAACAGGACCACTTTATTTTTATGTTTAGCCCAAAATTTAGCAGGTACCTCAGCCAATGCTGGGTGTACTTCTGAAGCACAGTTGTTTACTGTGCAATGATTTTTCTTTACTCTGTTTTTCAATTGGTATTACAATTCTTTTAGTCAGTCTACCCCCTCCAGTGAGGGTCACAAACTCATCTGCTTATACCAAATAGTTAGAGGACAGTAGCCCTTAAACCAACACTTCACATTCCATGGTCACAACTTATCCTTCGCTATTCCGGCCTCTTGTTTTGTCTCTGAAGAGCCATCTACAAACAACACATCCTCACAGTTATCAAATGGTTTATCTAGCAGGTCAAGTCATGGTGTACAGACTTGATCAAGGATAGTCAAACAACAATGATGTTCCTTCTCATCATCCTTTGTTCTGTGAAGGTTACTGGGCTCTCTGGATAATCTTGTCTATTGCCAGTGTGTCACTGTTTCTCTGCCGTCAAGTCTACATTTTACATTTAGCATTGTGATCACACATAGCTGACAATCTTTAAATTCAGACCCCAAGTTGAATTTAGACAAGGGGTTTTAACCCAAGGATGGCAATCTTCAATTTCACAATTCCAATTTTCCATAAATACTTAAACTTACTTATCCAGAGAATAATTCAAATCAACATCATAAATGACAAAAGTAGTCATAATTACCATTAGTAGACAGAGCTGGATAAACAATCCACTTAAAGCTCGTCCCCATGTTCTGTATCGTCTTTTCATCAGATTCAATCAAAATATCTGCTTCTCCAAATTTCTCGTTTCACTTAACCCATCTGTAACGATAAAACATGGGGACGAAATATTTCCCCAAACTAACACATACAAAACATAAAGTCCAGTCACTCTCATACTCACTCACACTAGACACACACGCTATAAACTGCTCACTTTCAAAGTTGCTTTTGGTGTTAAATCTAAAAACACATCTTTAAACTTCACATTGTTCTGTAGATCTTTACTTAGTTTTTTACATGATCTTTTATTCAGTCTCAAAACATCTCTGTTCACTATAATTCTTTTTCACAAATGTCAGCTGGGTTGTTTTGGTTCTAGTCTCATTGCTTTGTTTTGTTTAAACTTTAGCAGACTGATAACAGACAGACAGAGTATCCTTGCCTCTACCCCAGCCATCTCTCTCTCTCTTTCTCTCTCTCTCTCTCTCTCTCTTACTGCACAAATAATCAATTCAGCAGCCTCTCAAGACTGTAACTTAGACTGAATTTAATATCAAATTACTATACATAACCCTTGGTCATTCACAAATGTTCAAATGTAAATGTTTTAATTTTCAAATAAAGAAAACATTACCACCATCTAAAATATGTCATGCTAGTTGCCATTTTTGAGGTTTTCTTTAGTTTAAATGCTGAATGCACTTAACTTTCTCTTGAATCTGCAAAATCAGTCTTCATTTTACTCTGGTCTCCCCAGAAATTACGGACAATCACCTCATGGTCTCAGTCGGCTCTTTCAGCTGCTAACTATTATAGCAGCTGATCTCAATCCCTCATAAAACCTTCCGGACCGCGACCACCGAGTCAGCCAGAGCAGTCAAAATGGTTCGTCCCGGTTCCTAATTGAACTTTTACCAAATCATAAATTCCCCTCTTTTTACTTTTTCTGTTCAAACCTTATTTTACCCACACAAACTCATATTTAAATCACTTAAATCCCAAATTTTCAATTTTTCCTGTTTCCTAATCTTCCAAATTTTACCAAATCACACTTACTTCCCCATAAAATTTAAATGTATCTCTTACCAGAGAGTCATGTAGCCACCTGGGTTCATTTTCTGATTCCAGTGGTGTCCCCCTCTGGACCCTGGCGGTCGGCCCCTCATCCCTTAATCTATTCGGGGTAGGGCTGAGACTACTATTAAGTCCAGGAAGATCAGTCACCGTCCGCTCTCGGGTCCAAAAGGCACATCCATGGAATCCCACTTTCTGACACCAAATTGTTGTGGAACAAAAATCAACTCCGACTCTACTGCATAAGAGACAAACACGTCCAATTGTCTTTAAAGCTTTTATTTCTTGCAAGAAAGGTCAGACAGGTCATACAGAAACACAAGTAGCTGCAGAGTCTAAGACCAAGAACGAAAGCTTCACCTCACTTTTATATCTCTAACCTCCAAGGCCGAAGCCTCTGTCCTTATGTCCACCATATTTGGAACATCTCTTAGTGGCTGTAACTTTCCACACATTGTTAGCACAGACATATTTTTAACATACATCTTGCATTTCCCCATATCATATCTTGCTCTTTCTATTTCTGACATCTATGTTAACATTACCACTTAAGCTAACATCATATCATGTTCCATAAGCATCATATTTACAAGAATACAGGTTAAAATCATATGAAAAATTAAAATTTCCACAACACTTCTAATGAGACTTAATTTATAATGATTAATAAAATATGTGACAGAAAAAAAGCAATAAAAAATAGCGTCAAGCGCCCTGCTAACAGGATGCTAACAGCTAAGAAGTTAAAGAAATTGTTCGTTTTATAAATAGATTTGATTAACAACATTATTTATAGTGTGTGGTGTGTGTGTGTGTATATATATATATATATATATATATATATATAGTACATTTAGCATAGTATACTTGTATAGTATATTTAGCATACTTAGTATACTTGTATAGTATATTTAGCATAGTATACAGTGCTCAAGTTAAAAGAACTTTAAAAAAATGTGTCTCAACACCTTGCGTTTTCCACTGAATGGCCCCTGAATGGGAGAAAAATAATGCAAGGTCTATCTAGCGCGTTTACATAGAAAATAATGGAAAAACAGTGCAGTGGAATGCAAAAACACATTCTTTGGAAATTGCCTCATACTACTACTTCTGTTTTGTTGTTGCCGGAGTATCCTAGGCTGTAAAGGCTGTGGGCAGGTGCTAAAGTCCTGCTGGAAAAGGAAATCAGCATCTCCATAAAGCTTGTCAGCAGATGGAAGCATAAAGTGCTCCAAAATCTCCTGGAAGATGGCTGCATTGACTTTGCACTTGATAAAACACAATGGACCAACACCAGCAGACGTCACGGCCCCCCAAATCATTACTAACTTCAGAAACTTCCCACTAGACTTCAAGCAGCTTGGATTCTGTGCCTCTCCAGTCTTCCTTCAGACTCTGGGACCATGATTTCAACATGAAATGCAAAATTTACTTTTATCTGAAAAGAACACTTTCAACCACTGTTCACTGTCCAGTTCTTTTTCTCCTTAGCCCAGGTAAGATGCTTCTGACGTTGTTTCTGTTTCAGAAGTGGCTTGGTAGTCCTTTTCCTGAAGATGTCTGAGTGTGGTGGCTCTTGATGCGCTGACTCCGGCTTCATTTGACTCATTGTGAAGCTCTCCCAAGTGTCTGAATCGCCTTTACTTGACAGTATTCTCAAGCTTGTGGTCATCCCTGTTGCTTGTGCACCTTTGCCTACCCAATTTCTTCCTTCTAGTCAACTTTGCATTTAATATGCTTTGATACATCACTCTGTAAACAGCCACCACATTCAGTAATGACCATCTGTGACTTACTCTCTTTGTGGAGGGTGTCAATGATTGTCTCCTGGACCATTGCCAGGTCAGCAGTCTTCCCCATTAGTGTGGTTTCAAAGAACAAGAGATACCTGGAATTTATACTGTAGGGATGGTCATTTAATGAAACTCAAATGTAAATATTCTAATATTTTGATATACTGGATTTTAGACTTTCATGAGCTGTACGCTCTAATCAACAAATAAAAAAAAAAATATATATATATATATATATATAATATATATATATATATATATATATATATATATATATATATATATATATATGATATTACAGTGTTTTTCTATATTCCTGACAGTAAATTAAGCGGCAACAAACCTATATAAAGTTTCAGTCATGGAAAGAAAAAAAATGTATATGTGTCCCACTTTACAAGAACATGAAATACTAATATGCCCATAATTATAAAATGCTTGTTTTTCTAATTATTAAGCCAAAGTCTTTAGTTGAATGCTGATTATTATTGAAGCAATGCAATGCAATGCAATGAAAAAAAAAATAGGCAGAGAATCCAGAAAATGTTTTTTGAACACAAAACAATCCAATCTTGATTTAAACAATTGACAGTAACCGAACTGACCTAATATAACACTTAATAATGACAGTCATAGATAAAAGAGTATGAAATATGGGAAAAAAAAAAAACATTAAACAAATGACCCACCCACCCCTCCCCAAAAATAAAATAAAATAAAATACACAAATAAAAACTAAATTAAATATATACATATTTAGGATTTAGACACATGAGATATCCTAGACTTTACCTACACACTTAAGGAGACAAAGCATGTTTGACGTTATACTTATCTCTTTATACCATTTTCTCAATCAATGCAAGAAATGAACCCCATATTTTCATATACAGATCAAGGCGTCCTGAGACTCTAAATATCACACGTTCATAGCTAGCAATATTGGACATGAGTTCCAGCCATTCATCAAACGAAGAGGGCATAACAGATTTCCAATGTCTCAGAATGATTCTACATCCGGACACCATAGCTAGACGGCACCATTTCCTTTGTTGCCAGGAGAGGCCCGTATCTTCTGGTAAGATACCCAACATACAGAGACCATGTTTTTTGTGTAATGTTAGGCTGAAAATGTTACTAACAAAATGTACAATCTTTTCCCATAGTTCTTTAACCTTATCACATTCATACAACATATGAACCATAGTACCAATATCGGTATTACATTGCCATCACAGATCATGATTTCTTGGTTTAAGTCTAGCCATCCTGGTTGGAGTCCATTTAGATACAACCTGCTTCCACATTTCATCCTTAATTGTTTCCCCTAGATCTCTTTCCCATGTCATTTTAAGTCCATTTAAATTAGGTGCATTAACATCTCTAATTAAGGCATAGCAAGCTGAACAACCTCCAGGCATTTTTAATGGTCACAAGGAGACAATGTCTTATTTGCAGGTATTTCCAAAAGTCATTGTTTGGCAAGTTATACTTTTGTTTCAAATGATTAAATGAGACCACATGTTCTCCTTCATAAAGATTGTCCAAGAACCATATCCCTTTATTGTCCCACTGTGTCCAGTAGAAAGGCTTCTTATCTATTTGTAATTTAGTATTATACCAGATCAAGGCTTTAGATGTTAGCCATGGGGTTTGTTTGAAGTTTTGGTGATACAATTTCCAGCTTTCTCTAACAAACCTCAGAACAGGATTCTGGTCAGGTATTGGTTGGGCAAGTTGTGTCAAGAAAGCCTCTGTTGGAAAAGGGGCCAACATTTCCTTTTCAATATGTACCCACGTAGGGGCTACATTAGGCGCCATATTGATTTTTGTCCACTGTGAAAGTGAAAACGACCAATAATACCAATCATCTCTGGGCAGAGAGAGCCCATGCAAACTTTTAGCAGAATATAATTTGGTACGATTAAAAAGGGGTTTCTTCCCTTGCCAAATAAAGGATTCAACACTTTTATTATATTCCTTCAGAAGTGATAGTGGTAATGTAAGGGGGAGCATATATGACAAATAGTTAATTTTGGGGACAGTTATCATTTTAACAAGATTAATTTGAAAAATAGAAAATGTAAGTTTGCTCCAATTCTGTAATAAATTTTGGATCTCTTGAATAACTGGTTGAAAGTTAGCTTGCATAATTTTTCTAATCTAGGTATAAATTTGATTCCCAGATAAACTATACCAGATGAGACCCATTTAAATGGCCATTGTACTTCTAACATATTATTATGGTTTTTAGACAGAGGCATTATTTCTGATTTACTCCAATTAATTTTATATCCTGATATTTGAGAAAAGTCATCAATTAAAGAGCACATTGTGGGTACTGTTATTAGTGGGTTACTAGAGATAAGTAAAATGTTGTCAGCATACAGAAGTATTTTATGCTCCTGCTGACCAGCCACAACCCCCTTAATATTTGGGTTACTGCGTATAGCTATAGCCACTGGCTCTAATACCAATGCAAAAATGAGGGGCGAAAGGGGACACCCCTGTTTTGTGCCCCTATGTACCTCGAATCGTGATGACGTTATGCCATTACACAACACTGAGGCTTGGGGTCCAGTGTATAGTAATTTAACCCATTTAGTAAATACTGACCCAAAGCCAAATCTTCTAAGGGTCTCGGATAAGAAACCCCACTCAACCCTGTCAAAGGCCTTCTCCGCATCTAGGGATAAGGCCATGACAGGGTCCGAGACATCTCTAGATTTCCACATGAGATGTAATAGTCTTCTCATGTTATCCACCGAAGACCTAGTCCTAATAAATCCAACTTGGTCTGGATGTATAATGGTTGGTAATATGTTTTCTAATCTCTTTGTGAGTACTTTGGCCAAGATTTTCCATCCACGTTGCCGAGTGAAATTGGTCTGTAGTTTGCACAATATTGCTGGTCTTTCCCTTTCTTGTGAATAAGAGTGATTATACTGGTTCTCATACTCTCCGGAAGTTTACCAGTTATCAAAGCATTCTGAAAGACTAAGAGTAATTTAGGTGCTAGAAATTCTGAATTTTTTTTTATAAAAGTCAGAAGGGAAGCCCCCTGGGGAACGACCCGATTTGAGATCGCGTATGGCGTTCTTAATTTCCTCTAATGTGATGTCACTTTATAGAGAGTCCCTATCAAATGTAGATAGACAAGGAGTCTGTAGGGAAGAGAAGAATCGGTCATATTTTCCAGTGGGTACTTCCCCTTGTGATGTATATAGCTCTTGATAAAAATTTGTAAAAACCTTATTCATTTCCTTTCCATCTGTAGTCAGTTTATCTTTATCGTCAAAAATAGAAGGAATAAAGTTCCTGCTCTCTCACCTTTTTCATAATAGTTTTGTTTTGTACAAAAAGGGGCAAATTCAGCTTTTTTTCTGTATAATATCATTTAGCTCCAATTTCAGACTGTTCAGTTTATTCAGTTACAGGATCTGGATGACTATAATGTTGTTGTTTTTCAGAGACCTAATTGTTTCTTCCAATTTAATTAGTTTTTCACTTTCCAAACGCTTATGTAGCGAACAGTGCTGAATAAGCCTGCCCCTCAAGAAAGCCTTAAAGGCATCCCATGTTATACCAGGGTCAGAAACAGAGCCCTCATTATATAACCAGTATTCATCCATTGCTGTTTGTATAAAGGAACATGAGATCTCATTTTGCAATAATGAATTGTTAAAGCGCCACCTTGTGTTTTCACTATTGTTTGCGGTCATAATGACTACATCTACTGGAGCGTGATCTGAGAGAACAATATTCCTGATTGAAGCAGACTGAACCTGACTCACCAGTTGTTTTGAGATTTAAAATATAGTCAATCCTTGAGTATGACTGATGAGGATGGGAGAAGAATGTGAAATCTTTCTCTAGGGGATGCAGTGTATGCCATATATCTATCAAGCCACATTCAACCATCATATTGTGTCTATTGATGAGTGCAATATTGGAGTGGTCTGTTTGTTACTAGACTTATCAAGGTCTATATTTCTAACTTGATTAAAATCGCCACCTAGTATTATGTTATAATTGCCAATATTTCTAATAATATTGCAGATTTCATTAAAGAAATCTGGAGACATTACATTAGGGGCGTAGATATTCATTATAGTATATTTCTGTCCTTCTAGGCTAGAGTCCAAAACTATCCATCTGCCGTCCTGGTCATTATATGTTTTGTGGACTTTAAAGTCTAAGCCTTTCTTGATCAAAATAGCCACACCTCTACTCCTCGTATTAAATGTGCTTGAGTATACCTGACCAATCCATCCCCGTTTAAATTTCTCAGATTCCGCAGCACTGAGGTGGGTTTCTTGCAGCATAGCTATATCAGATTTGTTTTGTTTGAGATATGTGAGAATTTTCTTACGTTTAATTACGTGGTTACAACCTGATATATTCCATGAAATGATTTTTAAGAATACCATATCTCTTGGATGTATTTTTTTTTTTTTTAGATTGTTTTATCTAAAAAAACATAATACACTGAACAAAATTATAAACGCAATACTTTTGTTTTTGCCCTCATTTTTCATGTGGTGAACTCAAAGATCTAATACGTTTTCTATGTACACAAAAGGTCTATTTCTCTCAAATATTGTTGACAAATCTGTCTAAATCTGTGTTAGTGAGCACTTCTCCTTTGCCGAGATAATCCATCCACCTCACAGGTGTGGCATATCAAGATGCTGATTAGACAGCATGATTATTGCACAGGTGTTGTAACGAAGGGGGACTCAGGCAGAGATCCATGTGCAAGCTTTATTACAAAAGTAAGCGTGGTCGTACAGGCAGGGTCTAAGCAGGGGCAAACAGGAACAGCAAGGGCTAGGCAGAATCGTAGTCAGGGTGCAGGCAGTAGATCAAGGCAGGCAGATATCATTCACAGTCCAGAAAAACAATAAACAGTCCAGAGGTATGCAGCAAGGAATCATAAACGGGTAACCAGGCAGGATCAAGAACAGATAGGCAGACAGGATACAGGGAAACGCTCAGAAATGTAACACAAGTGAAAACAAGACTTCGCGATCAGGTGATGAGTGTGTGAGTCTTTTATAGTCCAGTTAATGCATGGCAGCTGGGTGTGGTGATTAGTGTAGTGATTGGTGGAGTGAGTGCAGGTGATTGGCAGAGAGGATTATGGGAATGTAGTCCAGGAAGTGACAGGAACTGATGGTGATCGTGATGGTGATGGCCCCCTTCCCGGAAGGCGCGTCCTCGTGACGTAAATGGCACGAATAGGGAGGGAGGGTGGGTGCATTGGAGCTACGGCGGGAACATGGTCTCCAATGCAGGTTCCAGGGCAGCCACGGTGGATCAGGTGCCACGGGTAACCATGGCGGGTCAGGTGGCTCAGGCAGCCACGTCAGGTCAGGTGGCTTGAGCAACCACGGCAGGTCAGGTGGTTCAGGCAACCACGGCAGGTCAGGTGGTTCGGGCAACCACGGCAGGTTAGGTGGCTTGAGCAGCCACAGCAGGTCAGATGGTTCGGGCAGCCATGGCAGGTTAGATGGCATGAGGTGATGGTTCACCGGTTGGAGCGTGTTCTGGAGCAGACTCACTGGCTGAAGCGGGTTCTGGAGCGGACTCAAGGGCTGGAACGACCCCTACGTCCACAGACACCGAAGGGGTGGCCATCTTGCCCGTGGGCACTGGCAAAGCAGCCATCTTGTCCATTGCGTCCAGGGCGCTTGAGTGCGTCGCAACCGGCGACCTTGAGTGCGTCGCAACTGATGAATCTAAAAGCGTTGCAACCGGCGCACTTGAGAGCGTTGTAACCGACGAATTTGAGAGCGTAGCAACCGGCGAGCTGGGGTGCGCAGCGGCCACCGGGCTTGAGTGCGAAGTGGCCGGCTGGCTTGAGTGCGAAGCGTCCACCGGGCTTGAGTGCGAAGTGGCCGGCTGGCTTGAGTGCGAAGCGTCCACCGGGCTTGAGTGCGAAGTGGCCGGCTGGCTTGAGTGCGAAGCGTTCACCGGGCTTGAGAGCGAAGCGGCCGGCTGGCTTGGGTGCGTAGCGGCCGGCTGGCTTGGGTGCGAAGCGGCGGCATGAATTTTGGAATGCCAGCTGCTCGTGCTGTAGTCAGTGGAGGATCGTTCATGCTGGAACGCAATCCTCTCCGCTCTCGGACAGGACCAGCGATTCTGGACGTTCAGCGGGGACATGACTTGGTGTTGTTGTGACCGCCATTTTGTGATTGTAATCTGTCGTGGCAGCAATTACATGACCAGACGAGGTGTCGCATTCTTCCACGACACCCACAGTAAACGGAGAGCCAACAGTCAATAAAGCATAATCCAGAAACTGACTTAGAGATGAACGGGGTCCCTCACGAATGAGTTGTGATTTGAGTGGCTGATTAATGCCCTCACAGAAAAAGTCTATCAGCGCACAGTCCGGCAAGTCTGAGTGATAAGCAATGTCCAAATATTCCACAACATATTCCTCTAGCGATTGTGAGCCCTGCTTGAGCCCTAATAACAATAATGCAAAGTTCCTACCAGACCAGTGTTCATCAGAAAAGCTGCTGGATCGTTGTTGTGGCGAAGTCTTCTGTAACGAAGGGGGACTCAGGCAGAGATCCATGTGCAAGCTTTATTACAAAAGTAAGCGTGGTCGTACAGGCAGGGTCTAAGCAGGGGCAAACAGGAACAGCAAGGGCTAGGCAGAATCGTAGTCAGGGTGCAGGCAGTAGATCAAGGCAGGCAGATATCATTCACAGTCCAGAAAAACAATAAACAGTCCAGAGGTATGCAGCAAGGAATCATAAACGGGTAACCAGGCAGGATCAAGAACAGATAGGCAGACAGGATACAGGGAAAAGCTCAGAAATGTAACACAAGATCAGGTGATGAGTGTGTGAGTCTTTTATAGTCCAGTTAATGCATGGCAGCTGGGTGTGGTGATTAGTGTAGTGATTGGTGGAGTGAGTGCAGGTGATTGGCAGAGAGGATTATGGGGAATGTAGTCCAGGAAGTGACAGGAACTGACGATGATCGTGACAGGTGTGCCTTAGGCTGGCCACAATAAAAGGCCACTCTAAAATATGCAGTTTTATCACACAGCACAATGCCACAGATGTCACAAGCTTTGAGGGAGCGTGCAATTGGCATGCTGACTGCAGGAATGTCCACCAGAGCTGTTGCCCATGAATTGGATGTTCATTTCTCTACCATAAGTCGTCTCCAAAGGTGTTTCAGAGAATTTGGCAGTACATCCAACCGGCCTTTTGTGTACATAGAAAAAATCTTAGATCTTTGAGTTCAGCTCATGAAAAACGGGGGCAAATACAAAAGTGTTGTGTTTATAATTTTGTTAAGTGTAATAATTATAATCATAACACCAAAAAAAAGGACACTTTGTAGGATTCAGTGAAGTATGCTTCTGGCAAAAAAATAAAAAAATAATCCCAAACCTATAAGCAGTGACAGAAAATTTTACAGAACCAATACCCTTAAAGGCAATAAGTTGTTATTATAATAATAATAATAATAATAATAATAAAAATAAAAAATTATGATGCTTGAAACAGCTTTTTAAAAATCATTTATATCTGCCGTTATTGAAACGGTCTTTAATTTTTGATAGTGTAAATTGTGTACATTGTGCCCATGTTTACTTTGTTCTTCCTCATTTAAAGTAAACCCAACAATAAAGTACATTAAACTGCACAAATGAAAGACTTTGAGCACACATCCTTTTCATACTGACATGACAAAACTACACCACATTTGAATATTTTTTCCTTGTATGCCAGGAAAAGTACTGTGATATAGGAGCATAAATAATGATATTTATAATAATGATAAAATCTAAATGTTAGCATAACAGTTATTACATTGATCAGTAAATGGAACTGAACTGTATCTGAATTCATCTTAAATCCTGTTAACATGTACATGTTGTAAGAACTTCACACTAACAAAGTGTTTTGTATAGAGATTGTCAGTTACTTTGCTTTGTAAGATCATCATATACTGACAAGCATGAATGTAATGGAGGATTTTTTGAGTTTAGCTTTTCAATCCAATCCCGATACAGAGCATGCTGGGAAATCCACTGTCTAGTTTCAGTTGTCAATAAAAATGATTCATGTTATCCCAACTCAAAAGCATGATACGTTAACTTTCATTTCAAGTTTTAAGTGAGTTGAGTGCAATGAAATCAAACGTTGCAACTTATTTCAAATAAGTAAACTGAACAAGCAGTGTTTTAAGTGTCTTGTTCTGATAAATATTTTATAAAATTGTACTTGCCTGCAATTTTGTCTATTTTCAGTACTAGACTATTTCACTCAAAGGATAGAAATTGATAAAAAAAAAAAAGTGCAGGTCAGCGTTATTTCTTTTAATATAAATAAAACTGCAGATTATGATTTAAAATCATTATTCTATTAAATAAAATTATTGCATCTAGACCAGTGGTTCCCAAACCTGTCCTGGAGGACCCCCAGCCCTGCACATTTTGTATGTCTCCCTCATCTATCACACCTGATTCAACTCAGCTCATTAGTAGAAACTGCAAGACCTGAAATGGGTATGTCAGAAATAGGGAGACATACAAAATGTGCAGGGCTGGGGGTCCTCCAGGACAGGTTTGGGAAGCACTGATCTAGACAGTTTGACAAAAACTCAAGATCTCAAATTCTCTAATTCTGAGAACAAATCATCCATGATATTCCTGCAAAACACGTGTCACAATGCTAACAAAACTAAACGCAAATTTAAATTCACTCAACTGCAGAAGATCATTGTTTACATTCCTGATCATAAGAGCACACATTAAGTATTTGAACACATGATGAAAATTTCCTGCACAAGCAAAATTTCCTGCTTCTGTTCAAAAGGAACAAGGAATGAATAAACTGAAGAAATTAAACTTGAATGACTGGAGCTCCATCCAGTGATAACGCTATTCAACTTTGTTGTCAGTCATAGTGGATCTGAACGGATCTATCCATCAGAGTGGATCTAGACAGATCTTCTTTGCGCCGGAGGGAAAACTGTGTTTATAAATATTTATAATTGTCAGGTAGCTGTGTGTTCAAATTACCCTTACAGATAAATCTTCCTGGACTAACTCCGTCCAGAGCTGCATCCAGGGATAACAAATGCTTACTCCATAATTCTCCCAGCTTTTTCAACCAGACAGCAAGATTTAAAAAGCATGAAAAGTCAGAAATAAAAAGAGGATGCATAACAGATGGATGTGAAATGCAAATAAAAACAAGAAAAATAATTTAAAGAATAAAAAGATGATACATATAAAATAAGGTGCAATCAGTTCAGAGATAGCACAGTTGAGAAAATCCCCTGGATCCACTGTTTCCACAGGCCTTCTCATCCTTCAAACGACCGGATCATCTTTCTCCAGGAGGTTACACATTTCAGACAAACATGTTGATGCTTATATCTGAAACAATAATCAGATATACCCCCACAATAATCTTTTCACATTTAAAACATCAAAGTCACAGAGGTTTAATCATAGAATATTTAACATCAGTAATATCTTAAATTATTTATGAGAAATGTTTTGCATTCATTTTAAAAAACAACATTTACATATCAATGCCAATAAAGCATTTTTAATAAATTAATAAAGAATCACCCCCCTTTTGATAGTAAACATTCTTTTTTTAAAATGTGCTACTATTTTAAAACAATTCTCTAATGCACATCAGCATCTGTTGGTGACTGAGTTACAGTCATGTCGTTCATGCGGTGAAGTGTCTGGCAAAGTGTGAATGTCGTCTTCTTTATTTCATTTCAACAGTGCCAACTGGGTTTCCAAATCGCTTATTTTCTTAAGCAAATCATGATAGCCCATCTTTCTTTTCTGTGAAAAGTGACACTGCCTTGCTTTGTTTCCTGTCTTTCCACATGCAAAACAACATCCTGATCTTTCCGTCTTTTCTGCAAACAAAGCCTTGCAACGTGACCATGCTTTCCGCATGTATGACAGACCAATCTTTGAAGAGATCTCTCATTGTCTTGACAATGTTTATCAATGTGACCCGCTTTTCCAGATGCATAGCAAAGAATAACACCTTCTGAATTTAGTCTTGCAAATATGACGCAGGCAGACTTAAAACGGACATCATTCTTAGTAATATCAGGATTGCCGCTGAATGTTTTCAACAACTCCAATAATCGTTTTGAAAACGCTGCTGGTTGCTCCCCTTTCCTCGTGTGCATCTCAGATATTTTATCCCAATTAACTGCACATACGTAATATTTTACAGATGTAATTGTGTTTACATCGTCATAATAAAAAAGTATATGTTCTTGTACAAAAACTGCTGTCTTTATGTCTGGCCATTATTGATTGATAATAATATAATAGATTCTTTGTGTTATTAGCATGAGTAACTGCACAGATTTTACAGATGTAACTGTAAACATCATCTCAATTCAAAACGTATCTGTATGGCAGTACAGAAACTGTTGTCATTGTTGTGCATGGTTATAATATAAAACACATGAATTTTCAGACTATATTTTAGCTTGTTTTGGCTATAGCTTATGGGAAATATTGCCTTACAATGTCACTTATAAATGTTTGTGTATAAATGCTCAAGTGTAAACAATGTAAAGTGATACTCTCTAAACATGTTTGTGATATATTAAAGTAAAAGTCTTAAGTTTTATGTAAAGTACTTTTTATATTTATGTACAATAAAACTGATTAAAATCTATAGATCTCCTCACAATCTTTGTTCAGGCTTGATGTGTTCCATAGTTTGAAGAGTGGGACAGATTAATATTTGTTATATTATATTTGGAATAGAACTTCTTAAATGATGTTTCCTAAAATGTTTAATGCGATTACAAGCAAGTATAACACTGTAAATAAAACCAATAAAACCAACACGATAACCTATATATATGACGTTAAAGTGATTATTGTCATACACCAGGTGAAAACCCTTTAATTGATGTGCACAATATACAGTGAAAAAATGTGCCAGAATTTTTTGTAATAATTACTTGAAATGCAATTCATCACTGTGCAAAAAACAGAAAGCACCAACGTTTTTGTCAGGTTTTTAATATATGGTAGAATATGAGAAAATAGTGAAAGTACAAGTGGAAAATCTATCCATGAGACAAGAAGTCCGACAGTGGACATGTCAAATATTGATATAACACACAGGGAAAATATGTAACGGACACTTTCTGGAGATGCAATAATGGAATAATGTGTTTTTATGTGTGTTTCTTAAAATAAAGTTAACTTTAGCCAAATATATTAAGTGTTTCTATTTAATGAAGAAAACAAATCACAGAAGTGTGAAATTAATGTAAACTTCAATCTTTATCAGTGGCATTGCATCCATAGGAGGACATTTTCTCAGTGTTTATATATAAAATCTAAGCAGTAATTCACAACATGTTTATACTGATGTTATACTTGATAGAAAATAGGAAAAGCCATTTTATTGTGTTTGTAATAGCTTGAACATTTCTGGCCTCTCCTCTGGATTGCAGTCTGCGCTCTTCACAAATCACATGATAGTGATGTTACGAATAACTCTGAAGCTTCGAGGCGCATATCAAGCATACATCACAGTCTCCAAGCCCCACACTGGGGAAAGTATTGGTCTCACTTTCTGTCCAATCACGTTGGTGATTGTCGCTTTGCATGTCAGAATAATCAAACCCAAATCAGCTTACAAAAATGGAGACTCTTTTGTAATAGGTCCATTTAATGTTGATTTTTCAGATATCAGATCAGAATCAGTTGGTTGGGAGGATCTTAATTCAACAATAAATAGAGCATCATTTCTGAGCACAATATTATTCAACTAGACCCTCTTCACAGACTGCTGGTGTGTATTAATATTCATATCTATGTTTATTAGCCTATTTTTGGTTTGAAATGTTTTGACTGCATAATATTCCTTATGTGAATAATATATTGGATAAATAATAAATATAGCAATTGTTTATAAAAATACAATTAATTTCATTTATTATATAAAAATGTATTATTTTGTTTAAAAGCAGATAACTGCTGAATTGTGAAGGTCTTCTGTGAGGTTGATACAGTGATGAATTCCAGGTGAGTTGAATGTTTATGCACTCTCTACACCAGGGTAATGTTATAATTGGAATGTAAAAAAAAAAAAAAAAAAGGGTAATATGTCGAATACAGTTTTTAAATCAATTTGGTATCACTTTCACTAGTGATTAATTTGCAAAACTCTTGGCACAAAACTCTAAACCAATCACACTTGTAACACAGCTCTTTGTTGAAAAGACTACAATAGTTGTGCTACTTATGTTTCCTTTCACAAAACCATTATAGTAAATGTCACATTCGGACTTTGCAAAAACACAAAATAATAAATTGAGTTTGTTGATAATTAAGAGCAGCTAGATTAAATTGCATTAAAAGCATCACAGTTCCTTATTGCAAATAAATTTTGTTGCACAATGATGAATAATTTTCATGTCTTAAAAAAAAACAAAAAAAAAAAAACACTCTTGATGAATAAGTGCCAAACTTTGTTGGCAATTAAAATGTATTGATGGAAATTGAAAATTATTCCTTCATATGCTGAGATGAGGTGATGTGTTGTTGTGTCTTATATCAGGATGGCCATACGAGTGATTGTGTTTCTAACACTTACTGGACTGTGTGTCGCTGATTCCAAAGGTACGTTTAGAATTAAAATGCCTGGATTTAAAAATCTGTAACCATTGTGTATCATTACATATCAATCACATTAGTTTATTAAAATTATAGGCTGAAAAATGGTAATTGAAAGCTTGTGATTTATTTATTAATGAAGACTCTGTAATAGAATTTGTTTATGCACATTAAAGTCAAGTCAAGTCACCTTTATTTATATAGCGCTTTTTACAATGCAGATTGTGTCAAAGCATTGCTTTACATTGATAACTGGTACATAATTTTGGCTGCACAGCAGCTCTTAAAGAACAGTGTCAATGCAGGCAGATCAAAGCACTGTTGAATAAATGTCAAAAATACTGTTGAATATCAAATGTCAAGTCAAATGTCAAGTATAGTAAACAAAAAAAGAAGTTATTTATTATTTTATGTTAAACAGGGAATCTTGCTCTTGGAGCCACAGCTGTCCAGTCTTCCACAGCTGCTCAAGAAGTTGCTGAACATGCTGTTGATGGCAGCAGGAATCCACTTGCCAGTGCTGGGTCATGCAGTCATACTAATGCGGACAAGGACCCCTGGTGGAGAGTTGACTTGTCGGATGTCTACAGGATAACCAGTGTTAGCATCACTAATCGTGGAGATTGTTGTGCAGAGAGAATAAATGGTGCTCAGATCCGTATCGGCAACAGCCTGGAAAATAATGGCAACAATAATGATCTGTGAGTATTGTCTCTCTCTTAAAGGGATAGTTCACCCAAAAATGAAAATTTGATGCTTATCTGTTTACCTACAGCACATCCAAGATGTAGGAGACTTTGTTTGTTCAGTAGAACACAAATGATGATTTTTAACTCCAACCGTTGCCGTCTGTCAGTTGTATAATACATGTCAATGGGAACACAATCTATAAGAGTAAAAAAACATGCACAGACAAATCCAAATTAAACCCTGTGGCTCGTGACGACACACTGATGTCATAAGACACGAAACAATCTTGTTTGTACGAGAAACCAAACAGTATTTTTTATCATTTTTTACCTCTAATACACCACTATGTCCAACTGCCTTGCGCACGGCATCAGATTGGTAACAGATTGTGTTCCCATTGTCATGCATTATACGACTGACAGACTGCAACGGTTGGAGTTAAAAATCATCATTTGTGTTCTACTGAAGAAACAAAGTATCCTACATCTTGGATGCCCTGTAGGTAAGCAGATAAGCATCAAATTTTCATTTTTGGGTGAACTATCCCTTTAATACTTACACAAATGGTTAGAAAATGAATAAATAAGATAAAATTACTTTGAATAAATACTTTGACAGAAGTATATTTAATATGCTTCATGATGTTTTGATGTCTTCATGACGCCCCTCTCTATTTCTCTGTTACTGTGTTTCTTCACAGGGCTGCGACTGTTGTGTCCATCCCACTTGGAGACACAAAAACATTTGAGTTTAACCCTATTACAGGGCGATATGTCAACATTATTATTCCTGGACGCAATGAATATCTCACACTGTGTGAAGTCGAGGTGTTTGCAGGTAAGAGACAGAGAGAGAAGAAAACTCTGTGATAGAATTTATATACTTATTAATGTGTTTATAACTGTTATTATTTTATTAACAGAAAACTACACACCGTCGTACACTTGTGTTCTAACCCAAAGTGAGTGTTTTTCATTACTTTGAATGTTGTCAGTAAACATATATAATATTCTTACTGAACATTTGGTAACCAATAAGGGATCATTTACATCAAGACTGTTATTATTGCAAAATAAACTCAGAAAGGATGATTATTATATGACTACTAGTCACAAATAAGTAGTTTTGGACACAATATATTGATTTGAGTTAAATATTTTATTTGCTCACTTGTAATAAAAGCAAAGCTTCCTTGAAGAAAAAAAAATTCCTAGCAAGACAAACATTTAAGGGATAATGTACAGTCAGGTACACCAAATAAATAATTACATAGACATATTGATCTGAGATTAAACCGTTTACATTACAGTGTACAAAAACAATCATTTGGGCAAGAAGGCGAACACTACAGTACTCTTAATACTAAAAATACTTATACAATCTTCATACTTCAATACAATCAATAACTCTAACAGAGATGCCCCAGTTGTGTTTGTATGAAATGAGAGAGCGAGTCTGTGGTGTGATACAAGAAACATCAGAGAAAGACCGGCTTCAGAAACCCGGATGAACTGTCTGTTATACAGCGTTACTATTGATGACGGTCATTATCTGGAAATATCAGACCTCAGAATGTCACGACTGACCAATCAGAATCAAGTATTCCAGAGAGCCGTGTGATAATCATTTGGATTACATAGCTTAGCATTATTTTGCTCCTTGGAATTATATTGCATATTAAAATAGAAAAAAAGTTATTGTTTATAATTTTATGTTAAACAGGGAATCTTGCTATTGGAGCCAGAGCTGTCCAGTCTTCCATATACGCTCAAGATGTTGCTGAACATGCTATCGATGGGAACAGGAATCCACTTTACCTTGGTAGATCATGCAGTCATACTAAATGGGACAGGGACGCCTGGTGGAGAGTTGACTTGTTGGGAGTCTACAGGGTATCCAGTGTTAGCATCACTAATCGTGGAGATTGTTGTGCAGAGAGAATAAATGGTGCTCAGATCCGTATCGGCAACAGCCTGGCAAATAATGGCAACAATAATCAACTGTAAGTATTGTCTCTCTCTTAATACTTACACAAATGGTTAGAAAATGAGTAAATGAGATAAAATCACTTTGAATAAATCATCGCCTTTGACAGAAGTATATTTAATATGCTTCATGTCATTTTGATACGCCCCTCTCTATTTCTCTGTTACTGTGTTTCTTCACAGGGCTGCAACTGTTGTGTCCATCCCACTTGGAGCGTCACAAACATTTGAGTTTAAGCCTGTTAATGGGCGATTTGTCAACATTTTTATACCTGGGCGCAATGAATATCTCACACTGTGTGAGGTTGAGGTGTTTGCAGGTGAGTGATAAAAGGAGAGAGACATGGTGTGTAGACATTTGTACTATTTATGCTATGTGTATTTGTCTTAATGATTTTTTCTGTTTTCATTGCCAGATTAAGTGGAATGAGATGATGTTACACCACAGTCCACTGATCCTATAAGCAAAATACTAAACTACAGTTTTCTGAGCAATACTAATATTGCACCTTTTTCATTGTTTTCATTTTACCTGTACACCTTTTATTCTTCAGATAAAAGATAAGTTTCAGTGCACATTCAGTAAAGGTTTGAAATGGTTCTTAAAATGCACCTATCTTTTGTCCATCTTTGTTTATCTTTGCTTTCTGCATGAATAAATTACTTCAGCATTGCATGTTGTATTTCATGTTTCTGGATAAAAAAGGCTCATTTAGATATTCACAATGAGGAGGAGGTGTAGTGTTACATAGCTACCCATCTAGAGTTGGGGAGCTGGAAACAAAGTAAAGAAAAATTAAATTTTTCATAAAAGAGAAAGAAAAAAAGAAACATGGATAATAACAGAAATATCAAAAAGAATAGTAATGAAAATAGGGGTGCTTCAGTAGCTTCAGAGGTGATCCAGGCCAAAATAACAAACAAACAAAACAAAAGATCTCTCTAAATTACCTGGAGAAAGATAGATAATCCAGAAAAATAATTTACATATCTCTTCCCTCTCTCTCTCTTTAACCATAAATAGGAGTACAGACAAGGTTTCTACTGCTGCCCCATCTTCTGATTGTGTGTCTTCAGAAGAAATAAAGAGATGAAATTAATGCATTAGTTTATTTATACCCTTTAAATTGAGAACTACAGTAGCATATTTACACCTGGATATCAAATAACAGCACATTATACTATTTTTTTAGTCCATACCTTCATGATTTTTGACTCTTTCACTTGTTTAATTGAACCAGTTGGGCTCATCTCTGGGATAAAATGTAACGGGAGTCGACCTAAACAGCAAAATGAAAAGCACAAAAATGGATTTTAATATTTGTAATTTGTGCCATACGACAAAAAACAAAATAAATAAATATTCAAAACTGTATTTCTACATACTTTGTCATTATATCCTATGATGAAGAGATTGTGACACTTCTGTGGCTTTCTCTGCAGGACTTTGATAAGATCGTATATCTCAAAGCCCTCATGCAGCTGTTGCAGCACTGAGATGTGTTTTGTTGTAATATATAGAGCAGAAGCTCTGGCAAAAGAAAAATTAAATAAATAAATAAATTTAATCATAGCATTCAAAACTCCAAAGCATATTATACAAGTTATTTGTATAATTTAAATGAATTCCTTGTTTAAAGAACTAATATTATGTATGAATCTGTATATGTAGAAAGACTCATAATTCCCATCAGACAAGTCTATAATTGTGAATGTGATATTGCTCAATTTCTTCTTCAAATGTACCATATTACAACACAACATGTATTTTACTAATGTTAAGAGTTCACACTCTCATTACCCACAACTGAGGTTCCCATTCAGTCGGTCACGTTCGACGTACATCGGACAGACCGACAAATAGGAATCTCGCTAGAGAGGCCAATCTACTTCGAGTGTAACTAAACGAGCCAATGCACATTGGCATGCAATCATATGCATCAGCTGCTTGCCTCGCAGCGCGGGTATATAATGAGCAGCAGGTGCGTTGCATCTTCAGCTTTTCGCTTCGGAGCCAAACTTCTGCAACACTGAAGGAAGCTACTGAAAGCACGAGTGTGGTGAACGAGTCTGCTCTTCAAGACGTCTCTTGGTTGCGGTGCAGGCGGACAGCGCAGCAGCGGGGCCGATTTCTCCTTTGTTTTTCCTTTGCCTTTTATTTTGAGCAAAAAGCTGTAATCAGCGTGAAGGCCGTTCTCACGGCTGGTGAAACGGTGCGCCTAGAGCGCTAAAAAGCTGTTATTACAGCTGGTAAGAGAGCGCCTTCAAGGAGAGTGCACACGACAGGCTGCACATTTCCCTGTCTGTGCTGCAGCGGCTTTTCCCCTGCGTGCTTCAGCACCTAAAAGAGTCAGTCCTTGAAAGAGCTTACACGAGTAGTTCGCGTCTTTTTAAAGATGTCGTTCTACTTGTGTGTTTCTGGATGCGGTCGTTACCTGGCGCCTCGGGATGGTCACCAACGCTGTATCGCGTGCTTGGGCTTAAGGCACGCTGAGGCGGCGTTTGTGGACGAGTCATGTACCCATTGTGGGAAGATGACCGTCGCGGAGTTGCGGTCGAGACTCCACTTCCTGCAAAGGGGTGGAGTCCCGGGCCCGACGCCTCGTTCCAATCCTCCTCAGAGGGTTGCTTCGGGCGGCGGGGCTGGTGACTTGAGGATCACGGTGAGCGCGTTTCCTTCGGGGAACCAACCTCCTAGGAACCCTCACCCCTCTAGCACTCCGCAGCCAGTAGAGCTGCCGGGGGAACGCGGTGGACCACCCCAGAGGTGTGTACCATCCGTATCCTTCGGAGCTCCCCAAGACGACCGGATGTCGATCGCTGCATCGGAGGGTGAGCCTGACGCTTCTGGGGATGACGATTCGGCGCAGCTGCCTCCCTCGGGAGTGACAACTGTGCCCGATTCAGACCCGGAAATGATGGCTATGCTTTCCCGGGCCGCCAACAGGGTCGGGCTCGTGTGGAATCCTCCACCGTGTCCCGAGCCCTCGAGGTTGGATGATTGGTATCTCGGGGTGGCAAGGGCTGGTTCTCAGCCCCCCACCCCAGTGCCTTTCTTCCCGGAGGTGCATGAAGAGCTCACTGGCACGTGGACGGCACCTTTTACTGCCCGAAGCCGTGTCGGTGGGTCCTCCTCCCTCACCACCCTTGATGGTGGAGCGGCTAAGGGTTATACGCGCATACCCCCTGTGGAACGGGCCGTTGCTATGCAACTGTGCCCTAACTCCACCTGGCGGGGGGAGCCGTCTCTCCCTTCCCGGGCCTGTAAGTACTCGTCGGATCTTACCGGCAAGGCTTATCAGGCCTGTGGGGAAGCCGCTTCCGCCTTACACGCTATGGCGTTGTTGCAGGTCCATCAGGCCAAGGCACTGAAGGACCTGCACGAGGGTGGTCATGATCCGCAAGTTCTGCAAGAACTTCGTGCCGCGACGGACCTCGCGCTTCGAGCGACGAAGGTTACGGCGCGGTCAGTGGGTCGTGCGATGTCCACCATGGTGGTCCAGGAACGCCATCTCTGGCTGTGTCTCGCGGACATGAGGGATACCGACAAGGTCAGGTTTCTTAATTCCCCCGTGTCCCAGACCGGCCTTTTCGGCGACGCGGTCGAGAACTTTGCCCAACAGTTCTCGGCTGTACAAAAGCAGTCAGAGGCCATCAGTCACATCCTGCCGAGGCGGTCAGCTGCTGCACCTCCACCGCCTGCGGCACCTCAGACTGCCCGTCGCCGAGGGCGCCCCCCTGCAGCCGCCCCCGCTCCCACGCCCCAGCAGCAGCAGCCTTCATCCAAGCGGCGTCGTGGAGCCGGTCGCGGGCGGGGTGCCCAGCCCGTCCAGCCACCCCCTAAGAAGAAGGGTGGCAAGGCCAAGTCCAAGCAGCCCTAGGACGGGCGACCCGGAGATGGATGGGACTGCTCTTCAGGAGGTGGTGACCGCACCGCTCCTTCCCCCGGAGGAGGGCCGGGTGGAGAATCTTTTGTTTCCCCTTTTTGTTCCGCCGCTGGTACCCAAATTTTCGATAAAAGAGCAGTTTCCTCTATCTCCGGGTCCGAAGAGGGCTCGGAGAGCAGTGGGAGGGCTAGAACCTCACCACTCTCATCCACCTCTTCTGTCGCCAGCGGACAGCAGCGAGCAGCAGGTAGGCAAAACCTCGACTGCTCCCTCTGTCCACCCGTGGAAGCAGGTAAGTGTTGCACAGCACACTGTGACCCCGCTTCGGGCCGCCTCACACAGAGAGCCTCCCGGGCCGCGTCCCTGCGTTCCACCTCGCTGCCCCGCGGCGGGTACGCCGGTGGTCCCCTTGGTGCCGCTTGCGCGGTCTCTGGGAGCCTGGCTAGCGCTCCCCAGTCCGTCTCGCTGGCTCCTTCGGACCATCAGGCTCGGCTATGCGATTCAGTTCGCCCGGCGCCCCCCCAAGTTCAGGGGCATCCTCTTCACTACAGTGAAAGATGCCGATGCCCCTGTTCTGCGTGCGGAGATCGCAGTCCTACTGGCGAAGGACGCGATAGAGCCGGTCCCTCCAGCCGATTTGAGGTCGGGGTTCTACAGCCCCTACTTCATTGACGCGGAGGTTCTAGGTGACTTACCCCCTGAGGTACTTAACACCATCACTTCGGCACGTGCACTGTCTACGAGACGTGCTTACGCCTCGAAGTGGAACCTGTTCGTCGAGTGGTGCTCTTCTCGCCGAGAAGACCCCCGAAGATGCTCGATCGGAGTCGTGCTTTCCTTCTTGCAGCAAGGGTTGGAGCGTAGGCTGTCCCCCTCCACCCTCAAAGTCCATACTGCTGCTATATCCGCTTACCACGACCACATAGATGGCAAATCTGTTGGTCAGCACGACCTGGTCATCAGGTTCCTTAGGGGGGCGAGACGGTTAAATCCTCCTTGTCCCCCCTCCATACCCTCTTGGGACCTTACTCTGGTGCTCAGAGCACTCCAGATTGCTCCCTTTGAGCCTTTGCTGTCAGCAGACTTAAAGATTCTGTCTATGAAGACTTTGCTGCTGGTGGCATTGGCCTCCATCAAGAGGGTAGGGGACCTGCAGTCATTTTCGGTCGACGAATCATGCCTAGAGTTCGGGCCGGGTGACAGCCACGTGGTACTGAGACCCCGGCCTGGCTATGTGCCCAAGGTTCCTACCACTCCCTTCAGGGATCAGGTGGTGAGCCTGCAAGCGCTGCCCTCGGAGGAGGCAGACCCAGCCCTGGCTTTGCTCTGTCCAGTTCGCGCCTTGCGACTGTACATAGACAGAACTCGAAGCTTCAGGACCTCAGACCAGCTCTTTGTCTGTTACGGAGGCCAGCAGAAGGGAAAGGTTGTCTCCAAGCAGAGGATGGCCCACTGGATAGTGGATGCCATCGCCCTGGCTTACCAAGCTCAGGGCGTGCCCTGCCCGCTCAGGTTGCATGCTCACTCCACGAGAGGTGTAGCATCCTCCTGGGCGCTGGCTCGTGGCGCCTCGCTAACAGACATTTGTAGAGCTGCGGGCTGGGCGACACCTAACACGTTCGCTAGATACTATAGCCTTCGTGTCGAGCCGGTCTACTCCCGTGTTCTCGCCTCAGGTCAGAGGCACGGAGAGGCCCCGGCTTAGTGTCGGCTTGCTGCGCTACATGCGCGTTCTATTCTCCAGAGAGTCCCTACGGGCAGACCCTGTTGAGTCCTCCGGTTACCCCTCGGCAGCCGACGTGGCGGAGCGTCTGGCGCCAGGCCTATACTCCGTTGTATCCTTGAGAACCGGGTTTAGGCTGGGTTCCATATGTGTGACCCTACGGGGATCCCATATGGGTTTTTTCACGGCTGCTCCTAAACGAAGCCCGTGTCTTTCCCTCTGGGAGAACCCATCTCTCACCGAGTGGAGTCACCCCAGTTCTTCCATATGTTGTACAACCTACAAGGTTAGTCCATATGTTCTTATCCATATAACTCCTTCGGGGAAGGATATGGCTTCCGCAGCGTTCCTTATCTCATGTAAGGCTACGCTTTCCCAGCGTTATCCAATTGTCTCACTGAGTGGGTTTTGGGAACAACAGTGATTGACCCTCTCTGTGTGAGCTCGGTCCCACCGTCCTTAGGCAAAGGGGTTCAGGTGGCTCACAACAGAGCGCTGGAAGAGGGCAGCTCCTGTGGCGCTTTGGTAGGGATTCCTATTCGTCGGTCTGTCCGACGTACGTCGAACGTGACCGACTGAATGGGAACGTCTCGGTTACATAGGTAACCCTCGTTCCCTGAAGGAGGGAACGGAGACGTACGTCCCGTCGCCACAGGCGTTGTCCTGCTGATGCTGCCGCCTGCTGGGTTCGGCTCCTCAGCGAAAACCTGAAGATGCAACGCACCTGCTGCTCATTATATACCCGCGCTGCGAGGCAAGCAGCTGATGCATATGATTGCATGCCAATGTGCATTGGCTCGTTTAGTTACACTCGAAGTAGATTGGCCTCTCTAGCGAGATTCCTATTCGTCGGTCTGTCCGACGTACGTCTCCGTTCCCTCCTTCAAGGAACGAGGGTTACCTATGTAACCGAGACGTTACCCATTGCTCCGGTTGTGTGTTCACGGTGTGTGTGTGTGTGCACTTGGATGGGTGAAATGCAGAGCACAGATTTCAAGTATGGGACACCCGTCACGTCACTTTTACTTTTTAAATCCACCGGCCACCCCAAAAGTGTCATTGCACCTGTTACCATTGATGCAGGTCCACATTGAGTGAATTGGTATGGACCTCATCAGGCCATTAGAATGATCTTCAAACGTGCATCACTTTGCATTAGTGCTGATGGACTATGCAACATGATACTAAGGCAGTTGCATTTCACAGTGAAAAATAAATTGTCTGCGATGGGAGAACGAGTCAGAAGATGAGCGGTGAGTAAGTAGGTCAAGTGCAAAATGACTACAGTTGACCTGTTTCTGATTGCAGAAATTGGTGTGGAGAGACAGCATAAAAGCAATGTGTGGATGGTCCAGCTGTCATGTGTCGCAAGGCGTATATACTCTTCCTGCTCCTTTGTCTCTTGTCCATATAGACACCAATCACAAGCTGATGAGGTCATTTTTATTATATATGATATATTAATCATATCTTTACCATACATTTTCTTGTGTCATTTGTGATGTTGATATTATATCACTAAATCTCATTAGACACTACTGTTACACCGATCAGGCATTACATTATGACCGCCTTCCTAATATTGTGCTGGTTATTGTGCAGTATTTAATATGCTATTGTAATATTTATAATCTTTGTTTATACAATTGCTGAAGTGTTTCAGTAAACATTTATTTATAAAAAAATAATAATAATAAAAACCCAGAGTATATACATGAATGAATTGTTTTTTGTTTGTTTTTGATTTTTTGCTTTTTTTAAACAGTCCAGATGGAGTGCCATAAAAATGACCGTGCTCTGATTTGATCATATCTCATTGTAACCTGCCTGACTGTGTTCATTGCTTCGGTTCAAAACAGTACATCACAAAGGTCATAAAAGCATCATATATAAAATATACAGAGAGGAGGATGTGATTTGTCATGCAGCAGTGCAGATAAACACCACAAACACATTTAACCCTCAGGGGTCTGAGTGATTCTGAGGCCCTTGAGATGTTTTGACATGCCCTGACATTTGTGCTTATTTCAGCTACTATTGGCCAACACGTAATTTTGCTGTATTCAGCACAAACTCTCCTGCAGTAATATGTGAGCAAAATAGATATACACGTTTGCATTTTTTTTGAAAATAAAGATTATGCGTGGTTACTAGTAGTATAGTAGTAGTTAGAAGTAGATAACACACCACACACCATTTCATTCCAGGAAATATGAATAAGCTGAATAAACAGAAGATTGACACGCTTTGATTGATTAAACATGGCTAATAAACACACGACTGCCTTATTCTGTGCAAGAACCCTCACAGAAGGACGCTCAGCTGTCGTTATGAAGTGAGTTTGGAGTAAAAACATTTTATTAAATGTTGTCTTTTGTTGGACGAGATGTTAATAAATGCTTCTGATGTCTAGAAAGATATTTGATGCGTGTTGCTTTTTCAAATGTACATTATAAGCGACTCAAACTCGCAGTGCTTTCAGATGGCTTAACAGGACAGGTTCCACTCAGAACAGGCCTCGCCATGGTCGAGTGAGTGTGCTGAGTGTCATATCCAGAGGACATGTTTGGGAAAAAGACACATAAGTGCTGCCAACATTGCTGCAGAGGTTGAAGGGGTGGGGAGTCAGCCTGTCAGTGCTCAGACCATATGCCACACAATGCATCAAATTGGTCTGCATGGCTGTCATTCCAGAAGGAAGCCACTTCTAAAGATGATGCACAGGAAAGCCCACAGACAGTTTGCTGAAGACAAGCAGACTAAGGAACCATGTCCTGTGGTCTGATGAGACCAAGATAAACTTGGTCTCATCAAGTGTGTCTTGCCTATAGTCAAGCATGGTGGTGGGAGTGTCATGGTCTGGGGCTGCATGAGTGCTGCCGGCACTGGGGAGCTACAGTTCATTGAGGGAACTGGGCCACAGGGCAGTATTCCAACATGATAATGACCCCAAACACACCTCCAAGATGACCACTGCCTTGCTAAAGAAGCTGAGGGTAAAGGTGATGGACTGGCCAAGCATGTCTCCAGACCTAAACCCTATTGAGCATCTGTGGGGTATCCTCAAACGGAGGGTGGAGGAGCGCAAGGTCTCTAACATCCACCAGCTCCGTGATGTCGTCATGGAGGAGTGGAAGAGGACTCTAGTGGCAACCTGTGAAGCTCTTGTGAACTCCAAGCCCAAGAGGGTTTTACATTTTATATTTACATTTATGCATTTGGCAGACGCTTTTATCCCAAAGCGTTATATTGCATTATACTATACATTTTGTATCGGAGTATGTGCAATCCCTGGGATCGAACCCATGACCTTGGCATTGCTAGTGCCATGCTCTAACCACTGAGTTACAGGAAAGAGGGTTAAGGCAGTGCTGCAAAATAATGGTGGCCACACAAAATATTGACACTTTGGGCCCAATTTGGACATTTTCACTTAGGGGTGTACTCACTTTTGTGGCCAGCGGTTTAGACATTAATGGCTGTGTGTTGAGTTATTTTGAGGGGACAGCAAATTTACACTGTTATACAAGCTGTACACTCACTACTTCACATTGTAGCAAAGTGTCATTTCTTCAGTGTTGTCACAAGAAAAGATATAATAAAACAAAAATGTGAGGGATGTACTCACTTCTGTGAGATACTGTACCTCAGCGTGGAGCTGAAGTGCACAGGGGAAATGGTCACGGCACAGATGGCAGGGAATAGTGCAGCCTGCAGTGTGCAAAAAGCTCTTTTAGGGCTGTTATGAAACAGCAGGAAGTTCTCTGAAGGGTCGCGAGCACCACTGCAGCGCCGTCACACTGGATAGCAAAGGCCTATTCCCGAAGAGCACTCGCAGACACTCGTAGACACACTCTCTGGTGAATGGAAGAGCAGAACAGTTGAACTGCTCGGCGGTGTCCATTGCATCTGCTTCAACATTTATACCCACTCTGCTGTATATCTCTGGCGAGATCCCAATTCGCCAGTTCTACCAGAAAGACTCGGGAGGCAAGATAATGAAACACTGATATTTATTACCAAACAGCAAGCTGAATATATATAAAGTTAATGATCTTTGGCGTAGGCCCCATCCGTAGCTCACGTCCTGAGGGTTGCAGACTTTGCATTTCCTGCCTGAAGCTGAAGGCAGGGGCGTAGCCAACCCCCGGGGAGTAAGGACAGGGATGGTCCCTGGTGGTGGTGGGGAGGATGGAGGTGAAGTTCGCGTCAGCATCTGCGAACTCAGACAAGTGTAAGTACCAATCTTTTATACTCCAAGTGTTAGATAATGATTGGTTAGATCTGAATTAATAGTGACGTAACATTTGAGTCTTCCCGGCAGAACTTGCGCTAGAGCTTCATTTCTACCAGAAAGACTCGGGAGGCAAGATAATGAAACACTGATATTTATTACCAAACAGCAAGCTGAATATATATAAAGTTAATGATCTTTGGTGTAGGCCCGTCCGTAGCTCACGTCCTGAGGGTTGCAGACTTTGCATTTCCTGCCTGAAGCTGAAGGCAGGGGCGTAGCCAACCCCCAAAAATGGTGGCGAGACGTGACCGCCAGGACGGAGCCCACTCTCCCCCCAAAAACTGTGAGAGGGAATGTATACCCACCAGAGGAGAATCTTGCAGTTCCTGAAACAGAGAAAAAACAAATTAAAACATAATAAGAGAAGGAGAAAGAACAGGAAGAGAAAAAAGAAAGAAAAAAAAAAGCAACATAGAGACAAGGCCGCGATCGGCCACACGACCGCGATAGGTCACACAGAGACAAGGCCGCGATCGGCCACACGACCACGATAGACCACAAAGCGACATGGCCGCGATCGGCCACACGACCACGATAGGTCACACAGAGACAATGCCGCGATCGGCCACACGACCACGATAGACCACACAGAGACAATGCCGCGATCGGCCACACGACCGCGATAGACCACACAGAGACAAGGCCGCGATCGGCCACACGACCGCGATAGACCACACAGAGACAAGGCCGCGATCGGCCACACGACCACGATAGACCACACAGAGACAATGCCGCGATCGGCCACACGACCACGATAGGTCACACAGAGACAAGGCCGCGATCGGCCACACGACCACGATAGGTCACACACAGACAAGGCCGCGATCGGCCACACGACCACGATAGGCCACACAGAGACAAGGCCGCGATCGGCCACACGACCACGATAGGCCACACAGAGACAAGGCAACACTGACCACATGTATACGAGGCCTCAATGGCCTAACGGAGACAAAGCCGCCCCGAGTACCAGAAAATTCAAAGCTATAGAAGCTGAAAATAGTAAAATGAAATACGTAAACATACACCACCACCAGTATTTGCATGAAAATACCTTAATCTTGACTTGAGAGAGCTTGCTGAGCTTCGAGGATGGTTTTAGAATCTGGTCTGATATAAGATTCAAATGCAGAGGAGGACCATCTGCCCAGAAGCTTGATGGCTGAAGATGAAACACCTCGTTTGGCTGCTGTGGTGGCAGCCCCGATCCTAAAGGAATGACCAGTATATAGCAAGGGGGAAAGGTTGCAGCTTCCTATGGCGGTAGCTAAATGAGTCCTAAACCAAGCTTTAGTGAGGGGTGCTCCATCGGGTAAAAGAAAAAGGGGAAAGTGATCAGGAGTTTTAGGCCGGACTTTGAGATATTTAATCATAGAGTAGAAAGGGCAGAAGCTGTTATTAAGTTTGAAAAAAGTTAGAGTGACACCAGATCTTTGAGAATCATTCTTAGAATGCTTCAGAAAAAGAGTAAAGAATTTGGGTGAAAAACATAAATCAGAAAAAGAAAGACAGCGGGTCAGATTGAAATGTTTAGAATCTGAAGTAAATTCCCCTGGGCACATAAAACCGTAGAAAGCTGATAGAAACACAGCTTCTAGCAGAGTGTTAATATAAGGGGAAAAGAGACCATTGCGGATGTAAAGAATTAATCTTTGTAAAATAGATAAAGTAATTGGAAGGCGGCGATCTGGACGTTTGCTGGACGAGTTAGTCATGCCTTTGAGTAACAAACGAATAGATGGTACAGTGAAAAGACTAGGATAATTAGGATTAAAATACCTTGTATAAAATTGAATGCCTGCGAGCAACCTACGAATGGAAGAAATTTTTTGATTGCGATTTTCAAAATTGTGAACTAGAAAAGCACAGACGGTCGATATTAAAATGGGAAATAGCGGAATCTGAAAGGAAAAACAAAACATAAGAAATGAAGACCATGCTGAAGTATAAGCCTTGAGTGTGAAAGAAGCCACGCCTTTGGAGATATAGTGACTAGCCGATTTGAGCAATTGGTCTAGTTTAATATTATCTTTGCTAGCGGAGGGCAGGGAGTTGGATCCTGATTGGCTGAAGGGCAGAGCCGTCTGAAAGCCTGAAAACGAAAACGAGACAGAGAGTCAGCAACGATATTACAGTGACCAGGAATGTGCGCAGCCATAATGATAATGAAATTATGAACGACGGATTGCCAGATTAAATGTCTCAGAAATGGCATAATGGTCAGACTGGAAGATCTACCTCTGTTGATAATAGCTACCGTAGCTTCGTTATCACAAAACATCATAATACGTTTGCGAGACCACTCGGAGCCCCAGAGAACACTAGCTACCGCCAAAGGATAGATTTCATGGAGTGCGGAAGAGACGGAACCTGATTCAGGCTTAGGAAATGCGTTTGGCCATTTCTCGGCAAACCATTGCCCTTGAAAGAAACCCCCAAAACCAATAGAAGGGGCAGCGTCAGTGAACAATTGCAAATCTTCGGACGATTCAGGAACTTCATTATAGAAAAAGGAGATACCGTTCCAATGATTTAGTAAGCGCGACCAAAAACTGAGATCGGACAAACACCCTTCTTCTAACCGAATTGGATCGCTTAATTTTGGCACGGAGTGAGCAAGAGTTAACAAACGAGAAATAAATGTCCTGCCTTGAGGAATAATACTCATCGCGAAATTTAGGTGACCGAGCAGAGAAAGCATGTCGCGCTTAGATACGGATCGTAACGAAGAAAAAGATACAAGAAACTCCCTGATCCGTAGAAGCTTCTCGTTTGGAAGAGAGGCTTGCATGTTAACCGTATCGAGTAAGATGGTGAGAAATTCTAGCGTAGTTGAGGGGCCCAGGTTTTTCTCTTCCGAAAGGGGAACGCCGACATCACTAAAAACTTGTTTAAGCGTGTCAAGAATTGAAGATTGGGAAGAAGGAAAATCAATAAGCAAAAAATCGTCAAGCAAATGTAAAACGAAAGGAAGCTTACAGGCGTTTAGCAGGATCCAACACAGTGCTTCTGAAAGGGAATTAAAAATGTGGGGACTACTTATACACCTGAACGTGAGCCTCACTGCAAAGTAAAACTTTGACTCCCATCTAACGCCGAACAATGGCCAGTCGGAGGGGTGAATGGGCATGGTCTTGAAGGCATCGGTAATGTCAGCTTTAGCTAACCAAGCGCCTTGACCAGCTATCTTGATTAAATGAATGGCATTATCAGACAAATGAAAGAAGCGGATTTAGCAGAGAAAGATTTATGATATTCATAAAATAATGTCCCTCCATATCTTTGATTAAAATCCGCCATCATTGATAAGTAAAGATCGAGTTCTTCCCTTCGATCTGGGAAAGCTTGGCACAAAATGTCTCGGTAAATGCTGAAAGCGATAACGAATTCGCCAAATGAGAGATTACGTTGTAATCTGGGATCAGACGTTTTGAGAAATACTGCCACGTCACCACAATCCACCATTTGTCTGTCAGCTGCGGGTGAAGGAAGCAATAAAGTTGCCAGGTTTATATCCTTACCTTGGATGATGTTAGCTCTTATTTGGGGAGACACCGTGACTGCAGCAGGTGAAACAAAACGCCTACCAAACTCTTGGGCTGGAAGAGCCGTGGAGAGACTGAAGTTTGATGTAACGGGCAGGGCAGAAACCTGTTGGAATGGCGTCTGGATCGTATGATGAGAAGCTGGCAGTGCAGAGGAGGTCGAAGGCAGACACGATGAAAAGATGAATCCGGCAGGTGGAGGAAGATCCGTTGGAATTTCTAGAGATCTTGAAGGAGGATTTGCTGAAAGGTTAGAAGTCTTGAAGGAATTTTCGAATTTCGAAACCTTCGATTCTAAGCCTTTGACAGTGTCTGAAAGGCTATGAACGACCTGAATGAGCTGCAAATTAACATCCACGGATCCGGAGACGGCCGTGGGAGAAGTTATCCGTACTGACTGCGAGGATCTTTTGGCTGGATGTGGAGAAGATGACTTGGCTGCCCTCTTCTTGCCGGCTTGCTTAGTCTGGCCTGACGGCGCTGAAGTTGAAGCAGCGGTGTCGGCCGTAATAGGTGGACTACCCAGGGTATTTTGGGCCATGAGAAGCAGGTCTTCTCTGGATAATCCTTGACTGAGAGGTATTCCGACTGCTTCGAGAGTGTTGATTATTTTATCCGAAGACCACTGAGCCCATGAGGTGTCGCGGCACTGAATGCGTGAACTACGACGCAGGGGAAGAGGAGATGGTGGAACAAAATCCTCTTCGGAATCTGAATATGCGCACACGATATGACTGTTAGAAGACATTTGTAAGGTTTGCAACTGACGCTACATTAATGAAGTTCGCGTCAGCATCTGCGAACTCAGACAAGTGTAAGTACCAATCTTTTATACTCCAAGTGTTAGATAATGATTGGTTAGATCTGAATTAATAGTGACGTAACATTTGAGTCTTCCCGGCAGAACTTGCGCTAGAGCTTCATTTCAGTTCTGACATAATGTTGAACGTGACTGACTGAAAGGGAACTAATATCTAACACATAAACACATGCGCAGACATTCACATGAATTATAGAAAGAACAAAAGTGAGGAAATGTTAAGTTTTACGGGAATTACATGATGAAATTTCTAGTTTCTAGTAATATATTCACTTTATAAGACCTGACCTGAACGAACCATCAATCATTAATTTAACCCTTCTATAATTTCTTAGGTGGGGTTATTAAATTATATCTCTGGAGTGATGTCTTGGGAAGCCAATCACATTGGTGTGTTGGTGGATGAATTGGAAGTGAAGTCTCTGCACTTTGATGTTGAAGTTCGAGGCATGGCAAAACTATAGAGCCTTGGACTGAAGCTTTGCTAAAAAAACGTAACTTAGAAAACAAAGCTCTCAACAGAAAAGAAAAGAAACTAAGTGAAGAAAGAAAAGTGAGATGGGAGTAGTTAGATGACTTGAATTATGCTGTTCATTCTTAACCTCCTGTTTTAACCCATTTTACCGTAACCTAATTCTTTGTTTGTGTCCTGAGTTTTAAACTGAGATGTTTGTCCAACACCCCTGGAGGTCCAACCAATTAGACTGTCTAGTTCGGGGTGTGTCTATTTCTCCTCCATGTACATAAATCACAGTTCTTATCTTAGTCACATGGTCTCTTAATTTTCTCTTAAAATAGCAGAGTAAAATTCAGACATGATTTCTATAATAAGAGTACAATACATTTTACACAGATTTGATTCACACAATAATGCAAGAAATGAGAAATCATTCACACACATATTAAACAAAACTAGTGGTGGGCATAGATTAATTTTTTAATCTAGATTAATCTAGATTAATCTTGGAATTAATCTAGATTAATCTAGATTAAAATGGCTCATTTGAATTTTGCCGAAGACATTCAGAATATGTGAGATACCCAAATTGTCCCTGCGTCCCAATGTCCATACTATCCATCCTAAATAGTATGTGAGATTAAAATAAGTGTGTCCCAAAGCATAGTATGTTGAAAAGAGTATGCCAAAAGTCCCCGGATGGTCTACTATTTCCGGTAGATTTTCAAAGTGTGAATATTGCCCACAACCCATTGCGCATTGTACGAGGATTCAGTTCAGAACTACAAACACGAGTAAAAAGTGTTAAAAACTAAAAAACATGGCAAATATGCATGATCAACGCTGAGAGGTTGTTTGAGTGAATAATAATCAGTTCAAACTGATAGAAAATATTTATTTTAATGTTATTTTTCATCTGCAAATACCAATGTGGACTTTTATAAAGATCTGATTGGCCATTAACTTTTAAATGCATCATTATGCATTAATATGAGGAGAGTTCACCACATAAAAGACTCGCGACTGCAGATCAACGTGCTGCATTTCTCTCCGATACGGTGGGAAATTAGCTAAATTAAATGTGGAGGATGTAAGATGATTGACAGGCCAGTTTACGGTGACTGGATGCGACAGAGAGCAAAGACGCAATTGTATGACGTGATAGTATGTCCCAAAGCTTGTCTACTCTTTTGCTACACTCTCAAAAGTAAGTACTTTTTGTTCACAGAAAGAGTACATACTTTTAGGGCGTAGTATAAGTAGGTGAATTGGGACGCAGCAAATGACTAAAAGTAATCCGCCATTTTGTCCGACAAAGCAGATAGGAGTTAGAAGATTAACCTCGGTGGAGTTAAACTTGAAAAATATATGTATATTGACATCTTTCCGCGTTTGAAACAACATTGATTCTCATGTTCATTCATGTTTATTTAATGCTATAAATATGGACTCGTAGTAAGAGATGATCCGTTTACGAGCCTCTTGAGCTGAGGCGCTACAGCAATCTGTCACAACCATGGTCACGACACATTAAAGAGCCACAAAACGGTTTTTATTGTTTGAAATTCTTAAAAAACTACACAGTTTTAAAGCTGGGACTTTGGTAAATATCATAAGTAACCTGCTCTGTCTTGTCTGTCGACGTGTTGTCAGTGTCCTCTTTGCTCCGTGATGCATTTATCACTCTGTGTGGCGTGACAGCGCCACGGCTTGTCGGACAAAGCAACAGTAACTAAGGGGGGCGGGTCTTTGCGAAGGGTCAGTTCGGCTAGGTATACATCCGCGCTAAACTATCAAGGTGAAAGTCATCATAGCTTGCATAGTATAGACCCAGCTCCCAACCCAACTTTGAGAATAGATTAACGGCGATATTTTTTTTATCGCCCGATAAGAGTCTCACGTTAACGCAGCACGTTAACGCCAATAACGGCCCACCACTAAACAAAACACACCTCTCATTAACCATTCAAAAGTCATAATAATTGCATGAATTATGTGTTGCATAATACTTCCATATATAGGTTGTAGACATGATATAGAATTATGCAGTGGAAAGATGTTTGATTATAAGTTTGTCTAGCATTATTTTGGAATGATCTGATGCATTTTGATATGTAAAGGTAGTCTCTGTGGTTCTTATATATATATATATATATATATATATAATTAAAAATAGAGCAAACTTGGCAAAGGCATTTAAAATCCAAAGAACGGAGGCAGGTTAGTCACATTACACTGACTTCACTGTAAGTCGTGGAGCTCTTCTATACTACTACTTCATTACAATAGCAATATATGTGTGCAAAATTATTCCTTCATATGCTGAGATGAGGTGATGTGTTGTTGTGTCTTATATCAGGATGGCCATCTGTGTGATTGTGTTTCTAACACTTACTGGACTGTGCGTCGCTGATTACAAAGGTACGTTTAGAATAATATAAGTAAAAATGCCTGGATTTAAAAAATCTGTAACCATTGTGTATCATTACATTTCAGTTAGTGTATTAAAATTATAGGCTGAAATATGTTAAACAAACCCACAGGGAGATGCTGAACATGCAGTAGATGGAAACAGAGGCTCAAATTACAGCGTTATAGGAAGGGCTCATGCACTCACACTAATACTGAGTTTAATCCATGGTGGAGAGTTGACCTTGGAAATGTCTACAGTGTAAACAGCGTTACCATCACTAATCGTGGAGACTGTTGCAAAGAGCGGCTTAAAGGAGCTCAGATTTGTGTTGGTAACAGTCTGGACAACAACGGAAACAACAATGAGCTGTAAGAAATGTTTCAATTGTTCTGTCATCTTCCCATGTTTATGATGTTCAATCTGGTTTAATAAAACAGGAGGCAAAATTGAACCTCCTCCACAAACCAACCACTCAGAGAGCCACAGCCATGGAGATGTACTTTACTTGAACATATTTTATCTAGACTGTGATTAGTATAAATAATGTATAAAATAATTTGATTTCAATAGAGTTCAATTTAATTTGTTAGATGTGCATTGTGTTGCGAGGCCTCTGGTTTTCATTTTATCACTGTTCTTTATGTATTTTCAGGGTTGCAACTATTGTCACTGCTCCTGATGGCACAGAAACATTTCAATTTGAGCCTGTTATTGGCCGATATGTCAACATTTATTTACCTGGGTACAATAAAATCCTTACTCTGTGTGAAGTCGAGGTGTTTGCAGGTAAGGGACAGAGAGAGAAGAAAACTGTGTTATAGAATTTATGTACTAATTAATGTGTGTATAACTGTTATTATTTTATTTACAGATAAGTACACACCATTGTACATTTGTAATCCAAGTAAGTGTTCTTCATTACTATGAATGTTGTCAGTTATATATAATATGCATAATAAACGCCGACAGGGTGATTATTATATCAGCCACAAATAATTTTGGACACGAAATAATGATTGAAGTTGAAATATTTTATTAGCCCACTTGTAATAAATGTAAAACTTGAAGAAAAAATATAGCATATCTAGCAAGACAAATGAACAAGTTCAACAAGACCAAGACAAACATTTAAGGAATAATGTATAGTCATGTACACCAAATAAATAATTACATGGACATACTGATTTGAGATTAAACTGTTTTAAATTCTTGCCCTCTTGTTTATTATCTTAGAATCCATTACAAAAACAATAATTTGAGCAACTATATTGAACACTACAGTACTCTTAATGCTAAAAATACTTAAATTCAATATTAATACAATCAATAACTATAACAGACACATCAGTTGTGTTTGTATAAAATGAGAGAGAGTGTATCCACGGTGTGATCCAAGAAGAAATCCAGATGAACTGTCTGTTATACAGCGTTACTATTGATGACGGTCATTATCTGGAAATATCAGACCTCAGAATGTCACGGCTGACCAATCAGAATCAAGTATTCCAGAGAGCCGTGTGATAATTACATTACAATACATAGCTTAGCGTTATTGTACCTATTAAATTGGAATTATACTTTAGCACATTAAAGTACAAAATTTTTTATTTATTATTTTATGTTAAACAGGGAATCTTGCTTTTGGAGCCACAGCTGTCCAGTCTTCCACACATCAACATTTAACAGCTGCTCAAAATGCTGTCGATGGCAACAGGAATGTTGTAATTCACATTACAAGAACATGCAGTCATACTAATGAGGACAAGGACCCCTGGTGGAGAGTTGACTTGTTGGAAGTCTACGAGGTAACCAGGGTTAGCATCACTAATCGTGGAGATTGTTGTGCAGAGAGAATAAATGGTGCTCAGATCCGTATCGGCAACAGCCTGCAAAATAATGGCAACAATAATGATCTGTAAGTATTGTCTCTCTCTTAATACTTACACAAATGGTTAGAAAATTAGTAAATAAGATAAAATTACTTTGAATAAATCCCTATAATACAAACTTGCCTTTGACAGAAGTATATTTAATATGATTCATGCCGTTTTGTTGCACACCTCTCTATTTCTCTGTTACTGTGTTTCTTCACAGGGCTGCGACTGTTGTGTCCATCCCAGCTGGAGCGTCACAAACATTTGAGTTTAAGCCTATTAAGGGGCAATATGTCAACATTTTTATACCTGAACGCACTGAATATCTCACACTGTGCGAGGTTGAGGTGTTTTCAGGTGAGTGATAAAAGGAGAGAGACTTGGTGTGTAGACATTTGTACTATATGTACTATTTATACTATGTGTACGTTCCCTTAATGATTGTTTGTTCTGTTTTCATTGCCAGATTAGGGTTAGAGTTAACCCTAACCCTAACCTAACCCAGTGGAATGAGATGATGTTACACCACAGTCCACTGATCCTATAAGCAAAATACCAAACTACTGTTTTCTGAGCAATACTAATATTGCACCTTTTTCATTGTTTTCATTTTACCTGTGCACCTTTTATTCTTCAGATAAAAAAAGTTTCAGTGCACATTCAGTAAAGGGATGAAATGGTTCTTAAAATGTACCTATCTTTTACTCATCTTTGTTTATCTTTGCTTTCTACATGAATAAATTACTTCAGCATTGCATGATGTATTTCATGTTTCTGGATCAAAAAGGCTTATTTAGATATTCACAATGAGGAGGAGGTGTAGTGTTACATAGCTATTCATCTAGAGTTGAGGAGCTGGTAACAAAGTAAAGAAGAATAAACATTTTCAAAAAAGAGAAAGAAAAAAAGAAACATGGAGAGAACGAGGATGTCCAACCTTCTGTCCCAGAATCAACAACTCAACAAATACTAACTTTAAATGCTCTGTTGAATAAAAAAAAGGCAAAAAAAAGTAGCAATAACCATAACATATGTCAATATTTCTGTTATGTTATTGTTACTTTTGTTCCTTTTTTACTCAACAGAAAATTAAAAGCTTCAGGGAAGAGCCTGGCCAAAAAGAACAAACAAAACAAAAAACCAACTAACTCAGAAATTTCTCTAAATTACCTGGAGAAAAATAATCCAGAAAAATAAATGAAATAACTCTTCCCTCTCTCCCTGTAACTGTAAACAGGAGAAAATCAGGATTACAAACAAAAATGGCTCCCTCCACTTTTATTCCCCAAAACAAGAAAGAACCATCCAATCGCCTCCAACATCATCTGACTGAATACAGCTGGTCAGTCAGAGCACCTATTATGATGGAGGAAGAAAAAATATGTCTGAATCAATACAAAATATACAGACGTAAATATATGACAAAATGCTAGAATTAACTTTCATCCTCAGATGTAACAATAGTAATATGAAATGGACTCATGAAGCTAATGTGTGATGTTAACAGCATACAAACATTTTTAATAATATTCTGCCGTTCCTGCATAAACCTGATTTTAATGACAATATTAATGAATGTTTTATTCTTTAATACCTGTTTGTGCCACTGTTTGATTATTACTGAAAGAATAAAAGCACATTCCCACTTTCAGTGGGACTGAAGAAAAGCATGTTATTGAACGCTACTGCCTGCTGTCTGACCTACGCTCGGAGCTTCGTGGAGTTTATCCTAAATCCTAAATCCTTCTCTTTATTCCTATTCACATAATATAACTTTCTTGTTTTTCACTAGATTACTTAACCTATTGCATAGTATTACTGAACGGAACGATTTATTACTAGTAATCTACCAGCGTAATCACCTAGTGTCAGCCATAGCCCGCTAGCCTGCTAGCTACCGTCTATTTTTTCCTCTAAACTAACCTTCCTTGTCAATCTAATGGCGGATTTATCCGCTGTATGTTATTCTGATCTGTCCTCGCCAGATCGGGAAGCTGTGGAGACTTTGCTGCCCGGCATTCACAGATCCACCGTGAGGTACAGCGTCCCGCACATCACCCTTGCCCCAGGCACTGGCAAGCGACCGAGACATCCAGCTAGCGAGTCCCGTGTGCGATGCAGTTTTTTGGACGGCGTTAGCGATCAAGTTCATCAAACAACTGTGGGGAGTCAGACTACTCTACAAAAACACGGTCAGTCATGTCCGACGATTATCATGTGTATTAAATGCACATGTGACTTACACATGTGATAAATGCAGGGATATTGTCAGGCTGACAGAGAGAATCTCAGAATTAGAGACATGCATCCAAACTTTAATTGAGGATAGTGAGAATGAAAGGGCCTTAGATACTGCTTTGGATGCGACTAGCCTAGTAAACACTGCACATTCGGTTCCGGTTGTAGAAGCCACGCAGCAGGCTAACTGGGTGACTGTGAGGCGGCATAGTGGCAAGAACAAACACCACTCTTCCGTTCCGATTAGAACATCAAACAGGTTCTCCCCACTCAGTGACGCACCCACTGAGAATCCTGTTGAAAGTGCCCTAGTTATTGGCGATTCTATTACACGAAACGTGAAAATATAGACACCAGCCAGGAAAAGCTTTTGGGGCAGACCTGATCTGTTGAAAAGAGATGGTATTCATCCCTCCCGGGATGGTGCTGCTCTTCTATCTAGAAATTTGGCAAATAGTCTTAGAGCTGAAACATGACAAACCAGGGCCCAGATCAGGACGCAGACAAACTGGCTAAACCGACCGTCTGCTAGCCGCCTCACGTCACAGAACTCAGATAATTCACAGCACATAGAAACTCTTTCACCTAGATATTATCACATAGAGACTGTGTCTGTACCTCGAACTAGTAAATACAAAAAACTTCCGAAACCTTTTAAGGGTAAAAATTTAATTGATGTTCAAAAAATGAAAATCACAGATAAATCAGATAAACAAATGATAAAGCTTGGGTTACTGAATATTAGATCTATTTCTTCAAAAGCACTTATTGTAAATGAAATTATCACAGACAATAAACTAGACTTGCTGTGTTTGACAGAAACCTGGCTAAAACCAGACGATTACATTATTTTAAATGAGTCTAGTCCTCAAGGTTATGACTATCGACACAATCCTCGACAGAAAGGCAAAGGGGGAGGTGTTGCTGTAATTTATAGTAATATATTCAGAATCATTCAAAAGAATTTCAAATATAATTCCTTTGAAGTGATGGTGCTTTATGTAACATTATGTAAGTTGACATTTGTGCTGGCTACTGTATACAGGCCACCAGGGCACCATACTGACTTTATCAAAGAATTTGCTGATTTTCTATCAGAGTTAGTACTAGCTGCAGATAAAGTCCTTGTTGTTGGTGATTTTAATATCCATGTAGATAATAATAAAGACGCATTTGGATTGGCATTTGCAGACATTTTAAACTCTATTGGAGTTAGACAACACGTGTCAGGACCCACTCATTGTCGTAATCATACCTTAGATCTAATACTGTCGCATGGAATTGATATTGATACTGTTGAAATTCTACAGCAGAGCGATGATATATCAGATCATTATTTAGTCTTGTGTATAATACAGTTAGCCAAGGCTACAAAACCACCACCCAGCCATAAATATGGTAGAACCATCACTTTCATCACTTGCTTTATAAATAATCTCCCCGAGCAGTTTCATCGCCTTAGTATACCTGACAACTTAGAAGAACTCGATGCTGCAACAGAAACTATTGGCTCTCTCTTTTCCAGCACATTAGATGCAGTCGCTCCTCTACGTCTAAAGAAGATTAAGGAAACTAATCCAACGCCGTGGTATGATGAGCACACTCGGGCTCTAAAACGAGCTGTGAGAAAAGCTGAACGTAGTTGGAAGAAAACAAAACTAGAAGTTTTTCGCCTTTCGTGGAAAGAAAAAATGATTGAGTACAGAACGGCTATAAGAAATGCTAGATCTACTTATTTTTCAAATCTCTTAATAGAAAACAAACATAATCCTAGGTATTTATTTGACACAGTGGCTAAATTAACTAGAAACAGAGATTCAACTGCTGACGTTTCCATAGAGCACAGCAGTAATGACTTTATGAACTTCTTTACTTGCAAGATTGACAATATTAGAGAGAAAATTATAAACATGCAACCGTCTACAGTTTCGCTTCAGACAGTGCACTGTAGTGTCCCTGAGGTAAAACTAGAATCATTCGCCACTATAGGAGAGGAAGAATTATCTAAACTTATCAAATCATCAAAATCAACAACATGTATGTTAGACCCAATGCCGACTAAACTACTGAATGAAATGCTTCCAGAGGTCGTAGGTCCACTTCTTGATATAATTAATTCATCTTTAACACTAGGATACGTGCCAAAAACTTTTACGCAGGCTATTATTAAACCTCTTATTAAAAAACCTCAACTAGATCCGAGAGATTTAGTAAATTACAGGCCAATCTCGAATCTACCTTTTCTGTCAAAGATACTAGAAAAGGCAGTTTCAACACAACTGTGCTCCTTTTTAGAAAGAAATGGAATCTGTGAGGATTTCCAGTCAGGATTTAGACCATACCATAGTACTGAGACTGCTCTCGTTAGAGTTACAAACGATCTACTCTTATCATCCGATCGTGGCTGTATTTCTCTATTAGTGTTATTAGATCTCAGTGCTGCTTTTGACACTATCGATCACAACATTCTTTTAAAAAGACTTGAAAACTATATTGGCATTAGTGGAATTGCTTTGGCATGGTTCAAATCTTACTTATCTGACCGTTATCAGTCTGTAGTAGTTAATGAAGAGATGTCGTATCGATCACAAGTTCAATATGGAGTACCACAAGGTTCAGTACTAGGACCGATGCTTTTCACTCTGTACATGCTGCCCTTAGGAGAGATAATTAGGAAGCATGGTGTTAGTTTTCACTGCTACGCTGACGATACTCAGCTCTATATTTCCTCGCGCCCTGACGAAAACTACAAATTCACAAAACTAACAGAATGCATAGCTGACATTAAAAACTGGATGACAAGAAATTTCTTATTATTAAATTCAGAAAAAACTGATATCCTAATCTTTGGACCAAAAACTTCCTCACGAAAAAACCTTGAATACTCTCTAACACTTGACGGGTGCTCCATTAAATCTTCATCCTCAGTTAGGAACCTGGGTGTGATCTTTGATACCAATCTTTCATTTGAAATGTTTCTAGTATCTGTAAAACCGCCTTCTTCCATCTAAAAAATATATCTAAATTACGACATATGCTCTCAATGACAAATGCGGAACAGTTGGTTCATGCATTCATGACCTCAAGACTAGATTACTGTAACGCTCTACTGGGTGGTTGTTCTGCTCGGCTTTTAAACAGACTACAGTTGGTCCAAAATGCAGCAGCTAGAGTTCTTACTAGAACCAGAAAGTATGACCATATTAGCCCAGTTCTGTCAACATTACATTGGCTCCCTATTAAACATCGTATAGATTTTAAAATCTTGCTACTTACTTATAAAGCTCTAAATGGTTTAGCTCCCCAATATCTAAGCGAGCTCTTGGTGCATTATAGTCCTTCACGTCTATTGCGATCTCAGAATTCAGGCCAGTTGATAATACCAAGAATATCAAAATCAACTGAAGGCGGCAGATCCTTTTCCTATTTAGCACCTAAACTCTGAAACAATCTACCTAGCATTGTTCGGAAAACAGACACACTCTGTCAGTTTAAATCTAGACTAAAAACACATCTCTTTGCTCTTGCATACACATAACACATTATCAATACATAAACATTTTTTCAAATCCGTTAAAGGATTGTTACGCTGCAATAATTAGGTCGGCCGGAACTGAGAACATTTCCTATAACACTAGATATACCTGTACATCAGAATAAGAATGGCATCTACGCTAATATCAGTCTCTCTGCTTATCCTGAGGTTTGCCGGGTGCTGGATCCAGGCCGTATCCAGATCAGATGGAGAACCTGTGTCTGGACCTGACTACAACGTAGCCCAGGAGACAATGGGCCTACAGATCCAGTTCTGGCTGCATCTATAATTCAGATTTTTAATCTCCGTATCCGCTTACATATATTTATATATAATCTATTTATAATCTCTATAATAAAAATGTATAATTCAGATTTTGATCTCCATATCCATTTACATATATTATATATATCTTCCAAGGGGTTTTTTCCCTCCTAGGACTTTTTTCCCAGTGTTAGCACGCTGGGTTTTTCTCCTAGGGGTTTTTTTCCACCCCTGGGAGTCAGCCGACATTGGCTTAATGTAGCACCATCTTGTATATGTTACATATTACCACGCTTGCTTGTACAGCTTATTTTTAACCACTTCTCTTTTTTCTGTGCTTCTAATATGTAAAGCTGCTTTGAAACAATTACCAATTGTAAAAAGCGCTATATAAATAAATTTGACTTGACTTGACTTGAAGACATGCACAGTTGATTATAGTTTGATTGATGAAAACTGTTCCTGCAGGATTTAAAAAGTAGGCTAAGGAAAAGCATAAATTAAACATTAAAATTAAAGACTTACTTAATTAAAAAGCCATATAATCAGCCAAAATGTGCAATATGGTTGCAAATAATAGGGTTTTTGTTTATTTATATTTGGATAGGGACATCATAGTGTTTGTATCTAAAGCTAATTTGCAACATTCATCCCTAAAAGAACACTAATTATGAATATATTTCTAAATTAACCAAGACTTAGTAGCTCTCTTAAAAATATTATAACTTATAGTATATTATATAATATAACTTGCAGCAGATTACATAATCAGGTAGTGAATTCTAAAAAGTTGCACCTTTCACAGAGAATGCAGCCTGAGAAAAAAGATGTTTTACAATTTTTTTTTTTTTTTTACAATCGCTAGATATGCTGCACCACTGCAATCTCTTAAAAAAAATTACACAAAGTGGCCCAAAATTTTTGACATGTTATCTGAAGCCGTCTGCTGGATCCATCCAAGCCGCTCATATCCTCACAGTTCAAAAAGTTTTTTCAGAGCTTGGAATTCCCATCGCCCAGGAAAAAACGATGGGTCCTGCCACATCCATTGAATTCCTCAAAATTAACTTAGCTTCAGTAAAATACCAGGCTTCCCCGCCCAAAGAAAAAATCGATAGGATAATCCTCATCTCTTCTACCCTCCTAAAGAATTTAAATTGTTCAAAACGCGAACTCCTGTCCCTGCTCAGCCACTTAAACTTTGCCATGCGCATCATTCCACAACGCCACCCTTTCATCACACATCTCCTCTCACTCGCCTCTTTGGTTCACGCGCTAGAGGACCTAATTTCCATAACTCAGGTGTGTTGCGATGAACTTAGGTTATGGATAACATTCCTTAAACAGTGGAACACTTTCACTTTCTGTTTCAGAAATTCAGGACGCTGGCTCCAGAGGCGGACCAATTCCCAACTCCAGTACCTCACTTTTCAGAACTAATATTCTTGTAACCCACCCATTAAAACCCCTCCTCGATGCATCACTCAACACAATCCTCCAAGCAGTTTCCCCCAGAACACTCCACTCTTATGTGACAGCATGGAGGTGTTTTAAAGCACTCCACTTTTCATATAACACGCCATTTCCTGACTTTTCTCTCCTTTCAATCACCTCCATCTCCTACTTCAACAGTGTCAAAGACCTCCAAGTCAGGTCCATCAAAGGCTACATAAGCAGCATTCTGTTGTTTCATAAATTGATGTATGGCACTCCCTCTACTGAGATAAATAATTCAAAAACCTCCCTCCTAATCAAAGGGATTCAACAATCCCAGCACACTTGTCCTGATGCCAGACAACCCATAATGTGACATTCTCACAAAATGCATTTATATCCCCCGCACAGGCTTCCAGCCTCTCAACACCGCCCGCACACTCGACACTGTTTATTCTAGCCTTTTTTGGTTTTCTTAGTTGTTTGGAACTCGTTATCACTTCCAAATTAGATCCAAAAATCCACCCCATCATCGCAGACTTATCAGTTCTTGATAATGATACAATCTCATACTTGATTAAACAAAGCAAGGAAGACCAAGCTAAAAAGGGACACTTCATCTATATTTTCAACCTTTCACAGCAATCCAACCATACCAGTGCTTTTTTGCATACCTCCAATTAAGAAGCTCTCAGGCTAAATCCCCTTACGAAGCCCTATTCATAGATGACTCCCACAAACCCGTTACATGCTTTTGGTTCCAAAACCACCTCAAATCCATTCTTCAACAGTCAGGCATCCCAGCAAAAAATTACTCCAGTCACTCTTTCCGCATTGGGGCAGCAACCTCTGCAGCCCAAAAAGGCCTCTCCCAGCATCAGATCCAAGCTCTCGGAATATGGTCCTCAAAGCTACATCAGAACCAACCGGTTCCACAACAAAAAAGCCCACCAAACCCTCATCAGTAAAAAAAAAAAAAAACTCCCAGTCGACGTCCATCTTTTCTTGGCGAAGGTGAAGCTTACCCATCCAATGCCGTGAGCCTTGGTCTCCCTTCGGATGCTGCAAAAACCCTCCTGGTTGAGCATAGGTTTTTTTCTTTCTCCGTCCAGTTAGTATTGATCTCACTGCGGACACTGCAAGAGCTGTCAGCTGTCCTGGTAGAGCTTCGAGGTTTTTTTCTTCTCCGTCCAGCGAGTATCGATCTCCCAGCAGACGCAGCGATAGCCCCTCCCAGTTGGACATATGTTTTTTCTTTCTCCGTCTGGCATGGCTTACCTGTCCAATGCCATTGATCTCCCATTGGATGCAGCAAGAGCCCTTCCGGTCATGCATAGGTTTTCTCTTTCTCCATCCAGTGAGTATTGATCTCACAGCGGACACCGCAAGAGCTTTCCCGGTAGAGCTTCCATGTTTTTTCTCTTTCGCCGTCCGGTGAGGCTTACCTGTCCAATGCAGTGAGTTTTGATCTCCTGACGGATGCTGCGAGAGCTTCCCACTTGAACATCTATGATTTACTCTCCGTCCGCCTGCCAGCAAGGATTACCCATCCAATGCCGAAAGTATTGAACTCCCATCGGATGCTGCGAGAGTTCTCCGGGCCGGGCATTCCAAATTCTTTCATTCTGCAGTCGGCCGATGGGACCTGCTCACCCAACACCATGAGCTGCTCCTGTTGGAGGCTACATAGGCCCTCTCGGTCAGTCGTTTGAACCTCACTGCTCCCCCGTCCATCAATTCACAACATTCACTTGCCAGTAAGGCCCGTCTGCCCGGCACTGTGAGCTGAATTTCCGAGCCCGGAGGCTTTTTTAGAAAGAAAAATTTCAAAGATAAAATAAGTAGTGGGGAGAATCAATGCATTATGAATAATTTACTGCTATTGTGGGAATAACATGTAATCATGCAGTGCTGAGGCACACAGTGCGCAGAAGTCACCAACTTTCTGCAGAGTCAATAGCTACAGACCTCCAAACTTCCTGTGGCCTTCAGACTAGCTCAAGAACAGTGTGTAGAGAGCTTTATGGAATGGGTTTCCATGGCCGAGGCAGCTGCATCCAAGCCTTACATCACCAAGTGCAATACAAAGTGTCGGATGCCACTGTTTAGGCCTGTGGCAGCTTGGGCCTTGGGATGTCTCCGAAAGTCTCCTGATTTCCTGATAAGGTTGTAGATTTATGCATTAAGGTCACAAAGGTGTTACTTAGCCATTAGGTCTTAAAGTTTGTGTAACAAAGGATGGTCTCCTTTATTGATCAGCTCTGTTAATACAAACCCTGGTTTGAGATTAAGCAGGCATGGGAGAGCAGTCTTCTATAGCAATTTAACACTATGGGTTAGTTTTTATGACTCTCTAATGGTTCAGTGGGGGGTCCCTGTGATCTTTGGAATGTGGTGTTGTGTTAATTTGATGGGCTTTGTTCATGGATGATCCAACAGAGGACATGTACAGGCAAGTGCAAACATTTTCTGTGTTTATATTTAAACTGATCTCACATAGTCACATGATCCATGGCAAAACAAAGACTCATTTTCTTTCCAATCATGTGGGCGATTCACTTTGCATGTCGGAATGTTCGAAAGTAAGTTTTGAACCCGGCCGTCACAATATCAGCTTACAAAAATGAGGACTCTTTTGTAATAGGTCCATTTAATTTTGATTTTGGTTGGGAGGGCCTTAATTCAACAATAAATAGAGCATCATTTCTGAGCACAGTATTATTCAAATAGACACTCTTTACAGACTGCTGGTATGTATTAATATTCATATCCATGTTTAGTAGCGCAATTTTGTTTTGAAATGTTTTGACTGCTTAATATTCCTCATATGAATAATATATTGGATGAATAATAAATCTAGCAATTCTTTATAAAAAATATTAATTCCATTTATTTTATTATATAAAAATGTATTATTTTGTTTAAAAGCAGATAACTGAATTGTGAAGGTCTTCTGTGAGGTTGATACAGTGATGAATTCCAGGTGAGTTGAATGTGTATGCACTCTCTACACCAGGGTAATGTTATAATTGTTATAATGATAAAAAAAAGAAAGAAAGAAAAAAGAAAAAGTAATTTATTGAATACAGTTTTTAAATACATTTGGTATCACTTTCACTAGTGATAAATTTGCAAAACTCTGTACAAATCTCAAAACTATTCACAATTGTAACACAGCTCTTTCTTAAAAAGACTACAATAACTGTGTTACTGTTCATTAATTATTGTTGTATGTTTCCTTTCACAAAATCATAATATCAGAGTAAGTCATACTTCACAAAAATTAAGAGCAGCTAGATTAAATTACACTAAAACACCACAGTTTATTTGAGAGCATGATATGCAATGGAGGTTTTACTAAAACTAAACTTTTGTTTAGACAATTCAGTCATGATGTAAAGATATAGTCTAGAAGTGTCTTGTTGCGCTCACTGCAATCCAATAATGACAAAAGAACATTCAACAAGAATCAGCTGTACTGATAATTTGTCTCCAATAATTAAGATTTAAAAAAAGGCAAAATATTCTAAACAATAGTGTTTTTGCTAATTATTCTAAATAGCAATAAATAACACTGAACATTTAATACTTTCCTATACACTAAAATGATATATGTCTGCATGTCGATTTCATTTCAATACCTCAGTTCCTCAAAACAAAACTTGTCTAAGGTATCTGAAAGGGGGACAAAGAGGGAAGTTATTTATTTATTTATTTATTTATTTATTTATTTATTTAAGTATTGGTACATTTGTTCAGGCAACAAAAGGATAATTATATGTAATGATAATTATAGCTACATCTGCTTGCACAAGCTTTGATTAAATTCCGAATTAGGAAATCATAATGCAGCCAAAGATAATTATGACAAACATAAATGAATAAGAAAAATAAGTATTTTAATAAGTAATGTTAAATAAAGTCAAGTAAACAGTCAGTAATAAAATAAGAACAAATAAACTAATTACAAGGAATAGCACAAATAAATACAATAGAATAAAGATACAAATTAAACAAGTTCTTTAGGTCTAGCAGTATTATTCAGGTACAAAATACTATAATGTGTAAATTAAATATAGATTAATCCTTATTAAAGCTAAAGAAGTTATTCAGTCAAGAGCAGATTTTTACATTTTATTTTATTTCAGTTATTTTAAGTAACGGAAATGTTTTTATTGGTTTTAGTTTTAGTTAACTATAATAACACTATTGTAAATTTTTTCTAAATTGTCTCAGTGTCATGGGCATAAAATATATGCAGGGGATGTGTTCCCCGCACTTTTAATAAAACAGAAATTCTTGCCCTGCACTATTGCATTGGACAAGTGTGTTCATAGAGGTTTTCATGGGGCAATGTGTATGTGTAAATCTAGATTTAAAATTCAAAGAAACAAGATACAGTGCAGTGTGTGACCTGACATTTCCATGGCAATCGGTCGATTTACTTCAAAGGAAATTAATTAATTTATAGGTAATTTTGAAAGAATCACTTATTGTACGGCTTGAACAAATTAATCATCCAGCGTTCAGTTGAACTGTCCATAACTATTAACTCTGTAGCAAATATTCATATCCAAGCTATTGTGAAAACACTTTATTAGCATGGTAACAAGATCAACAGTTTAAGACATTAAATTCATAAGCACATAACACAAGACACTTCTCTTTAAATACAAATGAGTCTTGATTGATTATTGTAATACATAAAATGTCAAGGTTACGCATGTAACCCTCATTCCTAATGTACATTGGTGTGTGAGATTTGCATCTCACGCTTCGCCCCGCAGCACAGGTATAAATGCGAAAACAGATGCAATGGACATTCAGGTTTTCCTTGAGGAGCCGAGCCAGTGACCCGGCCTCTAAGAGGTGGTACAGTGATTGTGGCAATGGGACATAACGTCTCCGTCATCTCCTACAGGGAACAAGGGTTACATACGTAACCGAGATGTTCCTTTCAGTCAGTCACATTCGACGTTATGTCGTAATTTTCAGCTCAGTTGACTGCAGTGGTTCGAAGGAGGCACTCTGTAATGCTGTAAGCACCAATGTGAGACCCCAAGTGGGTATGGGGTGAGAGCAAGGAGGATTTCACCTTCTTGCATCCCTCAGGAGCCTGACAACCAGGTCATGCTTCACCAAAGATTTACCATCTACAGGACTGTGATGTGCTGCAAAAGTGGCAAGATACACTTTCAGGATAGAGAGAGACAGCCTTTGCTCCAACCCCTACTGGAGGAAGGAAAGCACAGCTCTGATCGGGTGTAACGGACAAGAGCTGTCCATGTAAACTTCACTCCCCTGATCTCAAGATCTCAAGGTCTTTAGCCTCCTTGTTAGAGCGCCCACCTCCTATGCGGACGGCCCGGGTTTTCGTCCCGCTTGGAACAGGCAGTGTGAACTGCAGGGGCTAAACGGGTATCTCCAGGGGTCTTCCTATGAACAGGTTCCACTTTAGGGCGTAAGCACGCCTCGTAAAGGATGCTCTTGCCGAAGTGATGGTGTCTACCACCGCCTGGGGTAGATAACCTAAGACCTCCACCTCCCATCTAGAGACCACATGTGGAGGTTCCAGAGGGACCTTGGACCAGCAAATTGTGGGAGGAGGACTAGTAGGTTGGTAAGGGTTCCATTTTAACCCATTTTATCTTAACCTAATTCTTTGTTCATGTCCTGAATTTTAAACTGAGGTGTTTGTCCACCCACCTGCTGGAGGTCCAACCAATTAGACATTGTCTTTAGTTTGGGGTGTGATTATTTCTCCTCCACGTGCATAAATCAAAGTTCTTATCATAGTCACATGGTCTCTTAACTTTCCCGCTCTAACAGAGTATGATTTCTATAAGAGTACAATGCTTTTTACACAGATTTGATTCATACAATAATGATAGAAATGAGAAATCATTCATGCACATAGTAAACAAAAAAACACCTCCCATCAACCTTTCAAAAGTTAAAACAATTGCTTGAATTATGTGTGATCTAAGCATAATAATCCCATATATAGGTTGTATACATGATATAGAATTATGCAGTTGAACGATGTTTGATTGTAAGTCCGTCCAGTATTGTTTTGGAATGATCTGATGCATTTTGATATGTAAAGGTAGTCTCTGTGGTTATTAGAGAGGAATTTTGGTCCTGCATTTAAGTCACTCAGAGGTCTGATTATTATTATTTATTTTATTTTTTATAAAAAGGTTCTGTTTTAAGTCTCTGTCTTGGGGATCAAACAACCTCTTTTTTACAGTTTGAAGGAGTCATTTATGTCTGATTAGCTTTCAGTTCCTACACACATGTCATATCCATGCTTTATCCAACATTCAGAGAAGTCACAATGATCTTAAAACGTCAAAAAAAAAAAAAAAAAAAAAAAAAACTTCACTCCTTTTTCATGATTAAGTCAACAAATGTAAGTTGCCTGGGTATGTGGTTTCCAAATTGTATCTACATATTTGTTTAAACTCTCTATTTCTCTTGATAAATAATTAGCGAGCTTTGATGGCAATTAAAATATTAGCTACCTGCACAAACATGCACTTATTTTCAATGTATTTTCATAACACTTTTGTAAACAATATTCCCCTCTAAAGACCATGTATTTATCCATGTATCTATACAAAATAAAAATATTAGAAAACAACATATTTGAGATGATTTTTAATCCATGTAAGTTATATAACAAGTTATATAAGTTTATAAGTTAAAAATAAAGAAACCTCAGCAAAGGCACTGACTTTACTGTAAATCATGGGGGTTCTTCTATACTGCTTTTTCATTAAAATAGCAATATATGTTTTTCTTTGTTTAAATGGGGTTTAAATTGAAAATTATTCCTTCATATGCTGAGATGAGGTGATGTGTTGTTGTGTCTTATATCAGGATGGCCATACGTGTGATTGTGTTTCTAACACTTACTGGACTGTGCGTCGCTGATTCCAAAGGTACGTTTAGAATAATACAAGTAAAAATACCTGGATTTAAAAATCTGTAACCATTGTGTATTATTACATATTAATCAGATTAAGGCTGAAATATGGTAATTGAAAACTTGTGATTTGATTGATTCATTGATTTTTGTTTATTTATTTGTATCGCTTTGAACCTATCTTTCCTGTTTGTTGTTGTTGTTGTTGTTTGTTTGTTTTAATCGATTTCATATCATATTGAACAGGGAATCTTGCTCTTAATGCCAAGGCTGTGCAGTCCTCCTTAGGCCACCCACTGGGAGATGCTGAACATGCAGTAGATGGAAACAGAGACTCAGATTACGGGAAGGGCTCATGCACTCACACTAAAGCTGAGTTTAATCCATGGTGGAGAGTTGACCTTGGAAATGTCTACAGTTTAAGAAACGTTACCATCACTAATCGTGGAGACTGTTGCAAAGACCGCCTTAGAGGAGCTCAGATTCGTGTTGGTAACAGTCTGGCCAACAACGGAAACAACAATGAGCTGTAAGAAATGTTTCAATTGTTCTATCATATTCCCATGTTTATGATGCTCACAGTGTCACAGACATTACTATTTTAACGATTTATAAAAGATGAATCACTGTCTGGCCATCTGGAATTTTGGTATGGAGATAAAGGTTATAATTATAATGTTTTTGTAGTATTACACCACACTGTGTGTGTATATTAGCAGCGTTTGTTGTTTTTCTTGTGGTATGAGATAGAGCGTTTGGACCCGGAAGACTTAACAACCGAATAGAGTTGAATTGAATTTGTTAGACGTGCATTGTGTTGCGAAGCCTCTGATTTTCATTTTAACACTGTTCTTTATGTATTTGCAGGGCTGCAACTATTCTCACTGTTCCTGTTGGCACACAAACATTTTCATTTGAGCCTGTTAATGGCCGATATGTTAACATTTTTTTACCTGGGAATGATGAAATCCTTACTCTGTGTGAAGTCGAGGTGTTTGCAGGTAAGGGACAGAGAGAGAAGAAAACTATCATAGAATTTGTTTATGTACTTGTTAATGTGTGTATAACTGTTATTATTTTATTAACAGAAAATGACACACCATTGTACATTTGTGTTCCAAGTAAGTGTTCTTCATTACATTGAATGTTGTTGTCAGTTATATATAATATACATAATAAACCCAGATAGAGTGATTATTATATGGCTACTAACCTCAAATAGGTTTGGACACAAAATATTGGTTTGAGTTGAAATATTTTATTAGCCCACTTGTAATAAACCCAAAACTACCATGAAGAAAAAAATAGCCTACCTAGTAAGACAAATGAACAAGTTTAACAAGACAAACATTTTAGGGATAATGTACGGTCATGTACACCAATATTGATTTATTGACATTGATTTGAGATTAAACTCTTTTAAATTCTTACCTGTTTATTATCTTATCTATTACAGCGTACAAAAACAATCATTCTGGCAAACAGTACAGTACTCTTAATACTAAAAATACTTAAATTCAATCTTAATACTTCAAAGAAAGACTGGCTTCAGAAACCCGGATGAGCTGTCTGTTATACAGCGTTACTATTTTTTTTTTTTTTTTTTATAAATATTTTATTATAATAACACAACACAGTGGTACTGGTATCTCATAACAGCACATACAGTCATATAAGCCATATCATCTTACAATCTTTGGATATACATGTTCATACATAGGCATATAAAATGCAAAAACGAAATAATAAGAAGAAATAATAAAAATAAAAATAATACAACAAAGCATATCAAAGTAAATAACAGGGTCATTTTATAGACCAAAAATTAAAAAGGATATATCAGTCACTAAACATTGTCCAGAAAGTTCCACAAAGAAGACCAAGTGCACCAAAAAACATCTGATCTTTGATGCAGATCGTAAGTTAGTTTTTCCAGAGGTAAAAGAGTAGCGGCCTGACTTATCCACATGTTAACTAAGGGTATCTGAGAAGTTGACCATAGTAATAATATACATTTTTTTGCTAAATATATACAAAAGTTCATTACACTTTTTTTGTCATAGTCAAGGCACAGACCAGCTTTACAGTTCAGAAGGTAAACATTTGGAGATAATGCAAAAGTCTTTCCAATAATCTTTTGAATATTCTTATGGATCTCTTTCCAGTAACCTTTGATTTTATCACAATCCCAAAACACATGCATCACTGTGCCAATGTCTGTCCTACATGTGAAACATAATTGAGAAGAATTAGGGAATATTTTATGAAGGCGAAATGGAGTTAGATAAGTCCTATGGATAAATTTATAATTTTGTTCATGAGCCGAAATTGAGACACCTTTGGGGAAAACACATGTACAAACAGATAACCACTCCTCATTACTAAAATTTGATCCTAAGTCCTTTTCCCATATCACCCTCAAAGAGTTAAAAGTTGAAGGGCCAACATTAGACAGCAGAGCATATAACTCTGAGATCTTCTTCTTTAGAGTAAAAGAAGAGAGAAGCTGTTTTTCCACTTCAGTAAGATCAAATTGTATATTACCTTCTTTTGAGTATGACTCTAAAAAATGCCGTAATTGAAGAAATTTATAAAAAGTTACTGGGCAGGATAAATTCCTCCTTTAATGACTGGAATGACCTCATTTGACCATTATCAAATAAATGGCCAAACTCAGACACTCCTCTCAACCTCCAGGGCAGAAGACCAATATTCTGTACGGTTGGGGGAGATCAGGATTGAGTGTGATAGGAGACTTAAAAGATATCTTATTTGGAATAGCTAAATATTTCTTAATATCCTTCCACACCAAAAGAGTATTTGACACAGTGAAAATATTAGTCAGAGATTCAATTTTTTGTATATTATGAATAAATGGCAGTGAGCATAACAGTCTAGGAAAACATCTTGAATATTCAATCCCAGTCCAGCGTGAATCAGATCTGTTAAGAAACCAACTTAAAATGTGTTTAATTTGTGCAGACCAAAAATATAACTGAAAATTAGGGAGTGAAACCCCACTTAATTCCCTTGGTTTCATCAAAACAGAAAGTTTAAGTCTAGTTTTTTTATGATTCCAAATGTACTTTGAAACTGAAGAATTAATCCTTTTAAAAAAATCTGTACTTAAGTAACATGGCAAATTTTGAAACAAAAAATTCAATCTCGGAAGAATATTCATTCTTATAACATTAATCCTGCCAAAAAAAGAATTTGGAAGAATCGACCAGTCTGACAGGTTCTGATTAATTTTCGTAATTAACTGGGGATAGTTGGCTTTATACAAATCGACCAAATTAGGTGTGACATTGATTCTTAAATATTGAGATCCAGAAAGTGCTAAATTAAAAGGGGATTTAGTAATGGCTTCAGAGGGAACATGCAAATTCAAAGCTTGAGATTAGTCCAAATTGATCTTATGTCCTGAGAAATTACTATATTTTTCAATTATGGCAAGAATTGCGTCAGTAGAGGTCTCAAGATATTTAAGATGGAGCAGAACATCATCTGCATAAAGGGATATACGATGTTCCTCTAGACCTATTTTAATACTATGTATATTACTGTTAGTTCTCACAGCAACAGCCAGTGGTTCGATAACCAAAGAGAATAACAATGGCGAGAGTGGGCAGCCTTGGCGACAGCCTCTGCTTATTGAAAATCTGTCAGACAACACTCTGTTAGTATTAACTTGAGCCATAGGGTTAGAATATAAAAGATTAACCAAACCGATAAAATTAGATCCTAGTTCTATTTTTTCTAATACCGCAAAAAGAAAAGGCCATTCCACCCTATCAAATGCCTTTTCGGCGTCGAGAGATACAATGAAGGCAGGTTCCTTGGTAGCATTTAAATGATCAATAATATTCAACACTCTTTGAATATTATCAGTGCCATATCTGGACTTCACGAAACCTGTCTTATCTGGGTTGACGATGTAGGGTAAAACAGTTTTGAGTCGCTGAGCTAAAGATTTAGCTATAATTTTATAATCCACATTGAGTAAACTAATTGGGCGATAAAAAGAACAATTCACTGGGTCTTTGTCTTTTTTCAGAAGCAAGCTGATCACTGCCAATGACCAGGATTCAGGCATATAATTAGAATCTAAAGTACTATTTATTGCTTGCATTAAGATTGGACAAAGCTCGGGCCAGAATTGCTTATAAAACTCAAAACCCGTCTGGGCCAGGAGCTTTACCAGTTGGCATAGATTGTATAGATTGCCAAATTTCTTCCTTAGTAAAAGAGGCATTTAAAAAAGCTCTAGTATCTTCCAAAATGCTAGGAAGCAAAATCTCATTTATGAAGTTCAGCAAATCCTCACTGGAGCCACTGGACCCAGCTGTATAAAGAGTTTTGTAAAAATCAGAGAAAGCAGTGTTAATGTCAGAGGGGTCAAAGGTCATTCTGCCTTCAGATGTATTAATTGTTTTTATGGTTCTTTCATTCTGCTCTTTTTTTAAATGATACGCCAAAAGGCGACTTGACTTGTTTCCAAACTCGTAATAACGCTGTTTACTGAAAAATAATAGTTTTTTCTAACGTGTTCTGTATGATCTAGATTAAGCTTGGCTCTGGCATTATTTAACAAAATCCAATTATCTTGATTTGGGAATCTTTTATGTTGTTTTTCCAGAAAATTTACTTCAGCTTCTAATTCTTTCCTTTTTTGGGTTCTAAGTTTCTTCATCAGAGAAGCATAAGCAATAAAGTGGCCTCGCAACGTGGCTTTGGCGCTTTGTAATATGTCTTCAAGAATTAAACCTGAAATCAACACAAATCTTCCTTCAGAATCATATTCTGCATGCTTGAGAATGAATAGGATGTTTTTATGAATAAGAATTGTGGTGCCCTTACTATTTGATGTGAATGAGGAAAAATTAATCTGACCAACCCAATCCCTTTTCAACTTCATATGTTCTTTTTCAGATAAATGAGTTTCCTGTAGTAGCGTGATAGATATATGTTCTTTTTTTAAGGAATGTTAAAATTTTCTTCCTTTTAATTACATGACCTATGCCCTTCACATTCCAAGCTACTAACTTAAGAGGGTTCTGCATACAGAAAAGTGTAGAGTCATAAGAATAACTTGCAAAATTATACAACAGATTATGTCAGTATGAGATACCAAATATGAACAGAAGAGTACCACAAGTAGAACATGAAACAAACCCGAAAAGCCCTCCCCCCAAGACCCCATCCCCAAACGATGAGGCACAGATGATATCAAGAAGTCACAAAATAACACAAGAAGCCTTGAAACAGCTGATAACATAATACCACCAAGTTATAAAAAATGTCAAAGTTAATCATCCAGAGAGTCAAGGAAAATCTTGGATGACTTCGGATCATTGAACAGATTAATTTTTCCGTTGTGCAGACACCTGAGTCTGGCTGGATAGGTAAATCCCCGATACAGACCGCGGGCGGCCAGAGCTTTACCCATGGTTGCGAACTCGCAGCGTTTCTGCAGCAGGCCAGCTGACAGATCCTAGTAGAATCGAAGCTCTGAGCCATTGTGAGTAACAGTCTTCTTCAGGGCCACTTTCAGAATTTCTTCTTTATCAGTGAACTGTAGAAACTGAACTAAAATACTTCTTGGAGCTGAATTTGGATTGTTAGATGCGAAGGTGGGAGATCTGTGGGCCCTCTCGATGTCCAGTGCCGGGAAGTCAGCAGGCAGATCTAACCACTAAGGGATCATGTCACGCAGAAACGCTGAGAGTGGGCCGGAGCCCTCAGGTTTCTCTGGCAGACCCACTATTTTCAGATTCTTGCGACGGCCTCTGTTTTCAAGATCGTCTATCTTTGTCTGATCCACCATCACCTTCACGTAGTTGCTGCCGAATCTTCGACAGACGAAATCCTCCGTTTGGCTTCGTTTAAGCGAGTTTCAGTGCCCACAACTCTCTCGGTGAGGACAGCAAATGAATTCTGAAGGCAAGACACAGAATTGGCTATCCCCTCCAGACGGCTAGTAATTCCATCGAGGCATGATCTGTTGGCCTTTATTTCTGATAAAATCAGCAACATATCTAGATGAGATTCGGCTGTTTTTAAGTTAGTATCAGCCGAAGGCGCGTGGTGAGTAGGCTTCTTTTTATCTTTTTCTTTAGCCTTCTGTGAGCGCGTCGAGCCAAAAATAGGAAAATCTTTATCAGAAGGTGTGTCTGACATAGTTATAAGTCCGTTCAACGAAATAAAATGAAAAATCAGAGGAAAGAAATGTAAGTTATTTGAAAGTACGAGCGGAGCAAAGAACTCAGGCAGCCATCTCACTCTGAGTCACGTGACGCCCCCTCTACAGCGTTACTATTTATGACGGTCATAATGTCACGACTGACCAGAATAAAGTTGTTTATTGTTTTATGTTAAACAGGGAATCTAGCTCTTGGAGCCACAGCTGTCCAGTCTTCCACATATGAAACAGCAGCTGCTCAAAAAGCTGTCGATGGCAACAGGAATTCAAATTACTATAGTGGGTCATGCAGTCATACTGATGGGGACAAGGACCCCTGGTGGAGAGTTGACTTGTTGGAAGTCTATGAGGTAACCAGGGTTAGCATCACTAATCGTGGAGATGGAAGTGCAGAGAGAATAAATGGTGCTCAGATTCGTATCGGCAACAGCCTGCAAAATAATGGTAACAATAATCAGCTGTAAGTATCGTCTCTCTCTTAATGCTTACACAAATGCTTATTAGTAAAATTAGTAAATAAGATTAAATCACTTTGATTAAATCCTTTTAATACAAACTTGCTTTTGACAGAAGTATAGTTAACATGCTTCATGCCACTTTGATACGCCCCTCTCTATTTCTCTGTTACTGTGTTTCTTCACAGGGCTGCAACTGTTGTGTCCATCCCACCTGGAGACACAAAAACATTTGAGTTTAAGCCTATTAAGGGGCGATATGTCAACATTTTTATACCTGAACGCAATGAATATCTCACACTGTGTGAGGTTGAGGTGTTTGCAGGTGAGTGATAAAAGGAGAGAGACATGGTGTGTAGACATTTGTACTATATGTACTATTTATACTATGTGTACGTTCCCTTAATGATTGTTTGTTCTGTTTTCATTGCCAGATTAAGGGGAATGAGATGATGTTACACCACAGTCCACTGATCCTATAAGCAAAATACCAAACTACTGTTTTCTGAGCAATACTAATTTTGCACTTTTTTCATTGTTTTCATTTTACCTGTGCACCTTTTATCCTTAAGATAAAAGATAAGTTTCAGTGCACATTCAGTAAAGGAATGAAATGGTTCTTAAAATGCACCATCTTTTACTCATCTTTGTTTATCTTTGCTTTCTACATGAATAAATTACTTCAGCATTGCATGATGTATTTTGTGTTTCTGGATCAAAAATGCACAATGAGGAGGAGGTGTAGTCTTACATAGCTACCCATCTAGGGTTGAGGAGCTGGTAGTTAAATACATTTTAAATACATAAACTACATTTTTTTTAAAAAGAGAAAGAAAAAGAAAACAGAGAAAGAGGATGTCCAACCTTCTGTCCCAGAATCAACAACACAACCACCAATTCGACCAATATTAACTTTAAATTTTCTGTTATAAAGTGTAAAAAATTAACAAAAACCATATCACAAATATCAATATCAAAAAGAATAATATAGCTGCAAGCAGCAATTACGGGGTCAAGCACAAAAACGGCACAAGAAGCAAGCCAACATGACTGGGAGCATCAGGCTAACTGCAGCAGTGAGCAATTAAAGACCTATTAAGATCATTTTAGGTAAAAGAGCTGAAAAATGATCAAAAATGAGGATTTACTGGTTCATCACTTTCGACCAATAGGTGGCACTGTGTCCAGATTGTTGTGGTATGGTCAGAGTGAGGTGACAATGACACTTGCAAAGTTTGGTGTCAATATGTCAAAGCACTGAAGAGATACAGCTTCAAGAGTCATTTTTGCATCATGCCTCAAATTCCTTGCTCTGGTATATGAAAAAGGTTTGACATATTGACTTGAAATCCATAACTTTTTGTCGGCATGGTCTGAAGATGACACGGTTCAATTTTGGTGAAAATCAGAGCAACGGTCTAGGAGGAGTTCGAAAAAGTAGGTTTTTAAAAAAAAACAATATGGCGGACAGGAAGTTTAGCTGACTATGGCAAAATTGATATCTATGTTCTCAGCATGACCCAAGGAATCTACTGAGACCAGTTTCATTACAATTGGTGAATACAGTCAAAAGTTATTAACATTTTTGTACATTTTGTTATAACTTTTGACCACAAGGTGGCGCTGGTCCGAAACTTCTCAGGCTCCTTCAGGGCATTGTGCTGATGACCCATACAGAGTTTCGTAACAATACGCTAATGCATTCGTAAAATACAGCATTTTAGCACAAAATTCAAAATGGCCGACGGCCAAATTGGCCAATATGGGAAAATTGAATATCATTTGTCTCGGCATGATGCCCCGAATCCAATGAGACCAAATTTATGATTTTTGGACAAACCCATGAGAAGTTATAAGCAAAAATATCCATTTTTCATATATCTGCACCAGTAGGTGGCGCCGCGCCGAAACACTGCATGGTACCTCAGGTCATACTTGTGATGACAAGTACCAAGATTGGTCTGAATCAATAAGCGTTGCAGAGATACAGCCTTACTTCTATTTTCACAAGCACTACGTACAATTCATTCGCATGTTTTTCGAAAACGGTTTTAGGAATTTACTTGAGTTCCATAACTTTTTGTCGGCATCGTCTGACGATGATACGGTTCAATTTTGGTGAAAATCGGAAGCAACGGTCTAGGAGGAGTTCGAAAAAGTAGGTTTTTAAAGAAAAACAATATGGCGGACAGGAAGTTCAGCTGACTATGGCAAATGTAATATCTATGTTCTCGGCATGACCCAAGGAATATACAGAGACCAGTTTCATTACAATCGGTTAATATAATCAAAAGTTATTAGCATTTTTGTAAATTTTGTTATAACTTTTGACCGAAATGTTTTGAGTATTGTCAGGGCATGGTGCCAAAGACCCATACCGAGTTTCGTAACGATAAGTTAATGCGTTCGTAAAATACAGCATTTTAGCACAAAATTCAAAATGGTCGACGGACAAAATGGCCGATATGGTAAAATTGGATATCAGTCGACTCGACTTGATTCCCCGAATCTAACAAGACCAAATTTATGATTTTTTGACAAACTCCTCAGAAGTTATAAGCAAAAATGACCATTTTTCGTATCTCTGCACCAGTAGATGGCGCTGCGCCGGAACACTGCATGATGCCTCAGGTCATGCTTTTGATGACATGTACCAAGTTTGGTCTGAATACGATAAAGCGTTGCGGAGATACAGCCTTATGTCAATTTTCGCAAGCACTATGTACAATTCGTTCGCATGTTTTACGAAAACGGTTTGAGGAATCAACTTGAATTCCATAACTTTTTGTCAGCATGGTCTAAAGATGATCTGGTTCAATTTTTGTGAAAATCGGAGTAACGGCCTAGGTTTTTCAGAAAATTCAAAATGGCGGAAAAATTTTCATGACGGAAAATGACATGTCATGCAATCGATTCGTCTTGACCCAAGGAATCAGAGGAAAAAAGAATTTTGTTTCTAGCCCTTATGGTTCAAAAGTTATTAACATAAACATAAGTGCAAATTTGGACAGCTGGTGGCGCTAGAGGGATTGAGTTAGAGACTCCAAATTTGCTATGGACATAGCTCAGACTGTCCTCTAACTGTGTGCCAAATTTCATAACTTTCCCGCAAGCGGTTCTATGTGCTGTCATAGACTTCAAGAGCGGAAGAAGAAGAAGAAGAAGAAGAAGAAATATAGCTGCGAGCAGCGATGGCGGGCCCAAGCCCGGTGGCACCGCCACCCCGGTGGCTTCAGGGCAACTGTGCACAGCGGGCAATAGGCATTTAAAACGGTTAAACATCAAAGGACTATGTCAAATTCACTCCACATTTACTGCACTACAAGGTGCCGCTATATAGCCCCTCCTCCCTGCCCATTTTCAGAGGATTACATGTGCCAAGTTTTAACATTATTCTGATGAATTTTGAAGCAAATCAGGTAAAAATAAGAGGGTGATCTCAATGTATGCTGAAAGTGACACATTTTCTGCTTCCAGTTGGTGGCGCTATGACTTTGAATCACAATAGTCACATCCATGTGATCAGCCTTGTACAACGAAGACTAAGCCGAAGTTTCATCAAAATCAATTAATGTATGCAGAAGTTATAACACTTTGTTTCCTTTTCTTGCCATAAATTCGTTGCCTCGCCACGGCCAAACCGTTTGAGATATCCAAAATCCGTTTGCAATTAAACAACTTCAATGTGTAAGCAACAAGTTAAAAAAGCTTGGTGTAAATTGGATAAACCCTGTAGGAGTAGTAGTATAAAATTCATAGCCTGTTTTTTCAAAAAATTAACATTCAAACAAAAATAGCCGACTTCCTGTTGGTCGGAGCTAATGAATGTAAATTAGAAAATTGTCCAGCTTGATGAGAACAATATGTGTACCGAGTTTGGTGACTGTAGGAAAAACTAACCCCCCCACTTTTGACAAAAGGTGGCGCTACTGAGCCCCTCCACCATGCCCATTTCTATGGCTTTGTCCATGTCTACTGGTTGACAATATTGATGTGTGTGTCGAGTTTCATGCAATTTGAAGCATGTTAAGAGCCTCAAAAACACTCAAGAATATTATTACAGTTTGACCTGTTGCCATGGCAACAATATTTCAAATATCAAAAATCCTGTCATAGGTCTACATCTTCTGTGTATTGACATTACACTGATGAAGTTTGAAGCAAATCAGGTAAAAATAAGAGGGTGATCTCAAAGCATTTCAAAAAGTGATACACTTCCTGCTGCCAGTTGGTGGCGCTATAACTTTGACTCACAATAGTCACATCCATGTGATCAGACTACTACAACTAACACACTCGTGAAGTTTCATAAAGATCAATATATGTATGCAGACGTTATAACACATTTCCTGTTTCCTTTTTCTCGCCATAAATTTGTTGCCTCGCCACGGCCAAACCGTTTGAGGTATCCAAAATCTGTTTGCAATTAAACAACTTCAATGTGTTAGCAACAAGATAAAAAAAGCTTGGTGTAAATTGGATAAACCCTGTAGGAGTAGTAGTATAAAATTCATAGCCTGTTTTTGCAAAAAATTAACATTCAAACAAAAATAGCCGACTTCCTGTTGGTCGGAGCTAATGAATGTAAATTAGAAAATTGTCCGGCTTGATGAGAACAATATGTGTACCGAGTTTGGTGACTGTAGGAAAAACTAACCCCCCCACTTTTGACAAAAGGTGGCGCTACTGAGCCCCTTCACCACGCCCATTTCTATGGCTTTGTCCATGTCTACTGGTTGACAATATTGATGTGTGTGTCGAGTTTCATGCAATTTGAAGCATGTTAAGAGCCTCAAAAACACTCAAGAATATTATTACAGTTTGACCTGTTGCCATGGCAACAATATTTCAAATATCAAAAATCCTGTCATAGGTCTACATCTGCTGTGTATTGACATTACACTGATGAAGTTTGAAGCAAATCAGGTAAAAATAAGAGGGTGATCTCAAAGCATTTCAAAAAGTGATACACTTCCTGCTGCCAGTTGGTGGCGCTATAACTTTGACTCACAATAGTCACATCCATGTGATCAGACTACTACAACTAACACACTCGTGAAGTTTCATAAAGATCAATAAATGTATGCAGACGTTATAACACATTTCCTGTTTCCTTTTTCTCGCCATAAATTCGTTGCCTCGCCACGGCCAAACCGTTCGAGATATCAAAAATCCGCTGGCAATTTTTCATCACCAATGTCTTGGCTTCATGCTGACCGAGTTTGGTGGTGATCAGAATAATCGCCTAGGAGGAGTATGTCAAATTCCAGAGCATGCGTTTTCCAAACAACCTGTAATAGTTGACTTCCTGTTGGGGTGACGTTTAACTTAGAGCACGAAAGTTGTCCGGCCCGATGAGGTCTATATGTGTACAGAGTTTCATATTAATACGTGCAAGTGTGTTTAATATATGGACCAAATTTTCAGACTTTGTTCAAGGGGGCGCCGTCGAGCCCCCCTGCCATGCCCGGGTACCAGCTTCGGCCCGGCCCTGATGGCCGCGGATTTCAATGTGTGTGCCAATTTTCAAGAGTTTTTGAGTATGTTAAGGCACCCAAAAAGCTCCGGAAGATGGGGAAAAAAAAAAAAATCCTTAGGGGATCAAGAGGGCCCTGGCTTGGGCCCTAATAAAAAACAAACTAACCCAGATATCTCTCTAAATGACCTGGAGAAAAATAATCCAGAAAAATAAATTACATAACTCTTCCCTCTCTCCCTGTAACTGTAAACAGGAGAAAATCAGGATTACAAACAAAAATGGCTCCCTCCACTTTCATTCCCCAAAACAAGAAAGAACCATCCAATCGCCAACATCAACTGACTGAATACAGCTGGTCAGTCAGAGCACCTATTATGATGGAGGAAGAAAAAGAGAGAGCAGAGAACAAAAACATACACTTGAATACAACACAAAATATACAGATGTAAATATATAACAAAATGCTAGAATAAACTTTCATCCTGACCTAGCAATAGTGAAATGGACTGATGAAGCTAATGTGTGATGTTAACAGCATCCAAAACCAATTTTTAAGCATAACCAGTATCTGCAAAGTTACAGCGTTGAAAGTTCAATGCAAACGGAGATATTGTCTTTTAAAGTTATGGCAGTTTAATACCTACACAAAAAAAATTTGGCTGACATCTCTCCGACAGCCACGCTCACGGTGACGGCACAGCTTGCTCTCCTGTCTCCCGCATTCACGTGTGGAGCGTGTGTGTGTGTGATGCGATGTGGGGGTTGGCGGCGCGGGGAGGGGAGTAAAAACTAAAAACATTTCAAATTAGACACGAGTCAAGCTCTTGGTCAGAAGTTTAATGTCTAATCACAGTAATGATGTTAACAAATAATTTAGTGATATGCCCTCAGTTTTGGTCTTGACCAGTCTTGAAATGAAATCCCAAGTCCTCTTCGTCCGAGACTGAGACGAGACAGAGTAAAAATGTGGTCGATTCCGAGACGAGACCAAGACCTTTAAAAAGTGGTCTCGAGACCAAGACCGATCTCGAGTACTACAACACTAGGGAGTACCTCCACCAGTTTGTAATAGTCTACATAGATGACATCTTTATTTACTCCCAGAACCTGGCCGAACATCGCCGCGTCATCTCCCAGGTCCTCGAGTACCTACGTCAACACCATCTATACCTCAAGCTAGAGAAGTGCAAGTTCCACACCACCTCCGTACATTTCCTGGGCTATGTCATCGGACAACATGGGATCAAGATTGACGAGAGGAAGGTGGAAACCATCCGCAATTGGCCATTACCCACTACTGTGAAGGAGTTACAACGTTTCCTGGGATTTGCAAATTTCTATTGTTGCTTCATCCACAATCAGTCTTCTCAGTGCACCCCTCACCTTGCTCCTCAAAGGCCGGCCCAAGTCTCTGTCCTGGACTCCATCTGCCAGAGAAGCCTTCCACCAGGTCCAAGAAGCCTTTATCACCGCTCCGATCTTGGTTCACCCACTGTCACGGAATCACAGCCAGCACCCACCAACACCAACGCATCATCACCAGATCTACATGCTCCACCCACTCGTTCACAGTCTCCAGAATTATAATCACCCACATCTGCACCTCATCAGACACACTCCATAAAGACTCTCAATCCCTGCACCTCATTGTCTGGTCTCGTCATACGTACCTGGACTCCTTACCTGATACTCACCTGATACTCACCTGAGTTTCCCATTTCCTCTGCCATTCGTCTTTCTTCGTCTGTTCTCCGTCCCCTGTGGATCCTTCTCCTGCTAAAGACGACTTCTATTATTTCATCAGCTAAGTGACTGTTAAAAGTGCTTGTTCATACACTCACCTGCATATTCCGTTTGCAGTGTCTGTGCCTCTGTTTCAGTAAACAACTGTTGTGCACTTACCTGTCTGCCTCTGTCTGTGTCCCTGACAATAAGTGTCTCTCTATATGTCGATGTTTTATTCAAGTAATGATAAAACAGCTAGAACTAGTGTGAAATAAATGTTAAAGCAGAAATAAGAAAGCTGTAAAATAATTTCTCGTTTGAACTCGATCGCTCCTGCTCTTTTGTGCGCTTTCTCAGTCCTCTCCGCATTGGATTTTGGGAAATAGTGCTTCAGCAAGTGTACATTGAATGTACACTGAAAATCAGAGAGGATTGTGGATATGAAGTGGTGAACGAAAGTAGTGAATGAAATAGTTCACTCAGAATTCGGACACCATTACAAAATGGCAGATAACGGATATAGTGCACTATATAGTGGGTAGTGGTTTTGGACACAGCTTGACACTCTAAATCATAAATCCTCTCCTGTAGCCTCATGGGATGGTAAAGTTTCCATCGTATGCACACTTCAGAATCTTGCCAAAATACTTAGATTATCCGGGTACTTTTTGCTTACTCTTTTTATGAGTACTGTGAATTCAGTCATACTTTTGACACACACTGTTTTCCACCTACTAGGAGGGAAGTATGCAATTTCGGATTCAGTCTTATTGTAAATACAATCATATTGCACCTATCACTATTGCACTTAGTGTACATAGAATCTATTTGTTGTTGCACTTAGTGCAAATAGCTGCTGTCATGATAATATTTACTGAGCAAACATAGTTCTTCTTTATTTAATGAAAGTTAACACAACCAAAATGTACCTAACTGCACACATGACAATGAATACTGTTTACACTGAGCACACAACCTTTTTAACTACAAAACAACATATTAAACATGTTTCTGTCTTGTATACCAGGAAAAGAGTTTTAATTTAACTTTTTAAAACTTTTATTGAAACTGTAGCACATTATTACATTGATCAGTAAATACTGTTAAACCGTACCTGAATACAGCTCAAATCCTTATAGTTTTTGGAGTTAAGAATTTATTGTTAAGTGATTGTCAGTTAATTTGCATTGTCAGATCATAATGTACAGCACATATCAAGCACACAGCACAGTCTCCAAGCCCCGTATCAGGGAGTGTATTGGTCTCACATAGTTACCTGATCGATGACAAAGCAAAGCCTTACTTTCTGATTTTTTCCTTACGTGGGTGATTGTCATTTTCATTTCAGAATAATCAAACCCGAAAATAAGGTTCAAACTAGGGCTGTCATGATATCAGATTACAAAAATAAGGGACTCTGTTGTAATAGGTCCATTTTATGTTGATTTTTCAGATATCAGATAAAACTTATTTGGTTGGGATGAACTTAATTCAACAATAAATAGAACATCATTTCTGAGCACAATATTATTCAACTAGACCCTCTTCATAGACTGCTGGTATGTATTAATATTCATATCTATGTTTAATAGCACATTTTTGGTTTGAAATGTTTTGATGGCATAATATCCCTTATGTGAATATAATATTGGATAAATAATAAATATAGCAATTGTTTATAAAACAAATACTTTTTATTACATTTATTTATTATATAAAAATTATATAAATATTTTGTTTAAAAGCAGATAACTGCTGAATTGTGAAGGTCTTCTGTGAGGTTGATACATTGATACATATTCCAGGTGAGTTGAATGTTTATGCACTCTCTACACCAGGGTAATGTTATAATTGGAATTGAAAAAAAAAAAAAAAAAAAAAATCAGTTTTAAATCAATTTGGTATCACTTTCATTATTGATAAATTTGCAAAACTCTTGGCACAAAACTCACACTTGTAACACAGCTCTTTGTTAAAAAAGACTACAGTAGTTGTGCTACTTATGTTTCCTTTTTACAAAACGTCTCGGGTTACGGATGTAACCCTGGTTCCCTGAGTAAGGGAACGAGACGCTGCGTGAAACGCATTGGGAACCTTCTGCGTGATATCGTCATTGAAGCACTCCTGTATCCAACCAATCGGGTAACGAGACGTCAGAGACGGGTGACGTCACTGACCAGGAAACTATAAAGCATGCCCGGATGCAGAGAACACTAGCTTCTGTGGAAAATCTGAAGCAAGCACTCGCAAGCATGCAGGGGTACGGCAAGAGACGCAGCGTCTCGTTACCTTACTCAGGGAACCAGGGTTACATCCGTAACCCGAGACGTTCCCTTTCGTGGGAACTATCGACGCTGCATGAAACGCATTGGGAACGCAATCTCAACTGTGCCGTACTTCAAATGCTTGTTCATGTTAGCTCGAAAGTACGGAGGACCCCGGAGTGGAGCCCACATCAAGGTTATAATATCTGATAAATGTATGCTGGCTTGACCATCCAGCTGCATCACAGACATCACTCATAGGGACGCCAGACATCAAAGCTCTTGATGCCGCCATACCCCTTGTGGAATGAGCACGGACGTTAAATGGAGAAGACTGTCCGGCCGCTTTGTATGCAAGTGAGATGGCCTCGACCACCCACTTACTCATCCTCTGCTTGGACGCCGATCCGCCTTTATTAGGGGAACCATAACAGACAAACAGTTGCTCTTTTTTACGCCACAAGGCAGTTCTGTGGACGTATGCATACAAAGCCCTTACTGGGCAGAGTTTTTAGTTTTTCCTGATCCGAGGATATAAATGGAGGAGGATGGAAGGCTTGAAGCACAATAGGACCCGGGACATTGGTGGGGACCTTCGGCACATAGCCAGGTCTAGCATGAAGAAATGCTCTCACCATTCCAGGAGCGAACTCCAGATACGAGGGGGCCACTGAAAGGGCCTGAAGATCTCCAATTCTTCTTAGAGAAGTAATAGCAAGCAAAAATACAGTCTTTAAAGTCAGAAACTTTATAGACACCTCCTCCAGTGGTTCAAAGGGAGCCTCGGCTAACCCTCGTAGAACCACTGATAAGTCCCAAGCCGGGGTCCTTGTGCGCACTGGAGGCCTCAACCTCAGTGTACCATGGAGGAAGCGTGACACGAGGGGGTCTCGACCCACCGAGGAATCCCCCCCAACATGATAGGCTGATATAGCCGCAACATAAACCTTTAAGGTTGAATACGATAGGCCTTCCGAGAATTTTTCTTGGAGAAAGCATAGCACAGAGCTAATAGGAGCATGGACCGGGTCCGTTTCCTGTTGTCTACACCAAGTAGAGAATAGATTCCATTTATAGGAGTAAAGCTTCCTCGTGGAGGGAGCCCTGGAGCTAAGTATGGTCTCAACAACCTCAGTTGAGAGACCAGCCTCTATGAACCTGGCCCCCTCAGAGGCCAGGCCCACAGTTTCCATAGTTCCGGACGGGGATGTATTATCACGCCGCCCGCCTGAGATAGAAGATCCGGCCTTAGGGGAAGCTCCATTGGACAGCCGTCTATCATGGACACCAAGTCCGAGAACCATATTCGGGTCGGCCAGTACGGTGCCACCAGTATTAGGCTCACCCTTTCCTGGCGTACTTTCTCCAGGACTCGTGGGAGCAGAGCGAACGGGGGAAATGCATACAGACGTAGCCTCGGCCACGTCTGTACCATGGCATCCAGACCCAGAGGTGCTGGATGCGTGAGGGAGTACCAGAGAGGACACTGGGTTGACTCTCCCGAAGCAAACAGGTCTACTTGTGCCTGACCAAAGTTTTTCCAAATGAGATCCACCACTTCCGGATGGAGTCTCCACTCCCCGGGCCTCGGCCCCTGCCTTGACAGGGCGTCTGCCCCCACATTCTGACTCCCGGGGATATAAGCTGCCTTCAGTGAGAGCAGCTTCCCCTGAGACCACAGGAGGATCCGACGGGCCAAGTAATTTAGTTGGCGAGACCGTAGACCCCCCTGATGGTTTATATAGGAGACCACTGACATGTTGTCTGTGCGGACCAGCACATGTTGGTCTCTCAGGTCCGGGAGAAAGTGTTTTAGTGCTAGAAACACCGCCATCAACTCCAGCCGATTTATGTGCCAAGAGAGTTGATGGTCCTCCCAAAGACCTTGGGCTGAGCGACCACTCATGATCGCTCCCCAGCCCGTGAGGGAAGCGTCTGTCGTAAACATTGCGCGACGACCAGAGGCCCCCAACACAGGTCCCTGGGACAGGAACCAGGGGTCTCTCCACACGGTTAGAGCACGAAGGCATCGCCGTGCGACTTTGATCGTACGGAAAGGACTTCCCCTCGGGGAAAACCCCCTGGTCCTGAGCCACCACTGTAGGGGTCTCATGTGCAGGAGGCCAAAAGGAATTATGTTGGACGCAGCTGCCATTAGACCCAACAGTTTCTGAAACTGTTTCACAGTGAGTGCCTGGCCTAACCTCACCCCTTTTACAGCTGATAGAACAGAGCTCACACGGGCAGGAGTCAGACGTGCCCGCATTATTGTGGAATCCCACATAACACCTAGATAATTGGTGGTCTGAGCCGGAATCAGCACACTCTTCTTGGCATTGAGCCTCAGCCCAAGCCTTTTCATGTGAGACAGAACAACATCTCGATGTTGAACTGCCTGTTGCTCTGAGTGAGCTAGAATCAACCAATCGTCAATATAATTCAGTATGCAGATGCCCTGGAGTCTCAAGGGAGCCAGGGCTGCATCCACGCACTTCGTGAATGTCGGGGGTGATAATGATAGGCCAAACAGAAGAACCTTGTACTGGTAAGCTTCGCCCCCGAAAGCAAACCTGAGGAACTTCCAGTGAGAAGGATGGATGGACACATGAAAGTATGCATCTTTCAAGTCTATCGTCACAAACCAGTCCTCGGACCTGATTTGGGGAATGATCTGTTTGAGTGTAAGCATCTTGAATTTCAGTTTCTGTACAGACCGATTTGGCACATGTAGATCTATGATAGGACGAAGTCCTCCATCCTTCTTTGGAACTATGAAGTAGCGGCTGTAAAAACCTGACAGCTTGCTGGGAGGAGGAACCCTTTCTATAGCTCCTTTTTGCAAAAGTGTCATAACTTCCTGTTCCATAACCAGAGACTGCTCGGGGGTCACCACTGTGGGAAGGACCCCGTTGAATCTGGGCGGGCGAGACCCAAACTGTATTCTGTAACCCTTTTCTATCATGAGCAGCACCCAATTTGATATATTCGGTAGAGTTTTCCATTCTTCTAGAAAATCTACTAAGGGAACCAGTCTCTCGAGACTGGTCTCTGGTGTTTTTTGAGCACGTGGCTCGGCGCTCTGAAACGGCACGCCGGCAGAAGTCAGCCGAATCAAGTGACAACCGTCCTTCCTCAGAAGGTCGGTGGGGACCTGACGCACACTGGATGACAGATATGGCGTGGTATATGGCGTGGTACCCGGAGGGCGCTGGAGGGAAGCGGGTTTCAGATGTATTAACGCCAAGCTTCCTCCAGAAGGGGGCCGCCCTCCTGGGTCCTGACCCACAGATATCAGGACCGCTTCTTAGAAGCCTTCCGCGCTACAATGACGGCCCGCAGGTCCGTCTTGCCCTGGGAAGGCTTCTGTTGTGCAGCTCGCCCCTGTCCCCAGAATCTACGTGGGGGAGCACGGGCGGCCACACTTATTTTCTGTTGCGCTCTGTGGTGCGCTGAGGAGCTCGTTGCGGACCGAGACTGCTCCCGTTCAACATTCTCGGCGGGGACTTTAGACCGGCGGGGGAGGAACCTCTGAAACGCGCAGATTGTTTCTTGGTCTCCTGGAACCTCTCGACGACAGTTGTAACTGCGTCGCCGAAGAGGCCCACAGGAGACAGCGGCGCATCCATAAGGGCAGCTTTGTCTCTGTCCCTTATGTCAGAGAGGTTCAGCCACAAGTGCGTCTCCGTGGCCACCAGGGCTGCCATAGAATGGCCCACTTCTTTAGCCGTCTCCTTGGTGGCATGGAGAGCCAGGTCTGTCGCCATGCGCAGTTCCTGGATGCACTCAAATGTGGCCTCCCCGCTGGTATCAATTTCCCCCAGCAGGTCGGCTTGGTAAGCCTGCAGCAGCGCCATGGTATGGAGACACGCTGCTGCCTGACCTGCCGCCGCATAAGCCTTGCCCACCAGCTTAGATGTAGTTTTGAGGGGCTTGGTGGGCAGCGTCGGTGCTTTTAAGGACGCATAACCATACTGTTTCAGCCCCACGATGTTACTATAGACCGAAGTCTGGAGGCTGAGAACTCAATGTTGAACTGGTCTTTTCCAAGATCTAGACACCTCAGTGTGTAGATCTGGAAAGAATGGTAAGCACCGACGTTGGGGTAGTGACCGCGCGGGGAGAAAGCGTTCATCAAGCTTGCTTTTTGGTCTTACATCTCCCCGCTCTGCTTCTGGCCAGCTGATATTCAATTTGGCTACAGCTCTGGTCACTACCTCCAAGAGCTCCTCATGTGCGGGGGAAGAGGATGGCGGTTCCTCTTCCCCTGCTTCGACGCTCATCACATCAACATCCTCAGATGAAGATAGATGAAGCGCCGATGTCTCTCCCCGCGGGGAAGAAACCGCTGGGCGTGCTTCCACCATGGCAGGAGAGACACTGGGTCTGGCGGCTAAAGGGAGAGAAAGGGCGGGGCCCGTCTCAACCCCCGCCACCAGATCCATCTGTGAACCCCACGAATGGAGTCTCCGCTCTGCCTCGGCAGCAGCGGGACCCGATCCGCGGGGAACACCAACCGAGGCACTCTCTTTATTATCAAAGAGTGCCCGGCGAGATCTCAACACTCTGAGGGTGAGCTTCTCACAGTGCACGCAGACATCCCCCTCAAGAGCTGCCTGCGCATGCTCAACCCCCAGGCAAACGACACACATATCGTGTGTGTCCCTGTCAGGAATATAGCGAGTGCAGGGAAAAGCACACTTCCTGAATCGCTTGCCTTCATCCGCCATTTTATATATTGTGTCTAGTGTGTGTATATATGTATATAGTGTTGTGAAACTCTTGTCCTCAGACAAAGAGAAGCTCAGACAGACAAACACTAAATAAGACGCACAAACAGCGATCACAGATATACACACAAGTGTTGCTGGAACTCTTGTCCTCAGACGAAGAGTGAAACCAAAATAATGGAAAGACAGACAAACACTAAATAAGACACACGGGATAACATGGAGCGCTTGCTGAAGATAACAGAAGCTAGTGTTCTCTGCATCCGGGCATGCTTTATAGTTTCCTGGTCCGTGACGTCACCCGTCTCTGACGTCTCGTTACACGATTGGTTGGATACAGGAGTGCTTCAATGACGATATCACGCAGAAGGTTCCCAATGCGTTTCACGCAGCGTCGATAGTTCCCACGAAAGGGAACCATTATATCAATGTCACGATCGTACTTTGTGATGTTTTAATGTAATTTAATCTAGCTGCTCTCAATTATCAACAAACTCACTTGATTTATTATTTTGTTTTTGCAGTTACTTATTGCACGATGAGTTTCATTAGGTGGCAGTTGTTCAGTCTATTGAATGGACCGAATGTACTCTGTTATACTTTATCACTAAATTGACTGTTGAATAAATTTGTAATTTGATACAACATAATAGTAAAAAAATCACTATACCAGTCAGTTTTAATTAAGCACAACTGTTCTGACATAAAGAAGGCCTTGTTAGTGAACAATCTGGTGTTTCTTTGAGAGCATGAAATGCAATGGAGGATTTACTAATAAAATTACAGTTTGGTTGGACAATTCAAGTCGTAAAGATATAGTATTTAGTAGTCTAAAGTGTCTTGTTGCCCTCACTGCAGTCCAATAATGACAAAAGAACATTCAACAAGAATCCTTTTGACAAGACAAGTAGTTGGCGATGTCACTTTGTAAAGAAAGATTTACATGCGCATTCGTATTCTTATAAAGAGCACTCACGCCAAACGTGCATTCCTATTCACCTTATTTGTGACCAGTCACGGAAAGTAGGGACACAAGTCGGTTCTGGGGCATTTTGAGTTATTCACAGATTCTGAAAGTGTAGTCTCCAAGCTTTCCAACGATGTGTGACACATTGAAATCTGATAATATTTGGAGAAGTTGTGGCCATTTGAAGGTAGTCACTCAAGAAAGCTCTATAGGGAGAAAAACGCCTCTAAAGTTGCAATTCTCGCCTGTTCTCACCTGCTGGGAGTGACAATAGGGCTCATTTACATCTCATTTAGATAAGCCATACCCCCTGTAAAGCTGCATGGACCGCATACTATTAATAATAAAGGTTAATGTGCATTGTAAATGTCAGTAATTTATCTTTTTTGACTTTTATAAAAATGATTTAGAGGCTGAAATATGTGACTTTTTTTGTCAAAACTCTATTTGAACTTGTGCATTGTAGATAACATGTTGCAAGACACTCCTTTAAAATCTGCCCATCATTTTTAGTGTTATTATTTTAATGTTTATGTAAAGAAAAAGTACATATTGATGCTAATTTTATTTGTTATTTGCTGGTTTTCCACATAAAACTTGGTGAATTGACTTTTTGAACAGGATTCTGTGATAACCGTGATCATTTTGGTCACTATAATCATGAAATGAAATTTTCTCACCTGAGAAGCCTGTTAAAGAAGAATAGGCAATCCAGGAAATAACTGGACTAACAGAGGCCAGAGATCGCTAACTATGGCTATTCAAAACACTTTTCAAGACAATAAATACACGATTGAGACGATGTATGCATGTATTGACTGAATTTGCGTCTGAATAGCGCTCCCTCCGTGGGCGTGGCCGCATTAGCGGATAATGAGCTGAATCACAGACTTCTGACATGGCTCTCTTTTCATACAGATTACATAAACACAGAAGATTTGTTTTCGATTTGAAAGTAACGATTACATTACTTTAAATGAATCTAGTCCTCAAGGTTATGATTATCGACACAATCCTCGACAGAAAGGCAAAGGGGGAGGTGTTGCTGTAATTTATAGTAATATATTCAGAATCATTCAAAAGAATTTCAAATATAATTCCTTTGAAGTGATGGTGCTTTATGTAACATTATGTAAGTTGACATTTGTGCTGGCTACTGTATACAGGCCACCAGGGCACCATACTGACTTTATCAAAGAATTTGCTGATTTTCTATCAGAGTTAGTACTAGCTGCGGATAAAGTCCTTGTTGTTGGTGATTTTAATATCCATGTAGATAATAACAAAGACGCATTTGGATTGGCATTTGCAGACATTTTAAACTCTATTGGAGTTAGACAACACGTGTCAGGACCCACTCATTATCGTAATCATACCCTAGATCTAATACTGTCGCATGGAATTGATATTGATGCTGTTGAAATTCTACAGCAGAGCGATGATATTTCAGATCATTATTTAGTCTCGTGTATAATACAATTAGCCAAGGCTACAAAACCACCACCCAGCCATAAATATTGTAGAACCATCACGTCTACCACTAAAGATTACTTCGTAAATAATCTCCCCGAGCAGTTTCATCGCCTTAGTATACCTGATAACTTAGAAGAACTCGATGCTGCAACAGAAACTATTGGCTCTCTCTTTTCCAGCACATTAGATGCAGTCGCTCCTTTACGTCTAAAGAAGATTAAGGAAACTAATCCAACGCCGTGGTATGACGAGCACACTCGGGCTCTAAAACGAGCTGTGAGAAAAGCTGAACGTAGTTGGAAGAAAACAAAACTAGAAGTTTTTCGCCTTTCGTGGAAAGAAAAAATGATTGAGTATAGAACGGCTATAAGAAATGCTAGATCTACTTATTTTTCAAATCTCTTAATAGAAAACAAACATAATCCTAGGTATTTATTTGACACAGTGGCTAAATTAACTAGAAACAGAGATTCAACTGCTGACGTTTCCATAGAGCACAGCAGTAATGACTTTATGAACTTCTTTACTTGCAAGATTGATAATATTAGAGAGAAAATTAAAAACATGCAACCGTCTACAGTTTCGCTTCAGACAGTGCACTGTAGTGTCCCTGAGGTAAAACTAGAATCATTCGCCGCTATAGGAAAGGAAGAATTATCTAAACTTATCAAATCATCAAAATCAACGACATGTATGTTAGACCCAATTCCGACTAAACTACTGAAAGAAATGCTTCCAGAGGTCGTAGGTCCACTTCTTGATATAATTAATTCATCGTTAACACTAGGATACGTGCCAAAAACCTTTAAGCAGGCTATTATTAAACCTCTTATTAAAAAACCTCAACTAGATCCGAGAGATTTAGTAAATTACAGGCCAATCTCGAATCTACCTTTTCTGTCAAAGATACTAGAAAAGGCAGTTTCAACACAACTGTGCTCCTTTTTAGAAAGAAATGGAATCTGTGAGGATTTCCAGTCAGGATTTAGACCATACCATAGTACTGAGACTGCTCTCGTTAGAGTTACAAACGATCTACTCCTATCATCCGATCGTGGCTGTATTTCTCTATTAGTGTTATTAGATCTCAGTGCTGCTTTTGACACTATCGATCACAACATTCTTTTAAAAAGACTTGAAAACTATATTGGCATTAGTGGAACTGCTTTGGCATGGTTCAAATCGTACTTATCTGACCGTTATCAGTCTGTAGTAGTAAATGAAGAGATGTCGTATCGATCACAGGTTCAATATGGAGTACCACAAGGCTCAGTACTAGGACCGTTGCTTTTCACTCTGTACATGCTACCCTTAGGACAGATAATTAGGAAGCATGGTGTTAGTTTTCATTGCTACGCTGACGATACTCAGCTCTATATTTCCTCGCGCCCTGACGAAACCTACAAATTCACAAAACTAACAGAATGCATAGCTGACATTAAAAACTGGATGACAAGAAATTTCTTATTATTAAATTCAGAAAAAACTGATATCCTAATCTTTGGACCAAAAACTTCCTCACGAAAAAACCTTGAATACTCTCTAACACTTGACGGGTGCTCCATTAAACCTTCGTCCTCAGTTAGGAACCTGGGTGTGCTCTTTGATACCAATCTTTCATTTGAAAGTCATGTTTCTAGTATCTGTAAAACCGCATTCTTCCATCTAAAAAATATATCTAAATTACGACATATGCTCTCAATGACAAATGCGGAACAGTTGGTTCATGCATTCATGACCTCAAGACTAGATTATTGTAACGCTCTACTGGGTGGTTGTTCTGCTCGGCTTTTAAACAGACTACAGTTGGTCCAAAATGCGGCAGCTAGAGTTCTTACTAGAACCAGAAAGTATGACCATATTAGCCCAGTTCTGTCAACATTACATTGGCTCCCTATTAAACATCGTATAGATTTTAAAATCTTGCTACTTACTTATAAAGCTCTAAATGGTTTAGCTCCCCAGTACCTAAGTGAGCTCTTAATGCATTATAGTCCTTCACGTCTATTGCGATCTCAGAATTCAGGCCAGTTGATAATACCCAGAATATCAAAATCAACTGAAGGCGGCAGATCCTTTTCCTATTTAGCACCTAAACTCTGGAACAATCTTCCTAGCATTGTTCGGGAAGCAGACACACTCTGTCAGTTTAAATCTAGACTAAAAACACATCTCTTTGCTCTTGCATACACATAACACATTATCAATACATTAACATTTTTCAAATCCGTTAAAGGATTGTTACGCTGCAATAATTAGGTCGGCCGGAACTGAGAACATTTCCTATAACACTAGATATACCTGTACATCAGAATAAGAATGGCATCTACGCTAATATCTGTCTCTCTGCTTATCCTGAGGTTTGCCGGGTACTGGATCCAGGCCGTATCCAGATCAGATGGAGAACCTGTGTCTGGACCTGCCTACAATGTAGCCCAGGAGACAATGGGCCTACAGATCCAGTTCTGGCTGCATCTATAATTCTGATTTTTAATCCCCGTATCCGCTTACATATATTTATATATAATCTATTTTTAATCTCTATAATAAAATGTATAATTTAGATTTTGATCTCCATATCCATTTACATATATTATATATATATCTTCCAAGGGGTTTTTTCCCTCCTAGGACTTTTTTCCCAGTGTTAGCACGCTGGGTTTTTCTCCTAGGGGGTTTTTTCCACCCCTGGGAGTCAGCCGACATTGGCTTAATGTAGCACCATCTTGTATATGTTACATATTACCACGCTTGTTTGTACAGCTTATTTTTAACCACTTCCCTTTTTTATGTGCTTCTAATATGTAAAGCTGCTTTGAAACAATTACCAATTGTAAAAGCGCTATATAAATAAATTTGACTTGACTTGACTTGACTTACACGTTTTAAAACTTGACATTTCAACGTTTTTTCAGACAAAAGTATAATTTTTTTATGATTAGTATTCACTAAGTTACAGTTCATTTTCTGAGAACTATCAGATTGGACTTCGTTCAGAGGGAGAGGAGAAATCACGCATCATGTTAGTTTTCTTTATTTTACAAAAAGCACAACATTTTGTTTTTACTCTGAGTGTACACAAATAAAAGAAGACATTCTATAGTTTCAATTGATATATTACTTATGTCTCTATGACAAAAAATGACGGAGTATTTTAAGTCTGTTTTGCTGCAATGTGAAAAAAATCCTGCAAAATGCGCCGGCGCGTTACCCGACTCCAGAGAGGTAATGTCTTATTATGCCGCTTTCATCGTCGCTCAGATCGTCTTCAGAATCAGTGAGCGCTTGTTCATAAGCATCCGGCTTGTCGAAGAAGTACTTCAAAACATTTTCGGTGTAACGGCCACGGTTCTTCATTGAATTTTGATATCAGCTAGAGCCGGCCAGGGCGCTGCATAATAAGTAGCCACGCTTCCCAGTATGGAAATACACACAGACATGACACGCCCCTACTGCGTGCTAGAATCTACGAAAAACAAGCTGATTTCAACCTCAAAATGTACGCTTTTACATATACCAATACTGCTATCTCAAACATGGAAAGGCTTCTTCATGATCTCAACTAACAGATTCTGCAAAAAAACGAAAATCACCAATTTTGAAAAAAAAAGCTTCTTTCTCAATTTGCTCGAGAGTTGTGCTGCCGACTTGTGTCCCTGGTTTCCGTGACGGGTCACATTTTTAAAGTTTACTGCACTTTGATATTCTTCTCATTATTTTCCTAAATTGGAAGTATTGCACATTCACAGAGATACCTTAAATCTGCATTGACAAATAAGGTGGATAGACTAAACACTTACACATGTGCATGACCGTTTTCACAGATTCACGCTATTGCAGTTTACACAGAGTTTACACCGTTTTTAGTTGACAATGATATTGTGTAAACACAGCCACCCGTGACACAAAGGCATTTAAAAGCCAAAGAACAGAGGGAGGTTTGTCACATTACACTGACTTTACTGTAAATCATGGGGTTCTTTTATCATTACAATAGCAATATATGTGTTTCTTAGTTTAAATGTGAATGATAAATTGAAAATTATTCCTTCATATGCTGAGATGAGGTGATGTGTTGTTGTGTCTTATTTCAGGATGACCATCCGTGTGATTGTGTTTCTAACACTTACTGGGCTGTGCGTCGCTGATTCCAAAGATATGTTTAGAATAATACAAGTAGAATTTTCAGTCAACAATCATGCAGTGCAACTAATGCGGACAAGGACCCCTGGTGGAGAGTTGACTTGCTGGAAGTCTACAAGGTAACCAGAGTTAGCATCGAGATTGTTGTGCAGAGAGAATAAATGGTGTTCAGATCCGTATCGGCAGCTGCTTGAAAAATAATGGCAACAATAATGAGCTGTAAGTATTGTCTCTCTCTTAATACTTACACAAATGGTTAGAAAATTAGTAAATAAGATAAAATTACTTTGAATAAATCCCTTTAATACAAACTTGCCTTTGACAGAAGTATATTTAAGATGTTTCGTGCGTTTTGATACGCCCCTCTCTATGTCTCTGTTACTGTGTTTCTTCACAGGGCAGATCATTTGGATTACATAGCTTAGCCCATTATCTTGGAATTATACTTTAGTACATAAAATACAAAAAAAAAAAATTCAATCTTGGGTCATGCAGTGTGACTAATGGGGACAAGGACCCCTGGTGGAGAGTTGATTCGTTAGACATCTATGAGGTAACCAGGGTTAGCATCACTAATCGTGGAGATGCTTTTGCAGAGAGAATAAATGGTGCTCAGATCCGTATCAGCAACAGCCTGGAAAATAATGGCAACAATAATCAACTGTAAGTATTGTCTCTTTGGTTAAAAAATTAAAAATTGTCTCTTACACAAATGGTTAAAAAAATGAGTAGATTAGATAAAATAACTTTGAATAAATCCCTTTAATACAAACTTGCCTTTGACAGAAGTATATTTAATATGCTTCATGCGTTTTGATATTATATCTGGCCGCAATGAACATCTCACTCTGTGTGAGGTTGCAGGAGTGATAAAAGAAGAGAGACATGGTGTGTAGACATTTGTACTATATGTACTATTTATACTATGTGTACGTTCCCTTAATGATTGTTTGTTCTGTTTTCATTGCCAGATTAAGTGGAATGATATGATGTTACACCACAGTCCACTGATCCTATAAGCAAAATACCAAACTACTGTTTTCTGAGCAATACTAATATTGCACCTTTTTTCATTGTTTTCATTTTACCTGTGCACCTTTTATTCTTAAAGGTACAATATGTAAAATTTTTGCAGTAAAATATCCAAAAACCACTAGGCTAGTGTTATATATTTTGTCCAGCTGATTACAAACAATATCTCTAATGTTTTCAACTACTTGTAAATCATGAGAAAATTCCCATTCTAAACAGTGACATGGGGCAGTGCAGTCGCCTGTCAATGACGTCAGTTACCTTTGTTACCGCCTTTACTGACGTAGAAACCACATGACAACAGTGCCGTGGACAAATGCGGAAGTAGTGTCTAGCGTCCAGCAAATCACTAGCTTGCTTCAAGCAGTTCCTTATTTACTTCTTGCACGTTTTATGGTGGATTGTGTTACTTATTTATGGAACATAATTACTGTTTACCATCTGCCGCTGGTTCTGTCGACAAGGACAGCTCCCGTAAACTCATGACCGGAAAAGCGGAAGCGGCGCCGGCGACTGTGTCATAATAAAAGTCCCGCTGCTCGTGAGGCGTGTGTTGATCAATCGCTCCAGCTCCTCGTTCAGCTCCCGCAACACTCGGTCCTGCTCTGCTTCATACTACAGTAACGTTAATAATCGCATCCACGAACATGAGTTCTTCCAGACTCCAATCCCTATTCTTTTGCACCGTCCGTTGAGATGTCCCAAGTTTCCGCTCTAAAACTTGGCGTCATCAAACTACGCCTTTGTTTTGAATAGGCTTCTAGCGACCTCTAGCGGAAAAAAATATCACAAATTGTACCTTTAAGATAAAAGATAAGTTTCAGTGCACATTCAGTAAAGGGAGGAAATGGTTCTTAAAATGCACCTATCTTTTACTCATCTTTGTTTATCTTTGCTTTCTACATGAATAAATTACTTCAGCATTGCATGTTGTATTTCATGTTTCTGGATCAAAAAGTGCTCATTTAGATATTCACAATGAGGAGGAGGTGTAGTGTTACATAGCTACCCATCTAGAGTTGAGGAGCTGGTAACAAAGTAAAGAAGAATTACATTTTTCATAAAAGAGAAAGAAGAAAAGAAACATGGATAGAACGAGGATGTCCAAGCTTCTGTCCCAGAATCAACAACACAACCACCAATTCAACCAATATTAATTTTTAATTTTCTGTTTAAAGAGTACAAAAAAAAACAAAAAAAATCACAAAAGCAACAATAACCATAACAGAAATATCAAAAAGAATAGTAATGAAAATAGGGGTAATAGCTTTAGAAGAGATCCAGGCCAAAATACAAACAAACAAAACAAAAGACTAACTAAAATCTCTCTAAATTACCTGGAGAAAGATAGATAATCCAGAAAAATAATTTACATATCTCTTCCCTCTCTCCCTGTTTAACCATATACAGGAGAAAAGCAGGATTGCAAACAAACATTGCACCCTCCACCTACATTCTCCAAAAACAAGAAAGAAAGAAAGATACAAAGGAAACTAGCTATTTACAACATAATTAAAATATAAAAGAGAGTCCAAACATGTTCAACACATTTAATCTCTTTCTATTAGGAAACAGTGTATCACAAAATCCTGAGCTCACTTACTCAGAAACAACTCAATATACAGTATCTCACAGAAGTGAGTACACCCCTCATATTTTTGTGAAAATGTCCAAATTGGGACCAAAGTGTCAATATTTTGTGTGGCCACCATTATTTTTCATGTGACTCCTTAGTGTTACAAGGTCTCAGGTGTGAATGGGGAGCAGGTGTGTTAAATTTGGTGTTATCGCTCTCACTCTCTCATACTGGTCACTGGAAGTTCAACATGGCACCTCATGGCAAAGAACCCTCTGAGGATCTGAAAAATAGAAATGTTGCTCTACATAAAGATGATGTAGACTATAAGAAGATTGCCAAGACCCTGAAACTGAGCTGCAGCACGGTGGCCAAGACCATACAGCGGTTTAACAGGACAGGTTCCACTCAGAACAGGGCTCGCCATGGTTGACCAAAGAAGTTGAGTGCATGTGCTCAGCGTCATATTCAGAGGTTGTGTTTGGGAAATAGATGTATGAGTGCTGCCAGCATTGCTGCAGAGGTTGAAGGGGTGGGGGGTCAGTGCTGCCGGCACTGGGGAGCTACAGTTCATTGAGGGAACAATGAATGAGCAGAGCATGATTCCCTCCCTTTGGAGACTGGGCCGCAGGGCAGTATTCCAACATGATAACGACCCCAAACACACCTCCAAGACGACCACTGCCTTGCTAAAGAAGCTGAGGGTAAAGGTGATGGACTGGCCAAGCATGTCTCCAGACCTAAACCCTATTGAGCATCTGTGGGGTATCCTCAAACGGAAGGTGGAGGAGCGCAAGGTCTCTTACATCCACCAGCTCCGTGATGTCATCATGGAGGAGTGGAGGAGGACTCCAGTGGCAACCTGTGAAGCTCTGGTGAACTCCATGCCCAAGAGGGTTAAGGCAGTTCTGAAAAATAATGATGGCCACAAAAAATATTAACACTTTGGGCCCAATTTGGACATTTTCACTTAGGGGAGCACTCACTTTTGTGGCCAGCGGTTTAGACATTAATGGCTGTGTGTTGAGTTATTTTGAGGGGACAGCAAATTTACACTGTTATACAAGCTGTACACTCACTACTTCACATTGTAGCAAAGTGTCATTTCTTCAGTGTTGTCACATGAAAATATATAATAAAACAAATATGTGAGGGGTGTACTCACTTCTGTGAGATACTGTAAACCAACTCCTGATTCGAGGAAGGAAGCAGGAGGAAGGAATCATCTTCATGAAAGGAAGTCTCTCTCTCAAATTCAAATTCAAAATTGCTTTATTGGCATGACTGTAAATAATACAATATTGCCAAAGCTTGGAATACGTACATACATACATACATACATAAAACAATAATAAAAACATAAAAAATAATAGAAGAAAATATTATAACATGATAATATCTCTCTCTCTCTTTCTCTCTGTCAGCTCAGCCGAGCCACACACACACACACACAAGCCGCCGCCCGTTCCCCAGGCTTCTGCTAAACCAGTTTTCTAAAAAAAATACAAATATTGTTATTATTATTATTATTATTATTATTATTATTTTCTAATTATTATATTTATCCTTAAATACTCTATTTTTATTTTGTAATAATGAAAGTTATTACAATAGTAACATTTCTTATTTGGTTTAATATTTTTATTTAGCAAAAATGATGATAATAATAATAATAATAATAATAATTATTATTATTAATATATTAGGAAAATGAATATATTAGCACAAAATTCTGGGTTAAATTGTGCAGCCCTACAAACAAGTAAAACAAACCTGGTATTGTTTATTTTATTTTATTTTGGTTTTATAAATCAGATTTTTAACCAAAAAAATAAAATAAAATACTGTTGAGTTTTTCTCCAAAAATTTCAATTTCAACAAATTTGCTATGCTCTGTCAAAATTTGCCCCACATATAAATTTCTCCCTTTCTGATACAAGCAGATGTCTGTGAGCTTGCCCAGTCACCCACTGCATTATCTTCAGTACAGACAAGGTTTCTACTGCTGCCCCATCTTCTGGTTGTGAAATAAAGAAATAAAGAGATGAAATTGGAATTAATGCATTCGTTTATTTATACCCTTTAAATTGGGATCTACAGTAGCATATTTACACCTGGATATCAAATAACAGCACATTATACTATTTTTTAGTCCATACCTTCAAGCTCAAGTTGGAAATCTTGAAATAGTTCCATGATTTTTGATTCTTTCACTTGTTTAATCGAACCAGTTGGGCTCATCTCTGGGGTCAGGTGAGATAAAATGTAATGGGAGTCCACCTAAACAGCGAAATGAAAAGCACAAAAATGGATTTTAATATTTGTAATTTGTGCCATATAAAACAAATAAAATAAAAAAATAAATGTTCAAAACTGTATTTCTACATACTTTGTCATTATATCTTATGACAAAGAGATTGTGACACTTCTGTGGCTTTCTCTGCAGGACTTTGATAAGATCGTATATCTCAAAGCCCTCACGCAGCTGTTGGGGTGTGTTTTGTTGTAATATATAGAGCAGAAGCTCTGGCAAAAGAAGAAAAAAAGAAGAAAAAAAAAATATATATATATAGTCAAGTCTATAATTGCGAATGTGATATTGCTCAATTTCTTCTTCAAATGTACCATATTACAACACAACATGCATTTTTACTAATGTTAAGAGTTCACACAACGCTCACATCTACTCTCATTACCCACGACTGAGGCGAGTCAGAAGATGAGCGGTGAGTAAGTAGGTCAAGTGCAAAATGACTACAGTTGACCTGTACCTCACGCCTTCAGCCTCGGCGTGCTCTGTCCCACCTTGACCCATCGCCCTGGCTCCTGCACCTGCGCTCCTTCCGCCCTCGACTCCATCGTCACGCCTCCACTGCGGACTTTCAGGCTGTCTGCTGCTCTCCGGCCCTCCACCCCTTTGTCTTCGGCCAGTTTCACCCTCCCTCAGGCTCCGCCTCCACCCTCTGTCGCTCCAGCTCGTTCTCTGTCCTCCAGATCCCCACTTCCATCTGGATGCATCACTGCAGCTCGGTCATGACTACCCAAGTCATCAGCGTCCCATCGCTTCCTCGGCTCTACTTCTGCATAGTGGGCTCCACCTGACACGTCATCGTCACCTGCTCTGGTCTCCATGGCGTCCTTATTACCTCCACCAATATGGCCGCAGTCTTGGCTGCGGTCAGGATCATCTGCCATCTTCCTCTCCTCCTGTTTGTGTTTCTCTGTTCAAGAGTCAATATAAACTGAAACCAAATAGGTAGCACAATAATTCTTTTTGCATACAAAATCAGAGACTTTAAACATTTAGATCAAGCCTCAAACATGCTCCTGTTGCATTGATTTTACCCTCCAATGAGGGTAAAAAAAAATATTTTATTTAACTCAACTATTTTTTTAAAATTATTATATGTTTGGCTTAACATGAACTCAAAAAGGTTGGAAATTAAAAATCAGACACACAATTACTAGAGGCATCAATAATAATCAAAAGGTGGACATTTATTAATAAGCAATTTAATTCATGTTTATTGTTTAATTATTTTTCATTAAAGTTATTAATGTATGTTCGTTTATTAAACATATTAATAAATGTTAATTTCCAACATACTTTGGGTTCATTTTAAGCAAGCAATATTAAACAATAGTTGAGTTTAAACAACCCAAAATCTGGGTTTGTCCATTTTCAACTCAACTTGGGTTGTTTTTAACCCAGCATTTATCAGAGTGTAGCTTCTGTGTTTTAGCAAGCTCTCTGTGTGAATTGTCTGTCTTATTTAGTGTTGTTTGTTCAAGTTCCAGAGCAAAAGACACAATGGCGAGCAAACAGGCATTTAAATCATCTTGCCCTCGCTACATCGAGGATACACACGATTTGTGCGTGGTTTGTTTGGGAGCTGAGCATGCATGACAGCGGGCATACAGCAGTATCAGTCTTTGTAACTCATGATTAATCCACCGGATGTTCTTCCTCTGTTGTTTACACTGTTGTCTTTCTCTTCTTCATCTGGCTCACCTCCACTTGAGGTTGTAACATGCTCTCTTCACCTTCTTGTTAACCTTTGTGGTTGGTTACAAAAGTATCAAACTCAAGAACCTAACTTTCACAACTGTTGCTTAGTCATCTTATCTTATAACAAACAAAGGAAGTATTGCACTTACTTAATTTCATAATCATTCAAGCATTCATTGTTCCTTAAACCTACCTTTGTAAAGTGACCTTGGGTGTTGGAAAGGCACTAGATATATAAATACAAATTATTATTATTATTATAATTCAAGCATATATGGCCTTAACTTAAAAGCAAGCAAATAACATTGAAACAGGTAAATAGCAATATCAATATCAAAAACAATATATCCAGATATCTTTGAACGAGTCAATATTAATTTATCAACCAAAACTCAAGCAGTCAGCAGAGGTTCTGATCCCTTTTAAACTCACTACAGCTCCTGTATTTTTAGAGGATGATTACAGGAGGTGCAGTGCATTCATTTCATATACGATCTCCTGACAGCTCGCCCTGTAGCGAGACGAACCCATATGGTGGCGTATTGACTGGGATCCCAGGTGAAAAAGAATTCTATTAAAAATATACTTTAATAAAGTGTACTAAGTATATTTTCTACATTTTGTACTATTTTCGTCAAATCCAAGTATAGTTAAGTATATTCAATTATGTATTAACTTCAACTTAACATCTATTTAACTACACTTCTAGTGTAAATATTATACTAAAATGGAACAACTTTTTTTAAACTTCAAGTGCACTAAAATACACTAATGAAAATCAAGATTCATGAGCAATTAAGCACACTTACAGTACAATTGCATTGTATTGCCATTCTAATGGAAATACACTTAAAAAGGCATTGAAGTGCAAATTATAGTTGTGTTTAAGTACATTTTGTGCATACTGCTATCATACTTATAATTACTATAAACAGTTAATTTAGTATGCCTCTGTAACATTTCAAGTGATCTACAAATGCACTTCCTAACTATATTTAGTGCTTTTAAAGTGTCCCACTATGACATACTCCAGAATTATATATTGACCCCAAATTATATATTATATGTGCTCTTTATTATGAGTTTCATAAAGTTGTACTAATGTCACAAATCAGTGAATGCTGAAGCGAATCTGGTCTGTATTCCAATGTAGAAAACAACAAGTCTGTTTATCACCCTGGGAGCCCCAGTTTCTACTGCCTTCAGGACATCATGCGTGTCTGTAGTGAAACCAGTGCCCATTTCTCCCCCACCACCTCAAAGATGCTACTCGCTCTGGACAAGTAAGTTTAAACATCATCACTGACCGCCAAAGTGTCTGAACTCATGCAAATCTGCTTATTATGATAATATAAAGACCACAAAAGTCTCATTTTGAGTATTTAAAAGCTAATTTTTATTGACTTGATGAGGTTAGCTATGTCATATCGTCATTGTTTATTTCAGGTGGTTAGCAGAGCAGCATGCCGTGCCTCACGCCATCCCTGCACTTTTCCGGCCGGCTCCGGTAGACCGTGTGAAGACTAACGTGAGTAACCCGGCCTATGCAGTGGAAAGCAAGCAGACCGACGGTCACATGGGCTACACGGCTCTGGAGATCAAGAGCAAGATGATGTCCCTGGAAAAAGCCGACTTGTGCATAGAGAACCCGCTCTACGGGTCAGACCTGCAGTACACTAACAGAGTGAGGCTTTCTTTATGATAATAACCTGAAAAAGTTGGTTATGTTGTGCATTGCATTCATAGACCATGCTTATAATTCAACAGACCCAAGAACACACTACCGTTCAAAAAACAATTTTTTAAAATAAACTTAAGTTTGATCAAAAGTGACATTTATAATGTTAACAAAATATTTATATATAATATAAATTATGTTCTTTTGAACTTTCTATGCATCAAAAAAATCATAAATGTTTCTTGAGCAGCAAATCATCATATTAGAATGATTTCCGAAGGATCATGTGACACTGAAGACTGGAGTAATGATGCTGAAAATTCAGCTTTGCATAACAAAAATAAATTATATTTTACAATATATTCACATAGAAAACAGTTGTTTTAAATCGTAAAAATATTTCACAATTTTTACTGTATTTTTGATCAAATAAATGCAGCCTTGTTGAGCAGAAGAGACTTTTTCAAAACATTAAAAAATGTTTTAAATGGTAGAATTTATACTGCTTAGTTGTCATGTGCAATACCTTTTTAATTGACATCTTGAATACTTAAGATTTGAAGGGCAGTATTAATCTAATAAACTCTTGCTTGAAGGTGGACAAAGTCATCATCAACCCTTACTTTGGCTTGGGAGCGCCAGATTATTCCAAAATCCAGATTCCAAAAAGAGACAAATGGCAGCACAGTATGACCAGCGTCACAGAAGACAAGTCAGTATATTTTACACTTACTATGCTGATGTTATGTGTATTACATTATTAAAGGGTTAATTCACTTCAGAATTAAAATGTCCTGATAATTTACTCACCTCCATGTCATCCAAGATGTTTGTGTCTTTATTTCTTCAGTTGAAAAGAAATGAAGGTTTTTAAGGAAAACATTCCAGGATTTTTCTCCATATAGTGGACTTCAATGGGGTTCAACGGGTTGAAGGTCCAAATGTCAGTTTCAAAGAGCTCTACATGATCCCAGACAAGGAATAAGAGTCTTATCTAGAGAAACCATCGCTCATTTTCTAAAAAAAATAAAAATGATATACTTTTTAACCACAAATGCTCATCTTGCACTGCTCTGAGATGCGCCACGCATGACGTAATCATGTTGGAAAGGTCATCTCATTTTCTGCTCCAACTTCAAAATCGTCTGACATCTTTGTTTTACCTTTTTTTTTGTGTGTAAAGGCCGTTCGACTTTGTCTTTGCACGTTCGCGTGACCTTTCCAACATGATTACGTCATGCGTGGCGCATCTCAGAGCAGTGCAAGATGAGCATTTGTGGTTAAAAAGTATATCATTTTTATTTTTTTTTTAGAAAATAACTCATCGTTTCTCTAGATAAGACTCTTATTCCTCGTCTGGGATCATGTAGAGCTCTTTGAAGCTGCACTGAAACTGACATTTGGACCTTCAACCCGTTGAACCCCAGTGAAGTCCACTATATGGAGAAAAATCCTGGAATGTTTTCATCAAAAACCTTCATTTCTTTTCCACTGAAGAAAGAAAGACGTGAACATCTTGGATGACATGTGGGTGAGTAAATTATCAGGAAATTTTAATTCTGAACTAATCCTTTAAGCTGCTAGACTTGATCAAGTACTAAAGCTATCCATTTAAAGAATCCAAATATAATAGACTTTCTACTTTGCAACTACATGTCAACTTATTCTCCTAACAGTGTACTAATACTGTAATGAGAGTTAGCTGACTATCAAAATAAATTTTTGGTACCCCTCTGTGTCCTGTAGAGAGCGCCAGTGGGTGGATGATTTCCCTCTGCACCGCAGTGCCTGTGAAGGAGACACTGAGCTTCTGTCCAAACTGCTGGACAGCGGCTTCTCGGTTAAACAGCTGGACAGTGACCACTGGGCACCCATTCATTATGCATGCTGGTATATATCAACTTCCTGTTTCTTTAAGTCACTTTAAGACAGTAAGTGTTTGTTTAGGTTTCCCTTATTCCATAGAGTCATGCTGGTTTATGTCTGGTCCGTGTCATGTCTTCTGCCCATCATCTCTCCACTTTCATCAGTTCAGTGACTTTAATATGCTTTTCCTCTGACTGCAGGCATGGAAAGGTGGAGGCCACCAAGCTTCTGTTGGAGAAAGGGAACTGTAACCCCAATCTGCTGAACGGGCAGCTGAGCTCTCCTTTACACTTCGCTGCCGTCGGGGGTCATGCAGAAATTGTACAGATCCTTCTGCAGCACCCGGAGATAGACAGAGTGAGAAATACATATTTCATTTCCATGCTGTTTATACACTCAGATACCTTTGCCTTCACTGTCAAAACTTTTATTTTAAGAACAAAACTCAAAATGAATTTGCATTTTTAAGACTGTACATTATAATGTTGTGATACCGAAATAAGTGGTATTAGTTTTTAGCATTTTTAAAAAAAATTGTTTAGACTAAATAGTTTAGAATGTAGTTATTTGCAAAGAGATTTTGTAAAAATAAATAAATAAATAAATAAAATTATTTTTAGTATATTTACTTTTTTGAAAAACTTTAAAATTATATTATTTTTAAAATTAAATTATTTTAATAAATAAACTTTAATTTGACATTAATTTATTAAAAAAGTATATTTATTTGTGTGTGTGTGTGTGTGTATATATATATATATATATATATATATATATACAAACAAATATACTTTATAAATAAATAAATATATATACACAAACAAATAAATATACTTTATAAATAAATAAATAATATATAATAAATAAATATATATATATAATATTGAAAAAGTGTATTTTTAAAAAACTAAAAACATAATATTTATATTTTAAAATATGTATAAACACATATAATATAATATAATATAATATAGATTAAGACTAAATAGTGTGGAATGTTAATATTTGCAGAGATTTTGTAAAAATTAATATATTTAAAAATAAATAATATTAATTATATTTGGTTTTTATTAGAGAACTTTTTAAAAACATTCAATAAATTATTTTTTATTTATCGAGTGTGTGTGTGTGTACAGGTGCTAGTCATATAATTAGAATATCGTGAAAAAGATTCCCTACATAAAACATTTCAAAGGTTTTTTTTTTTTTTTTTTTTAATTGTTGATTAGAACGTACAGCTAATGAAATTCCAAAATCCAGTATCTCAAAATATTAGAATATTTACATTTGAGTTTCATTAAATGACCATCCCTACAGTATAAATTCCGGGTATCTCTTGTTCTTTGAAACCACACTAATGGGGAAGACTGCTGACTTGGCAATGGTCCAGGAGACAATCATTGACACCCTCCACAAAGAGAGTAAGTCACAGATGGTCATTACTGAATGGGGTGGCTGTTTACAGAGTGATGTGTCAAAGCATATTGAATGCAAAGTTGACTAGAAGGAAGAAATCGGGTAGGCAAAGGTGCACAAGCAACAGGGATGACCACAAGCTTGAGAATACTGTCAAATAAAGCTGATTCAGACACTTGGGAGAGCTTCACAATGAGTCAAATGAAGCCGGAGTCAGAGCATCAAGAGTCACCACACTCAGACATCTTCAGGAAAAGGACTACCAAGCCACTTCTGAAACAGAAACGACGTCAGAAGCATCTTACCTGGGCTAAGGAGAAAAAGAACTGGACAGTGAACAGAGATCGAAAGTCCTCTTTTCAGATAAAAGTAAATTTTGCATTTCATGTTGAAATCATGGCTGAAGGAAGACTGGAGAGGCACAGAATCCAAGCTGCTTGAAGTCTAGTGGGAAGTTTCTGAAGTTAGTAATGATTTGGGGGGCCGTGACGTCTGCTGGTGTTGGTCCATTGTGTTTTATCAAGTGCAAAGTCAATGCAGCCATCTTCCAGGAGATTTTGGAGCACTTTATGCTTCCATCTGCTGACAAGCTTTATGGAGATGCTGATTTCCTTTTCCAGCAGGACTTTAGCACCTGCCCACAGTGCAAAAACCACTTCCAAGTGGTTTGCTGACCATGATATTACTGTGCTTTATTGGCCATCCAACATGCCTGACCCCTGAATCTATGGGATATTTTCAAGAGAAAGATGAGAAACAGTCGATCCAACAATATACAGATGATCTGAAGGCTCAATAGTGCCTCAGCAGTGCCACAGGCTGATCACTTCCATGCCACACTTCACTGATGCTGTAATTTGTGCTAGGAGCAAGTCATTTGCTGTATTATGTGCTGCCGACCAAGTATTGAGTGTACAAATGAACATACTTTAAAGAACTTGAACTTTTCTGTTTTGAAAATCCATTTTTTGATTGATCTTAGAAAATATTCTAATACTTTGAGATACAGGATTTTGGACTTTCATGAGCTGTACGCTCTAATCAACAAATTAAAAAAAAAAAAAACTTTTGAAATGTTTTACTTTACATGTAGGGAATCTAGAATATATGAAAGTTTCATTTTTAAAAATAATTTACAATAAAAAAAATGAACTTTTTCACGATATTCGAATTATATGACCAGCACCTGTAGCTCTGACTTGAGTTACTAGAGGCCTTTTAGCTCTCATTGTTGCACTTCCTCCGTAGAAGGGCCCGGATCTCTGCCACCTCGGTGTTGGGGAATCGCTCCCTCACTGCATCTGTGAAAACAGGAAAGAGACACGGGGATGAATTAAAACAGGATAGACAATGTATAACATTGAAATACAATCATTGATTATAATGGATTTGTCAATCAATCATGACAATGGATTTGGATTCATAACTATGACATTACTGTATCTAAAATTGCGTTGGTTTTTTCTGGCTCAAGCTGCTCCTTCAGCTCGCCTTTTTTTCCTTTCCCTGTGAGGGTTGCCTATAAACGCAATATGTCACTTGTGGTCACAGTATTGGTACCTGCGCCAATTTGCCAGAGGCCTTGTAGTTATATCCGTACCAGGGCTGGGATGAACAAAGTCTCACGTGGAGCATTCTGAGATATTTTTTTTGCTGAATTACCGCGGAGTGTAAGTTATGCTAAAAAATAAACTGCCGGGATAATCACACAGCGCTTGCCGTAGGCTACACGTCCAATAATGACATGTCCGATTCACAAACTAATGACTCATTTGAACTGATTCACTTAAATGAATGGTTAAAACAACTGATCTGTCCAACACTGAACTCATGAGACATGTGAATCGGTGTATAACAAATTGGTACACTTTACAATAATGTTCCATTTATTAAATTCTAGTTACCTACATTAGTATTTTGTGAGTGAGTGGCAGAGTGTATTACTACTATACGTTGTTGTTATTTTTATGTGAATGAAGAATTAAAAGATGCACTTTTTTCAGTAAGCTATGCGTTTTCAACAAATGTTAAATTCTGTTGGTTCAGGAAGGACACCATGACAGGCTGCTGGCTCCCACTGTCGCTGTTAATTTTTATTTATTTTTTGTTGGAAAAGCACTCTCTGTGTTAGCTTAAAGCCCTCAAGTTTACATTGGTTACTGTATTCTTTCAATTGCTCTAAACAAGTATTTTGGGTGACCTTTTTTTTTTTATTGAATGCTAGACATCAATTTATTGTTATTTTCATCTGAAAGAAGAATTACAAGATGCACTTTTTTTTTTAGTAAGCTAGGCCTATGTGTTTAAGGCTTCAAGGTTTTATCGAACGCTACCTCTGACTAAGAATGCATTACTTTGCACTTGTATAGTCTTTTATTTTGGACTTTTTATAAATTGGTATTAGTCAATTAATGGGGAGATTATCGATAATCGAATCAAACCGAAATAGAATCGGACTGAAAAAAACAAAAACAACAAAAAAAGAGTCGTTTATCCCAGCCCTAATCCGTACCAACCCACTATCACTTTTACCATATTGCTTAATCAGTGAAATTCAAACAAGAAGTATTAACAGTAGTCAATGACGGCAAAAATGGCAGAGTTAAGTGGATTTTCAAATTTGTAATCTGGGAACTCAGGTCTGTATTCCAAGACATAACGTGAACATGCATGTTCTTCAAATTAAAGGGTTAGTTCACCCAAATAGCAAAATTATGTCATTAATAACTTACCCTCATGTTGTTCCAAACCCGTAAGACCTCCGTTTATCTTTGGAACAAAGTTTAAGATATTTTAGATTTAGCCCAAGAGCTCTAAAGTTAAGAAAAACATCATCAAAGTAGTTCATGTGACATCAGAGGGTCAGTTAGAATTTTTTGAAGAATCGAAAATACATTTTGGTCCAAAAATAGCAAAAACTAAGACTTTATTCAGCATTGTCTTCTTTTCCGTGTCTGTTGTGAGAGAGAGTTCAAAACAAAACAGTTTGTGATATCCGGTTCGCGAACGAATCATTCGATGTAACCGGATCTTTTTGAACCAGTTCACCAAATCGAACTGAATCGTTTTAAACGGTTCGCGTCTCCAATACGCATTAATCGACAAATGACTAAGCTGTTAACTTTTTTAATGTGGCTGACACTCCCTCTGAGTTCAAACAAACCAATATCCCCGAGTAATTCATGTACTCAAACAGTACACTGACTGAACTGCTGTGAAGAGAGAACTGAAGATGAACACCGAGCCGAGCCAGATAACGACAGACTGACTCTAAGATTACACTACAGATGAAGTGAAATCAGTGTACACTTTAATAAATTATACTTTGTATTACAAAAAAGCGTACTTACTAAAAGTACACTAAATTACCACTATACATTTTTGTATTTTAACATATTTTATGAGAGCACTCTGATATGCCACTAAAAATACACTTATTTTAGAGTGTCTGTATAAAGTGTACAGAAGTCACACTTCTAATGAAGTGAGAACATAGTACACTTTAAAAAAAGTATACTAACAATTAATTTCCAAAAAATATATACTTCCCATAAGTACACTGAATTGCCACTCTAAGTATGTCAAATTTAATACACTTAAAAAAAATAAACTTCAATACAATTTAAAATACATTAACAACAAAGTACACTTTCAAAAAGTACATTTAAAAAATAATTTGATTACTGATAAATTAGTATACTTACTGTTTGGACTATTAAGTTGAACTTAATTACATCTTTTTTGAAGTATACTTTTAAAAAGTACAAATCAAATACTCTTTAAATAAAGTACAACAAGTAGAAGTATACTTGTTTTATAATTCATGTACTTCATTCATATTTCAAATACACTAAAGTATACTACTTTTTTACCTGGGATGAAATAGAACAGTATACTGACTACAACTAGATGAAAAAAATACCAAATTAAGAATTGTCCACTCTTCAAGTAAAAGTACAAAAAAAACCATTAGCTTTCATAGACAGTGTTTCTTGAGTAAAGAAAATGCTGTACTTATTCAAACATCAGGGGGATATTCCAGAAAGCAGTTTGTGACATACAGTACCTGGGAATGTTTAAGATTAAGTAAGCAGATAACCTTAACTTTTGGTTCCAAAAACGGAGGTAACTTTCAGGATATGTAAGTAGCCATAGCAAGCTATGTTCCAGGGTTAGTTTGCTTAAGAGGTATTTAGAATGGCATGTTATATAATTAATGTAATATAAAATGTGATAAAACGAAAGACTTTTTGGAGATATGAAGGATGCACTACTACTCTATAGGTACTCAAGATTAACATGAGATTGGCAGAAACTGTGTGTGATACCCCACACCTTAAAGGACCTATCAGCCTGTGCCATCTTGAGTTTCATAACAAAACTTTGTATTTGTTTCATCAGAATAAAGGCTTAAAAAAGGGAACTCTTTTGTAATAGGTTCATTTACTCAAATATCAGATCAGACTCATTTGGTTGGGAGGGACTTAATTCAACAATAAATAGAGCATCATTTCTGAGCACAATATGATTCAACTAGACCCTCTTCACAGACTGCTGGTATGTATTAATATTCATGTGTATGTTTATTAGCCTATTTTTGGTTTGAAATGTTTTGAATGCATAATATTCCTCATATGAATACTATATTGGATAAATAATAAATCTAGCAATTGTTTATAAAAAAAATATTGATTCAATTTATTTATTATATAAAAATGTATTATTTTGTTTAGTCAGATAACTGCTGAATTGTGAAGGTCTTCTGTGAGGTTGATACAGTAATGAATTCCAGGTGAGTTGAATGTTTATGCACTCTCTACACCAGGGTAATGTTATAATTGGAATTGAAAATAAAAATGTAATTTATTGAATACAGTTTTTAAATAAATTTAGTATCACTTTCACTAGTGATACAATTGCAAAACTCTTGGCACAAAACTCTAAACCAATCACACTTGTAACACAGCTCTTTGTTAAAAAGACTACAGTAGTTGTGCTACTTATGTTTCCTTTCACAAGGCCCGAGCACCAATGGTGTGAGGACTCTATTGTAATTGCTCAGCCAATTTTTTTTTTTTCCTATGAAATGAATCACATTTTTGAGGGCCTAAACATGTTCAAAAACTCAAGAAACTTTGCACATGCATTGGAAGTGGTGACAATTTACTTCTGATATGGGTTTTTAGAATTAGGTGTGGCAAAATGGCTCGATAGCGCCACCTACAAAATTTTAATTAAGCGCCCTTCACGCTAAGTTTTATGTACAGTTATGAAATTCGGTAGACACATGTAACAGCCCAATACCTATAAAAAAGCCCCAGGTTCAAAATCTGTAAAACCAAAAGGAAGTGATAGATTTTGAGTTTTCTCTGCAAAATTTCGGGAGTTTTTGCCATTTCCAGATGTTGTACTTCAACAAACTCCTCCTAGAGCTTTAATCAGATCAACATCATATTTGTTGTTGTAACTCGGCATCCAATGTCCGATCTACCCCAAACTTCACATGTTTTATTAGAGTACTGGGCAGATCTACATGACATCTTCATACAGTAACTGAAGAATGAGAAATCATTCATGCACATATTGAACAAAAAACAAAAAACATAGAATTATGCAGTTTGACAATGTTTGATTATAAGTCTGTCTAGCATTGTTTTGGAATGATCTGATGCATTTTGATATGTAAAGGTAGTCTCTGTGGTTCTTGAAGAGGAGTTTTGGTCCTGCGTTTAAGAGGTCACTCAAATGTTTGTTTAAAAAAACAAACAAGCAAACAAAAAACAACAACTTGTAATTTCTGTCTTTGGGCTCAAACAACAATCTCTGCTTAGCTGGACTGGCTGACTCCAAGATCTTCTGATTTAGGGTCCTGAGTGTTGATTTGGAATTTGGCTCTTTTTCACAGTTTGAAGGAGTTATTTATGTCTGATTAGCTTTCAGTTCCTACACACGTGTCATACCTGCGCTTTATCCAACATTCAGAGAAGTCACAATGAGCTCAAAACATCAAAAATCCTTTCACTCTTTTTTACGAATGAGTTAAGCAGTGTAATTTGCCTTGGCAAATTTTGTTGCACAATGATGAATAATTTTCATGTCTTTAAAAAAAAGATGAATAAGTGCCAAACTTTGATGGCAATTAAAATTTATTGATGGAAATTAAAAAAATTATTCCTTCATATGCTGTGATGAGGTGATGTGTTGTTGTGTCTTATATCAGGATGGCCATCCGAGTGATTGTGTTTCTAACACTTACTGGACTGTGCGTCGCTGATTCCAAAGGTACGTTTAGAATAATACAATTAAAAAAATTACAGGATTTAAAAATCTGTAACTATTGTGTATCATTACATATAAATCAGATTAATTGATTAACATTATAGGCTGAAATATGGTAATTGAAAACTTTTGATTTATTTATTTATGAACACTCCATGATAGAATATGTTTATGCACATGAAAGTAAAAAAAAAGATAAGGTTATTGTTTATTATTTTATGTTAAACAGGGAATCTTGCTCTTGGAGCCACAGCTGTCCAGTCTTCCACATACGATCATTTAACAGCTGCTCAAAATGCTGTCGATGGCAACAGAAATTCAGATTACCATCATGGGTCATGCAGTCATACTAAGGGGGACAGGGACCCCTGGTGGAGAGTTGACTTGCTGAATGTCTACAAGATAACCAGTGTTAGCATCACTAATCGTGGAGATGGTAATGCAGAGAGAATAAATGGTGCTCAGATCCGTATTGGCAACAGCCTGCAAAATAATGGCAACAATAATCAGCTGTAAGTATCGTCTCTCTCTGTCAGGGTTTTCCTCTGACAGTCCTGTCAGTCCTGTCCTCTATTTCTGTGTTTCTTTACAGGGCTGCGACTGTTGTGTCCATCCCACTTGGACAGACAAAAACATTTGAGTTTAATCCTATTAAGGGGCGATATGTCAACATTTTCATACCTGGTCGCAATGAATATCTCACACTGTGTGAAGTCGAGGTGTTTGCAGGTGAGGGACAGAAAGAGAAGCAGACTCTCTAATGGAATTTATGTACTTATTAATGTGTGTATAACTGTTATTATTACAGAAATTATGACAGAAAAGGATACACCATTGTACATTTGTGTTCCAAGTGAGTGTTCTTCATTTCTTTGAATGTTGTCAGTAACACATAATATAACATATAATATTTTTAATGACTATATTCTTACAGAACATTTGGTAACCCTTAAGGGACAATGTGTAGTGTTACACAGCAAAATCTCCAGAGTTAAATCAACTCTGCTCACAGTACATATGGTCCCTCTCTAAATAGTGTTAAAATAACACTGAAGCAGAGTTAAAGTTGATGAGATAATTTAACAATTAATTGATGATTGTGCATTAGTGATGAACACCTGCTGTTAACAAGCAGAATCACTGAAGAATAGAGAAACGCAAGAAGTACAAATGACTTCAGTCACAGCCTTATTAACTGCTTAATTATCTCATTAACTTTAACTCTGCTTCAGTGTTACTTTAACACTATTTACAGAGGGACCATATGTACTCTGAGCAGAGCTGATTTAACTCTGGAGGTTTTACTGTATACGTGCTAACCCTCTTTTAGGGGTTGGCAAAGGTCAACACAACAAACAAAAAATCTCAGTTTTAACCATAACTTACCTTCACATTAAAAAAAGATTAAAATAAATAATAAACTTCCCTATATAGAAGGAAAGCAATTTCAATCAAAAATGGGTGATTGAATCCCTATGGGTTTCATTAAAATAAAATCTAAACAAAATCTATAAGTTTTCAACTAAATTCACAGTACCACCAATGGTTAGCGCTTGTCAGCAACAGAACACAATAAAGTTATCTGTAGCAATAAGGAAAAAATCCATGTGTCATGTTACCCTCTGCAACCCTCTTCCTCTTATCTTGCTGTGAGGCAGAGCTGGCTTTATATGCTGGCTTTCCCCAGGCTGCAGCCAATCAGTGGAGCTGAGGTGAATGGTCAGCAAATCAGCAACAGGTCAACCCAATCACCTCCATGAGAATGGTAGCAGTAGACATGAGGGGAAAAACACACCATAAGGCACATAGAACAATCACAAATAAAATACATCTCAGGACATGACAGTTGTTATCGCTGTGACAGAAAGCTGTGTAATAATCATTTGGATTACATAGCTTAGTATTATTTTGCCCATTATATTGGGATTATACTTTAGTACATTAAAGTAAAAAAAAGGAAACATTATTGTTTATTATTTTATGTTAAACAGGAAATCTTGCTTTTGGAGGAACAGCTGTCCAGTCTTCCACATACGATCATTTAACAGTTGCTCAAAATGCTGTCGATGGCAACAGAAATTCAATTTACACTAGTGGGTCATGCAGTCATACTAAAGCGGACTGGGACCCCTGGTGGAGAGTTGACTTGCTGAATGTCTACAAGATAACCAGGGTTAGCATCACTAATCGTGGAGATTGTTGTGCAGAGAGAATAAATGGTGCTCAGATCCGTATCGGCAACAGCCTGGAAAATAATGGCAACAATAATCAGCTGTAAGTATTGTCTCTCTCTTAATACTTACACAAAAGGTTAGAAAATGAGTAAATAAGATAAAATGACTTTGAATAAATACTTTGACATAAGCTTTAATATGCTTCATGCTGTTTTGATACGCCCCTCTCTATTTCTCTGTTACTGTGTTTCTTCACAGGGCTGCAACTGTTGGGCCCATCTCACTTGGAGAGACACGAACATTTAAGTTTCATCCTATTAAGGGGCGATATGTCAACATTTTTATACCTGGTCGCAATGAATATCTTACTCTGTGTGAGGTTGCAGTGTTTAGAGGTGAGTGATAAAAGGAGAGAGACATGGTGTGTAGACATTTGTACTATTTATGCTATGTGTATTTACCTTAATAATTGTTTTCTTCTGTTTTCATTGCCAGATTAAGTGGAATGAGATGATGTTACACCACAGTCCACTGATCCTATAAGCAAAATACCAAACTACTGTTTTCTGAGAAATACTAATATTGCACTTTTTTCATTGTTTTCATTTTACCTGTGCACCTTTTATTCTTCAGATAAAAAAAGTTTCAGTGCACATTCAGTAAAGGAATGAAACGGTTCTTAAAATGTACCTATCTTTTGTCCTTCTTTGTTTATCTTTGCTTTCTACATGAATAAATTACTTCAGCATTGCATGTTATATTTCATGTTTCTGGATCAAAAAGGCTCATTTAGATATTCACAATGAGGAGGAGGTGTAGTGTTACATAGCTACTCCTCTAGGGTTGAGGAGCTGGTAACAAAGTAAAGAAGAATTGCATTTTTCATAAAAGAGAAAGGGAAAAATAAACCATGGAGAGAACGACAATGTCCAACCTTCTGTCCCAGAATCAACTACACAACCAATATTAACTTTTATTTTTCTGTTATAAAGCGTAAAAAAATAAATAAAAATAACAATAACCATAACAGAAATATTAATATTAAAACGATTAATAATGAAAATGTGTGTGATAGCTTCAGGGAAGAGCCTGGCCAAAATAACAAACAAAACAATCTATCTAATCCAGAAATATCTCTAAATTACCTGGAGAAAGATAATCTATAAAAATAAATTATATAACTCTTCCCTCTCTCACTGTTTAACCATAAAAAACAAAATCAGTATTAAAAACAAAAATGGCCCCCTTCTCTTACTTTCCCCCAAACAAGAAAGAACGATCCAATCGCCTCCAACATCAACTGACTGAATACAGCTGGTCAGTCAGAGCACCTCTTATGATGGAGGAAGAAAAGAGAGCAGAGAACAAAAAATACATCTGAATACAACACAAAATATACAGACATAAATGTATAACACAACACTATATAAAATGTACGGCCTCAGACATAACAATAGTGATATGAAATGGACTCATGAAGCTAATGTGTGAAGTTAAAGGGTTAGTTCACCCAAAAATGAAAATAATGTAGGTAATTAATAATAATAATAATAATACATTTTATTTAAAGGCGCCTTTCAAAACACTCAAGGACACCGTACAGTAAAAGGTAGTTACATACAATATTTAAAACTGGTCAGAGAAAGCTAATTTAAATAAGTAGGTTTTAAGACGTGATTTAAAAGTAACAAGACAATCACTTTGTTGTAGGGATAGTGGTAGAGAATTCCAGAGACGTGGAGCAGCACAGCTGAATGCCCTGGACCCCATAGTGACTAAACGAACAGAAGGTACAGCAAAAGAGACAGAAGAGGAAGATCGAAGTGTACGCATAGGAGTGTAGATGTGAAGCAGTTCGGAGAGATATGAGGGTGCAAGATTGTGAAGAGCTTTGAAAGTGAGAAGTAGAATCTTGTACTCTACCCGATATTTAACAGGAAGCCAATGTAAATGATAGAGAACAGGAGAGATATGCTCAATGGAAGAGGTTCTAGTAATTATGCGGGCAGCTGAGTTCTGGACCAACTGAAGTTTATGAAGGAGTTTGTGGGGTAACCCAAATAAAAGAGAATTACAGTAATCAATGCGTGAGGTGACTAGAGCGTGTACAAGAATGGCTGTGGAATTGGATGTGAGAAATGGACGAAGACGGCTGATGTTACGTAGGTGAAAATATGCAGACCGAGTAATATTATTGACGTGTGTTTCAAAAGACAAAGTACTATCGAGGATGACACCCAGACTCTTAACCTGAGAAGATGGAGAGATTATAGAATTATCAATTGAAATTGAAAAGCTATTGGATTTGGACAAATTGGATTTAGTGCCAACAAGAAGAACCTCTGTTTTATCAGTATTCAACTTGAGAAAATTGTGTGAAAACCAGGATTTAATCTCTTCTAAACAATCTGAGAGAGAAGAAGACAGAAGAGTAGAATTTGGCTTGGATGATAAGTAGAGCTGGGTGTCGTCCGCATAGCAATGAAAACTAATGCCATATTTCCTGAAGATGTAACCAAGGGGTAATAAATAAATGATAAATAAAAGAGGGCCCAGAACAGAGCCTTGAGGAACACCAGTGGTAACAGAAGAAGAGTAAGACCTGAAATTTTTGAGCTGAACAAATTGAGTGCGTCCGGAAAGATAGGATCTGAACCAGGAGAGAGGAACACCAGTGATACCTATAGAGAGTAATCTATTTAAGAGAACTTGATGGGAAATTGTGTCAAAGGCTGCACTTAAATCAAGTAAGATAAGTATAGTTAATAGTCCAGAATCAGCTGCCATCAGCAAATCATTGACGACTTTTACCATGGCAGTCTCAGTACTATGCATTGGCCGAAAACCAGACTGGAATTTTTCGAACAGGCTATTTTTTAAAAGGTGAGCATGAATCTGAGATGCAACAACTTTTTCCAAGATTTTTGAAAGAAAAGGTGAATTGGAAATTGGGCGGAAGTTGGAAAAATTGTTAGGATCGGCTCCCGGTTTCTTGAGTCTTGGAGTTATAACAGCAACTTTAAAAGATGAAGGAACAATCCCAGAAGTTAGAGAAGAGTGTATAATATCGGTTACTATACCAGATAAAGTGGATGAGCAGGCTTTAACCAAGTGAGTAGGGAGAGGATCTAACTGACAGGTGGAAGACTTAGATTGTCGTATAAGACATAATATTTCATCAACAGTCGGAAGTTCAAAACTATTAAATGAAGAGAGAGGTGAGTCATGATAAAGCAGAAAAGGCAGATCACATGCCATGCTATTTTGAGGCGTCAATTGTTGATGTATATTGTCGATTTTAGTTGTAAAAAAGGTCATAAATTTGTTACACAAGTCACTAGAGTATAGGTGGGAAGGAAGGGTATCAGGAGGCCGTAAGATGTTATTTACTGTGGTAAACAAGGATCTGGTGTTCCCTTCATCTGACCTAATTATAGCGGAATAATAATTGGATTTAGCAGTCAAAAGAGCATTCTTGTAGGAGAGCATGTGATCTGCGTACATCTGTTTATGAATAGTAAGTCCAGTTTTAATGCATAGACGTTCCAAGCGACGTCCCTTAGTTTTAAGTTGCCTCAGTCCTGATGTAAACCAAGGTGCAGAATGAGAAAAATATACAGTTCGAGTTTTTAGAGGTGCAAACTTATCGAACACACAATGCAGTCCCTCATTATAGTGGGAAACTAAGTCATCTGGAGTGAAAAATACATCTCTCATGAGGAAATTATCAAGCCCATCAGAGAGAGCAGATAGATCAATGTTCTTAACATTCCGAAATGAGATGGAACGACCCATGTTGGTTTTTTCTACCATTAAGTTAACACTGAATGATATTAACTTGTGATCTGATGCGGGCAAGTCCGATGCTAGACAGTTAAAAGGGGCTACACCAGAGCAGCAAATAAGGTCAAGAGTATGACCTTTACAGTGGGTCGGAAAATCAACAAATTGTTGTAATCCAAAACTGTCAAGACATGATATAAAATCTCTGGTGAGAGTGTTATTGACATTATCCATGTGTATATTAAAATCACCCAATATAATAACATTGTGAGATGTAGAACACAGTATAGTTAAAAATACAGAAAAGTCATTTAAAAAATTAGAATTGCTCCTGGGCGGGCGATAGATAGTAGCTATAACAGTAGGAACAAGTCCATTAATTTGTAAGACAGTGGATTCAAATGATTCATACAAAGGCACAGTTATGGGAGAGACTTTCCATTTCTCATTATAAAGGATCGCAAGCCCTCCTCCTCGGCCAGAGGCACGGGGTTGACAGGTGTAAGCAAAGCCGGGAGGAAGAGTTTGATTAAGCTGAGAGAAATCGTGAGGTTGTTGCCATGTTTCAGTCAAGCAGAGGAAATCAAACTTGTTGTCATTCAAGAGATCGTATATAAGAGGTCCTTTATTTGTTAATGAGCGAATGTTGAATAAACCAAAAGTTAGATCGTTCTTAACTGATTTGGTACTAGTTGTCCTGGTTACGTTGGCTAACACACTGTGATCAACAGTCCGTTTTGATTTCTTTGGTGGATGCGAGGTAGATGACCAGAACGATCGTATTGGACCAGAATCGTCATAGATATAGTTCCGTCGTGACCCGCGATGGATGTACTTCTGGCGAGGATAGTATATAATATCCTGGTGAGACTTAAGGGTCAGCGGAGGTTCGATGACACAAAATCGCAGTGAGAAAAGTTCTGCCGCTGTATATTGAAATATCGATGTCACTGGATGGTAAATGAAATAAAGTATAATCCACAAGAGAAGTCGGCTGATCCACATTGTTGCAAACAAACTCCTGGATGACTCCTTGAGAAGTAAGCGACACCAAAGGCCGTGATCAAACCGTCAGCCCAGTTAGAGTTACTGAAAAGTTGAAGTTAATTACTCGCCTTTATGTCGTTCCACACCCAAAAGACCTTCATTCATCTTCAGAATGAAATCCGATGGCTCAGGCCTGCATTGACAGCAAGATAATTAACACTTTCACTGCCCAAAGCTACTAAAGACATATTTATAACAGTCATGTGACTGCAGTGGTTCAACCTTAATGTTATGAAGCGACAAGAATACTTTTTGTGCGGCAAAAAAACGAAATAACGACTTTATTGAACAATATCTACTGATGGGTGATTTCTAAACACTACTTCGTGAAGCTTGAAACCTTAATAAAGTATCAGTATTTGTGAATCTGCTATCATTGATTTTAAAAACAACAAAACATGATCAAATGCTAAACAATTTCTTATCTTAAAGCTAATGAGATTGGCCTTGATTTGTTTTATGTGTATATTTTTAACAAGGCTTTTAAAACTGAGAATCTAAAATCAAATGTTTTTCCTCTGATACTTGTTCAATAAACTCGTCTAATTGTAATATTTAAAGATTCTGTTGCAGGTACAGCTGCAAATTAAGAAAAGTTGGGACATTTTGTAAAATGCAATCAAATCAAGAATCTGTGATTTTTCTGTGATCTGATCATTCTCTTTCAACTTTAACTGACAAAAGAACAAAGAAAAGATTTCCAGTGTCTTCAACAACTTAATAGTTTTTTGTATTTTTTTTGATGGCTGCAACACACTCCAAAAAAGTTAAAATGTACATATATCTTCTGTAGAAATCTCATGACCAAAAAATGTTTGTCCAATCATTGCACATGCCTTTTCTTTTACTTGTTTTTTCTTTTATTGTTTTACTTTTCTTTTTTGTTTGTTTTAAAACCCATATAAACATGGGTGAACCAGTTGTGAATTAAATCACAAACTCTAAGAATTCTACTATTGTAACGTTATAAATGTCTTTACTGTCACTTTTGATCAATTTAATGTGTCTGTAACGAGTTAAAGTAAATACAATTTGAATGTTACACATTGCTTTTCACTAAAATTCTTCTAATGTATTTTATATTTATTTATTTCCGTTTTCTTTGAGTAATATGTTGATTGTACTGTTCACTATTTAGAGACTTTTATTTTGACACTTTCTTCTGGCGCTTTGCTGACGCCATTTTCGAGTGACTCCGCGCCTCTCGCCAGTTCACATTGGTTATGTTGGGGAAAGGTAAGCGTTTTTCTGAGCTCTGCATTTTACGAGCGAAATATGTTGACAAAGTTCATAAATCGACTAAATATCTTATTATAAATATTACTGAGACTATTTGCAGTGTTCTGTTGTATGTTTTATACGTGAGTGGATTGAGAATGTAAAGTTATATCGTGTGGGCCGTATGATATGCTATTCGCATGGTTTTGAGTTATCAATCAGCTAACAAATGTTATATCATACAGGTTTGTCTTATGAAACACCCAAAAGAGAGAGATATGAACTTTATTCATATTAATCAACAGGTATTTCACTCTTTATTGTCTTTTGATGTCCTTTTATACTCTTGTACTGTGTTAATACTGTAATGTTTCAATGTTAATGTTTATTTTTTTCAATTGTAAGACAAAATGAGTTCACATTGGTTATGCTGGGGAGAGGTTTGTCTTATGAAACACCCACAAGAGAGAGATATGAACTTTATTCATATTAATCAACAGATGGAGTGAAGTTAATGCTGGCTCTGGCTGACATTAAATCCCTTTTTTGGTGAACCGCATCAGAAGTGTCCTGAGTCTTCTTACACACAACACAGATATTGGTAACGGTGGTCAGCAGAGGACCGGTTACATTGGTGCCGTGACCCAGATTTGAAGATTTGCTTCCAGATCCACGCCAGTTGGGTCGCCGAGGGACGTTGCATTGAGGTTCACTGTTTTTCTAGCAAAGAACTGAGAAAACAAACAGACATTTGGTATTTCTAGTACTGATTTTTGCATTTTTTTTTTCATACAAGTGACTATTTTACTCATTTTCTGATATTATTCAAGAGTTTATTCTGTTTATAAATTTATATTCAATTGTAATATTTTTATTGTGAAATTGAACATGGCATTCAGTTTAAAAGTAGATTAATTTGATGAGACAATGACAGGATTAGGTCTTGGGAGGGGAAAGTTTTTTAGTGAAACTCCAGTTACTCCCATTGTGACCGAAAGCAAAGTGAAAAGAACATTCCCTGTATTATGCTCCACACGTGTAATTGATCACGATCCCAATCCAGTAGCTGACACTGTGCCATTAGCTGTTCCAGACATAACAGATCCAAAGTGGCAAGGTTTGATAGCACACATTGCTCAACAAGTGGGGCAGACCATGTTAGCATCTCAAAAAGAAGCTAGTTATGGTAAAGAAGAGAATAGAGGTGCACAAACATCAAGATTAGGTACCAGCAAGACATTCTCAGAAATATCTTCACTTAACTTGACTGGAGTGAGGTTGGTCATGCAGAGTGAAGCAAAAGAGCCCCCAGTGTACCATGGTGATTCATCAGACAAGCTTAGTGTGCGCGGATGGGAGGAGCTGATGGACGTGTATCTGAGAAAAAGAGGAATACCATTAGCAGAGCAGCATCAAGAGATCTTAAGCAGACTGATGGGTAAAGCTAAAGATGTCGTCAGAGTCACTCTCCGTTGTAATTCAGCTTTAAACCCAGTTGAGAACCCAAAAGTGATCATGGACATTCTGCAACAGCATTTTGGTGATGTTAATTATTCTTGTATGCCTTTGGCTGACTTCTATGGCACTGTTCCACTAGCAGGAGAAGATCCCGTTGAATACTGGGTGCGGCTGAATAAGGCAGTGGATCTCGCAGAGGAAGCTTTTAAAAGAGGCTCGGACAACGAATGGAGGATCCATGTCAAGAAGCGGCCATGATGTTCGTGAAGTACTGCCCCGACTCCACTCTTGCTGCAGTATTCTGCTTCAAAGCTCCAGAAAAATGGACCACACAGGAGATCCAAGAGCAGCTTGATCGTTTCCAGACAGAGTTAAAAGAGCAGATGTCAACCAAGCCAAAACGTCATACTGCTACAAGACATGTCACCGCTCATGTTCAGACGTCCCACGAAGAGGATGAAGTGGATGTTGGCTCTCCAATAGAGCCAGGTGAGTGTAACAGAGTCAGCACTGCACACACCACACAGAGTAGTGATGACAATTGCATGAGAACTTTAATTAGCCTTCTCGATCGTGCACTGTCTTAAAATATCCAAATGCCGTCTCACCAGCCTCAAAGCAAGTTCTGTAGAGTATGCAGATCCCACGATCACTCTACTGTGGCACATTGTCGTCGAGAATGTCTGTGTTTTGCATGCCTTCAGCCTGGGCATAGCAAGAGGGAATGTACAAGTGACAGGTCCAGGCCTGGCCCAGCACCATTCCGGGGCCCACCAAATTTAAACTAGATGGCTCACGTTTGGAAGGGGGAGGCGTGAGCATAAGTGCAGAACCCCTAGAGAATAATGATCTTCACCAGCTTTACGAGAACGCATGTGCGCAGGCTCCCACTGGGACCAAAGTGATAGCGCAAAATGTCCAAGCAATTGAGGCATTCAACGATTTGTTCTATGCACCAGTCAGTGTAAATAATATGTTTTCGATAAAGGGAATGCTTGATACAGGTTCCATGGCCTGCACTTTTAGTGATAAAGCAGAGAAGAGGATGTGAAGTGAGAATGTACTGCCCTCACCCTCACCAATTCGAGAAGAAGTCATCTTAGTAGAATATGGTGGCAAGGTTACAAGACCAAAATGTATGTATGAGGTCAAGTTGAAAGTTTATGGAGAGAGCTGCCTAGTGCCCATTCTTGTCGTACCCGGCCAGCGGGATGATCTGATCATTGGCACAAATGTGATCAAATTCCTTGCTCATCGCATGAAAGGTAGCAGTGATTACTGGAGACTTGTTTCTAATCACAGTGTGGAACCGATGGCAGGATGTGAGCAGTTCCTAGATGTTATGGCCAACACGTGTCGGTGGAAGGGTTCAGAGCTGCCAGACAAGGTGGAACCGTCAAGCTACAGCAGAGTGTTACCCTCTTAGCAAAGCAGGAACATCTTGTCTGGGGAAAGTTGCCGAAAAATGTTCCCATGTCCCCAGGGAGCACAGTTGTGGTGGAACCGACAACTTCGAGGTCTGTGTCACGAGACATCATGGTCGGGCGGGTTGTCACGCCATTATGGGGTGATCGCTGGGTCCCTGTAAAAGTCACCAGCTTCTCTGACAAGCCAATCACTCTAAAGAGAAACCGCAAAATAGCAGATGTGTTTCCCTTTGTTGCAGTGGAAGATTTTGAACTTTTCCAAGGGCTGAGTCGAGCTGAAGTGTTTACAGAGGAGAATCAGCGTTCACCTAATTCATCATCTGATTTCAGACGTAGATTGGAAACTGTTGGTCTCGCTGATCTTAACATCCAGTCTTGCTCTATCAGCCATGAGTCAAAAGAGAAGTTAGTGCAGTTACTGAAGAGATACAACGATGTGTTTTCTAAGCATGCGTTGGACTGTGGCGAAGTAAAAGGTTTTGTTCACCGCATTCGGGTAATGGATGAGCATTCATTCAGACTCCCTTATCGTATAGTGCCACCAGCGCACTACCAAAAGTTACGGCAAGTTTTGTCCAAGATGGAAGAACAAGGGATAATAAGGAAGTCTGTAAGCGAGTATGCTTCCCCATTAGTCCTAGTGTGGAAAAAGGATGGCAGTCTGAGGATATGCACAGACTTCAGATGGTTAAATGCTCGAACGATAAAGGATGCACACCCACTTCCCCACCAGTCTGACTGCTTAACTGCTCTGGGCGGGAAGACAGTCTTCAGCACCATGGACCTAACTTCAGGATTCTATAATATACCCATGGCCGAAGAGGACAAGAAATACACTGCATTCACAACTCCTGTAGGGCTGCACGAGTATAATAGGATGCCGCAAGGGCTATGCAACAGCCCAGCCTCCTTTATGCGGATGATGGTAAGCATCTTTGGAGACTTAAACTTCAGCAGCTTATTATGTTATCTTGACGACCTGTTGGTGTTTGCTCCAAATGAAGCCTTAGAAAGGTTAAAGGTCATGTTCAGTCGTTTGAGGCAGTACAATCTTAAGCTGAGCCCTAACAAATGCCACCTACTGAGAACCTCTGTAAAGTTCCTGGGTCACATTATTGACAGAAACGGAGTTTCTGTAGATCCTGCTAAAGTTGAAGTTATCTCGAAGCTGTCCAAGTTTGATTTGATGGAAGATGACAGATGTACTCCGTCAGTGCAGAGAATTAAATCAGTCCTTGGTATGATCTTATATTACCAACATTTTATTCCTGGGTGTTCTGCTTTGGCAAAGCCACTTTTTGTTCTCACAGCTTGGCAGAGAAGGAAGAGAAAGGAGAACCTAAAGCAGGAACTTACAGGAAGCTCATGCCCACAGATTGGACTGAGGAATGTGAGCACGCATTATGTAACCTCAAGGAGAGCCTGCTTAAAAGTGTAGTTTTAGCACACCCTGACTTCACTCGACCTCTGATTCTTGCAATCGATGCTTCACTGGACGGTTTGGGAGCCGTATTATCCCAAGTGCCTGCAAGTGAAGAGCAAGCTCGCCCAATTGCGTTCGCTAGCAAGACTCTGAGTAAATCACAGAGGAACTACCCAGTTCATAAGCTCGAGTTTCTGGCACTCAAATGGAGCGTGTGCGAGAAATTTAGCCATTGGTTAAAAGGTCAAACATTCACAGTCTGGACAGACAACAGTCCGCTCACGTATGTTATGTCCAAGGCAAAACTCAACGCTTGTGAACAACGTTGGGTGTCCAAACTGGCAGCTTACACCTTTGAGCTGAAGCATATAGCAGGGACCAAAAACATAGTGAGCAGCAGGCTAATGAAGGAGCCATATCGTGATTTACTTGTGGAGGCTGAAGAGGTTAATGGAGATGGAGTTTGAGATGCTTTTCGTCAAGGAGCTCAGAACTTACAGATTTGCTCTCAGTCCTGTCTTTCCTTTCCTTCTGACAGCACCACTGTCAAAGCCTGTTTAAGTTTACATGATCAGTGGGAAGAAACATTTCAAGCTAGAGCGGTGCAATTAATTCAGTCTTACCAAGATCTAGTTCCAGCTGGTGCTGATACCCTTCCAACAATCCCTGCAGATGAAATTCGTGAATTGCAAGAAGCCGATTCAGTCATTTCAAGAGTGACATTCTTCTTGAAACTAAAGCATCAACCATTGAGGCGAGAAAAGGCCAACATGAGTTCCAGAGCCATAACTCTCTTCAGACAATAGGACAAATTAAAGATCAAGGATGGAATACTCTACCGAGTCACACAAGATCCACACAGTAAACAAAAGAGGTATCAACTGATTTTACCTTCTAGTCTCAAGGACCAAGCTTTGAAGGGTGTACACGATTTAGTGGGTCATCAAGGCCAAGCGAGAACCAACCATTTACCCCGCCAACGCTTCTTCTGGCCGGGAATGGGGAAAGATGTTTGCGAATACATCAAGTGCTGTCAAAGATGCATCCTGGCCAAGGCTCCCGAACCATCTGCACGAGCCCCACTTGAAAGTATTAAGACCTCTATGCCTATGGAGTTGGTATGTCTGGATTTCTGGACTGCGGAGGATGGGAAGAAACGCTCAGTTGACGTGCTTGTTATGACAGACCATTTCACAAAGTTGGCTCATGCCTTCCCTTGTGCGAATCAGTCCGCAAAACAAGTTGCAAGGATGCTTTGGGACCGTGTATACGGATTTCCGAGTTGTATTCACACTGACCAGGGAGCCAATTTCGAAAGTGCCCTTCTAGCGGAGTTGTTAAAACTATCAGGGGTCGCTAAGTCTCACACCACCGCCTACCACCCAATGGGAAATGGAGGCGTAGAGAGGTTTAATAGTACTTTGGGGAGTATGCTCCGAACCCTGCCTCTGAAAGAAAAGCACAAATGGCCAGAGCAAATACAAACACTGACCTTCACCTACAATGCTACGGTCCATGAGACAACAGGGTATGCGCCATTTCAGCTTATGTTTGGTCGTGTACCAAGATTGCCAGTGGACGTTATGTTCAGACAGGTGCTGCATGACCCCACAGTTGTAGATCATGGTACTTACCTGAAGCCGTTGATGTCATACCTCCATGAAGCAGCTGAGATCGCGCAGCGACACTCTGAAAAAGAGCAGAGAAAACAGGCAAAAGGTTACAACAAGAAAGCCAGAGGTACATGTCTAAATATTGGGGACCGTGTGCTGGTGGCGAATAAAGGAGAAAGAGGAAAGAGGAAGCTAGCAGATAAGTGGGACCCTGTAGTGTACACTGTAGTGGACAGAAACCTGCAGACGCACACTTACAAGCTGAAAGATGAAAAAGGAAGTGTGAGGATAGTGTACAAAAACCTGCTGTTGGATATTAGTTTCTTAACTGTTGAGTCATCTGATGATGAGAGAAGCATACTACCTTCTGCAGAGTGTGAGACACATAGCATCAGGAGTGAGTTCTGTGAGGAGGACTTCGATCCGATGGATGTGGAGGAAAGAACCATGAGATGGGTTAATGAAGACACTGAAAGCTTGGTAGCTCAAGAGTCTGAAAGCCCTGGAGTTCAAGACTCTGCTATTGAGGAAGCTTTGGGAACAGACCACCTCAGTTCAGATGGAAAAGAGTCCAATGATCAGTTGCAGACTCAAGAGATCAGTAGCAGAGAACTTCCTCAGAGTGAAATTGAAGCCAGTCCAACATCTCTTGACGTACACGTTGAATGTGAATAAAGACACAGATACACATACACCAGTTCTGACTGACACTCATAATGACACCCAAGTTCCAGTTCCTAACATTCAGGGTGTTAGAACACGAGCAGGTAGAGTTGTTAAGAAAGTGAACAGATTAATTGAGTCGATGGTTCAGAAACCCTTTTACATCCAAGGTGTAGGAAGTAATCTGAAAAAGAGAACTGGGTCATTTCTTTCTCTGTTCTAAAGAGTTTTCTTATGTATTTTGTTTTTGTATGATGTGAAGAGACATTTTGATTCCAAATATGAAATATACAAGGGTCAGGTCAGATTATGGTGTACAAGGCATCGTAATGTTCCAAGATGATCTTAGGCTTGATCACCCTGAGGTTTTTCTTGACCTATTAGTGGGTAACTCACAAGTTGATGTGAAAGTTTCATTGTAGACCTGTACCAGTTATTTGGTTTGGATCCAGTACGGATTTTAGTGAAATCTGGAAGGGGTGTATGTAACGAGTTAAAGTAAATACAATTTGAATGTTACACATTGCTTTTCACTAAAATCCTTCTAATGTATTTTATATTTATTTATTTCCGTTTTCTTTGAGTAATATGTTGATTGTACTGTTCACTATTTAGAGACTTTTATTTTGACATTTTCTTCTGGTGCTTTGCTGACGCCATTTTCGAGTGACTCCGCGCCTCTCGCCAGTTCACATTGGTTATGTTGGGGAAAGGTAAGCGTTTTTCTGAGCTCTGCATTTTACGAGTGAAATATTTTGACAATGTTCATAAATCAACTAAATATCTTATTGTAAATATTACTGAGACTATTTGCAGTGTTCTGTTGTATGTTTTATACGTGAGTGAATTGAGAATGTAAAGTTATATCGTGTGTGCCGTATGATATGCTATTCGCATGTTTTTGAGTTATCAATCAGCTAACAAATGTTATATCATACAGGTTTGTCTTATGAAACACCCACAAGAGGGAGATATGAACTTTAATCATATTAATCAACAGGTATTTCACTCTTTATTGTCTTTTGATGTCCTTTTATACTCTTGTACTGTTAATACTGTAATGTTTCAATGTTAATGTTTATTTTTTTCTATTGTAAGACAAAATGAGTTCACATTGGTTATGCTGGGGAGAGGTTTGTCTTATGAAACACCCACAAGAGAGAGACATGAACTTTATTCATATTAATCAACAGATGGAGTGAAGTTAATGCTGGCTCTGGCTGACATTAAATCCCTTTTTTGGTGAACCGCATCAGAAGTGTCCTGAGTCTTCTTACACACAACGCAGATAGTGGTAACGGCGGTCAGCAGAGGACCGGTTACATGTCCTTGCTGAATAAAAGTTTCAATTTCTTTTTTTACAGAAAGTGAGGCAGAAGAACCAGGAGATGAAGGTGCTAATGGATGAGGAACCTCCTGTGGGACGTCAATGTCATGCTCACCATGCAGAATGACCACGGTACACTTCCTAGTAAACATCTGTCCATCTTCGGTCAACCCTCAGTCTTCTCGGTGCATCTTCTCACACGAATAGCAGCAGACTGCCTTTAGTTCACTGCTCATTCATCTCAAATGAGATCAGACTCAGCAGCTGTTTGTGGTCCTGCCTCATTTACAGTGTTGAATCCCAATGATCTGATTAATAACTGCTTCATGAAAGCACTGAATTAGCATCAGTTTGAGCAGCAGGAATGTAAAGTAATGTCAAAGCCATGCTGATGATGTTGGCACTTCTGAGCTTGGTAAATAACAGTGTTTACACTATGGTCTTTTCAGTGACGCGTTTCACACTCTTGCAGCTCAGGTGAGTGTGTGTTTCCCTGAGCTCTGCATTACACTACTGATGGAGTAATGATGCTGAAAATGCAGCTTTGATCACAGAAATAAATTACATTTTACAATAAATTCACATAGAAAACAGCTCTTGTGTGAAAACAGCTCTGCCTTGGTGAGCAGAGGAGACCTTTTTCAGAAACATGAAAACATCTTACAGACCCCAAGCTTTTGAACAGTTTTTAAAAATCGTCACACTCTATGAATATAATAACAGAAAAATATTTAACTTCATACCTTTTAAACAGTCAGTAATTACACTGATTTTACTTTCACCTGTTTGCCAGCAGGGGGCGAAGTTAAGCCATACTTTTGTGCAAAGTTTCACAGACAAGGCTTAAGGTAACCCTAGACTAAAATGCATGTTTGAGCTTTTCTTTTTTTTAACCGAAAGAAACTTGCACTGACATACATGTGTCAGTGTAACTGTTTTGTCTCAAGAAGCACACCAGTAATGTTTTTTTCTAGGGTACATTTATATAAGGCAAGGCAATTTTATTTGTATAGCACATTTCATACACAATGGTAATTCAAGGTGCTTTACATAAAGAAGAACCAAATACATAATAATAATAGAACACATAAGAAATATATATAACAGTAAACATTACCCTTACAGACAAATCTTCCTGGACTAAAACTATACAGAGCTGAAAATAAAAGAGATACATAAAATATATAAAATGCATTAAAAATGAAGGAAAAAAATAAAAATAAGAATAAGAGTTGAAAGGATAAAAATATAGTGTGTATAAAATAAAGTATAAACAGTTCGGGCATAGTACAGTGCTCAATCAGCAAATGCATAGGTAAAAAGATGTGTTTTGAGTCTTGATTTGGATGTGGCTACTGTTGGAGCACACCTGATCTCTTCTGGAAGATGGTTCCAGCTGCGGCTGGTGTAACAGCTAAAAGCAGACTCTCCCTGCTTTGAGTGAACCCTTGGTATTTCTAAGTGACTTGATCCTGATGATCTGAGTGATCCTGATGACCTCAATGTATTGAGGTCCTAGGCCATTGAGTGATTTATAAACAAGAAGCAGTACTTTAAAATCAATTCTAAATTCAACTGGAAGCCTGAGGACTGGTGTGATGTGTTCATGTTTTCTGGTTCTGCTCAGAATCCTGGCAGCAGCGTTCTGTACGAGCTGCAGCTGTCTTATGGTCTTTTTGGGAAGACCAGTGAGGAGCCCATTACAATAATCCACCCTGCTGGTGATGAAAGCATAAACAAGTTTCTCTAAGTCTTGACTGGAGACAAAGCATCTAATTATTGCAATATTTTTGAGATGATAATATGCTGATTTAGTTATTGTCTTTACATGGCTACTGAAACTCAGGTCTGACTCCAAAATCACACCAAGATTCCTGACTTGATTTTTAGTTGTTTGACCCATAGAGTGAAGGTATGCGTTCACTTTGAGAACTTCATCTTTGTTTCCAAATGCAATGACTTCAGTTTTGTCTTTGTTTAACTGAAGGAAGTTTAGGCACATGCAATTTTTAATTTCATCAATGCACTTGCACAGAGAGTCAATGGGGCTGTAGTCGTTAGGTGATAGGGCTAGGTAAATCTGGGTGTCATCTGCATAGCTGTGATGTGCAATTTGTTTTTTTCTCATTATTTGGCTCAGTGGCAGCATATATAGGTTGAACAGGAGGGGTGCAAGTATTGAACCTTGAGGGACTCCGCATGTCATGGATGTCCACTCAGACTTATGGTCACCAATACTCACATAATAACCTCTCCCTTCTAAGTATGACCTGAACCATTTAAGGACCATCCCAGAAAGCCCAACCCAGTTTTCCAGCCTGTCAAGAAGTATGTTGTGATCGACAGTGTGAAACACAGCACTGAGATCGAGAAGAACCAGCACTGACAATTTACCTGAATCGGTGTTTAGGCGAATATCATTTATTATCTTTATGAGTGCTGTCTCTGTGCTGTGGTGCGGTCGTCAAAGTATCCATTCAAGCTTAAGAATTTGTTCAGCTGAATTGAAAACAACTTTTTCAATGATCTTGCCTATGAAAGGAAGATTTGAGATTGGTCTGTAGTTGCTCAGTATGGTGTAATCCAGATTGCTCTTTTTCAGGAGGGGCTTAACAACTGCAGTTTTCAGGGATTTTGGAAAAGTCCCAGAGAGAAGTGAGGCGTTTACCACTTCTAGGAGATCTGCTTCTAAACAGTTAAACACGCTTTTGAAAAAAAGATGTGGGAAGTGTGTCAAGGGCGCAGGTTGATGTTTTAAGGTGCTGTGCTGTTTCTTCCAAAATGTTACCATTAATTGCTTCAAAAACAGACATAATAGCTACTTTCTGAGGTTGTGATCTGATCTGTTTTACCCAGTGCAGCTCAAGGATATGCTGATCGCCTTTCTGATATTATTAATTTTCTCAGAGAAGGAAGCAAACTCACAGCATTCACTGGGAATCTGACTTGGGGGGGGTTGTTAGTCTCTCTACAGTAGCAAAAAGAGTGCGGGTGTTGTTTAAGTTTCTGTTTATAAAATTTGAGAAGGTCTGTCTAGATTTGCCTAGTTCCACATTGAAAGCATGAAAGATATATTTATAGATGTTATAGTGGATTTCAAGTTTTGTGTTTCACCACATGCGCTCAGCTTTTCTGCATTTTCTTTTCATATTTTGCACTGCTGTTGAGTTTCTCCATGGTGCTTTTTGTCTGCCACTCTTCTTCCTGACTTTCACAGGAGCAATGTTATCACTAGTATTCTCATTTAAGCATCGCTTTTTGACCGAGATAGATCTAGCTTCAACATTAGGAGAGATCAATATATCAAAGAAAATACAGAAATGATCAGATAGTGCTACATCCTTAATGACAATGGATGAAATGTTTAGACCCTTACTAATAATTAAATCTAGAGTGTGTCCACGATTGTGTGTAGGTCCATGTACATGCTGAGTCAGATCAAAAGTATTCAAAACAGTTATGATTTCTTTTGCCATATTGGATTCTGCATTTTCTATGTGGATGTTAAAATCCCCAGTAACAGTAAAACAGTCAAACTCTGAGGAAATTGCTGGTAACAGTTCTGTAAAGTCCTCCACAAAGGCTGGAGAGTATTTGAGGCCTGTAAATGACTATAAATAGAATGCGAGGAGCACCTTTTAACACAATACCCAAGTTTTCGAAAGACAAGTAATCACTAAATGACACTTGCTTGCATTGATAGACATCTTTAAATAGAGCAGCTACACCTCCACCTCTCCTAACAGCTCTGCAGACACTCATAAAAGTAAAGTTAGGAGGGGCTGTTTCATTCAGGATTCTTGAACTGCAACTGTCTTCAAGCCATGTTTAATTTAGAAGAATAAAATCTAGGTTGTTTGTGGTTATAACGTCATTGACTAGAAGGGATTTATTTTTAAGTGACCTGATGTTTAAAAGTGCTAACTTAACAGTCTTACTTTCTGTCTCTACAGTAATCTTAGTTTGACGTGTAATAGGCAGCAGATTAAATGGGTTTGCCAAACGATTTGAGAAGGCCTTAGGCTTTCTATCACGTAATAAAACAGAAATAGAGAAAGCTACATGCACACTGGGTTCCCGCTTGTTCTGTAAACATTTGATAAAGTCACTGTTATCATAGCGGGGACCCGACACACATCACTGAGAGCTGTTATCGGTTGTTTTTGGTTCACCTAGAACAGATGGAGGAGGGGGAGGGCCCTGGCATTGTGGCAGGGGCCGAAGAGCTCTCGCAGGAGGAGGGGGAGGGCGAGTTGGGCCCACAGGCTTTGGTGGTTTCGGGGCTTGACGCTTTTTTGTTGATATCTGGGGGCTCTCAGCAAAAGAGTGGGAGAGTTTGGTTCCAGCATACACCAGTTCCTCCATTTTCTCTGAGAAGCACAGAAGAGGGGATGCTGGAGAGAGGGATAACGTGTCCGGTGAGAGGGGCTGTTGCTCTGGTGTTACCGGAGGCTGTAATATGTTGTCCTGGCTGTTTTCCCGAAAGTTGTCCTTGAGTGCTGAATCTTGGAGCAGTTCTAACACGTCACTGTCTCTCAGTGAGCTCTGTGGGCAGGGCTCAGTCAGGATTGTGCCCGTGAGCAGTGGTTGTTGTGGCTGCGTGGTGTTATCATTGACCTTGTGGGATGTGTCAACCGCATGCCCATTTAGGTGCTGAAATGAAGTTGGTCAGTTGTACTCTGTCCAGGTGTGTTTGTGCCATTCAGATTGAGTGGATTTGCACACACTGCTGAAAGATGATGGAGGGTGAAGTAGATATTGTCCTTTAGCACTCTTGAGCCCAGTTTGTTTGGGTGCAGGACATCATGAGTGAACATTTGTCTCTGACTCCAGAAAAGACTGAAGTTGTCAATAAAATTCAGTCCCTTTAAGTTGCAGGTTTTTTGCAGACATGTGTTAAGACCAAGCAACCGTGTAAATCTATTTGTTCCTCTTGCTCGGACTGGTCCACTGCTGAACGACTGAACTTTTAGTCTTTTAAGCATTTCAAAAAGTTCATTGAAATCCCTTTTAAGGAGTTCTGACTGCTCCTTCCGAATATCATTCTTCCCCACATGGATGATTAGTCTATGAGTGGACTAATTCTCATTTATTATTTCATCAGAATAAAGGCTTAAAAAAGGGAACTCTTTTGTAATATGTTCATTTAATTAGATATCAGATCAGACTCATTTGGTTGGGAGGGCCTTAATTCAACAATAAATAGAGCATCATTTCTGAGCACAATATTATTCAACTAGACCCTCTTCACAGACTGCTGGTATGTATTAATATTCATATCTATGTTTAATAGCCCATTTTTGGTTTGAAATGTTTTGACAGGGCATAACATTCCTCATATGAAAAATATATTGGATAAATAATAAATCTAGCAATTGTTTATAAAAATATTATTAATTCCATTTATTATATAAAAATCTATTATTTTGTTTAAAAGCGGATAACTGCTGAATTGTGAAGGTCTTCTGTGAGGTTGATACATTGATGAATTCCAGGTGAGTTGAATGTTTATGCACTCTCTACACCAGGGTAATATTACAGTTGGAATTGAAAATAAAATTGTTATTGTTATAAAATTTATTGAATACAGTTTTTAAATCAATTTGGTATAACTTTCACTAGTGATACATTTGCAAAACTCTTGGCACAAAGCTCTAAACCAATTCACACTTGTAAAACAGCTCCTTGTTAAAAAACGACTACAATAGATACAACTAATAAATAAACCAAGTGAGTTTTTTGATAATTAAGAGCAGCTAGATTAAATTACATTAAAAACATCACAGTTACTTATTGCACAGTGTGCTTCATTAGGTGGTAATTGTTTAGTCTATCAAATGGAGTGAATGTACTCAGTTATAGTATATCACTAAATTGACTGTTTAAGGCCCAAGCACCAATGGTGTGAGCACTCTATTGTAATTGCTCGGCCATTTTTTATTTTTATTTTTTCTGAAATGAATCACATTTTTGAGGGCCTAAACATGCTCAAAAACTCATGAAACTTTGCACACGCATTGGAAGTGGTGAAAATTTACTTCTGGTATGTTTTTTTAGAATTAGGTGTGGCAAAATGGCTCGATAGCGCCACCTACAAAATTTAAATTAAAGGGATAGTTCACCCAAAAATGAAAATTTGATGTTTATCTGCTTACCCCCAGTGCATCCAAGATGTAGGTGACTTTGTTTCTTCAGTAGAACACAAATGATGATTTTTAACTGCAACCGTTGCCATCTGACAGTCAAATAATGCGAGTGAATGGGATCAATAAGAGTTGAAAAAACTTGCATAGACAAATCCAAATTAAACCCTGCGGCTCATGATGACACATTGATGTTCTAAGACAGGAAATTATCGGTTTGTGCGAGAATCATTTTTCATATAATTTTTTACCTCTAAAACACCACTATGTCCAACTGTGTTCAGCACTCGGTTAGTGTGGTCTGATCGCGCTGACAACAGCAGACAACGGCTCTGAAGAAACACAGTCACCTACAACTTGGATGCGCTGGGGGTAAGCAGAGAAACATCAAATTTTCATTTTTGGGTGAACTATCCCTTTAAGCGCCCTTAAGTTTTATGTACAGTTATGAAATTCGGTAGACACATGTAACAGCCCAATACCTACAAAAAAAAACCCCGGTTCAAAATCTGTAAACCCAACAGGAAGTGAGAGATTTTGAGTTTTCTCTGCAAAATTTTGGCAGTTTTTGCCATTTCCAGATGTTGTACTTTACCAAACTCCTCCTAGAGCTTTAATCAGATCAACATCATATTTGTTGTTGTAACTCGGCATCCAATATCCGATCTGCCACAAACTTCACATGTTTTATTAGAGTACTGGCCAGATCTACATAACATCTTCATACAGTAACTGAAGAAATGAGAAATCATTCATGCACATATTAAACAAAAAACACCTATAAAGAATTATGCAGTAGGACAATGTTTGATTAAGTCTGTCTAGCATTGTTTTGGAGTGATCTGATGCATTTTGATATGTAAAGGTAGTCTCTGTGGTTCTTGAAGAGGAGTCCTGCGTTTAAGAGGTCACTCAAATGTTTGTTTAAAAAAACAAACAAACAAAAAAACAACAACTTGTAATTTCTGTCTTTGGGATCAAACAACAACCTCTGCTTAGCTGGACTGGCTGACTCTAAAATAACGAGATCTTCTGATTTAGGGTTCTGATGAATAAGTGCCAAACTTTGTTGGCAATTAAAATGTATTGATGGAAATTGAAAATTATTCCTTCATATGCTGAGATGAGGTGATGTGTTGTGTCTTATTTCAGGATGGCCATCCGAGTGATTGTGTTTCTAACACTTACTGGACTGTGCGTCGCTCATCACAGAGGTACGTTTAGAATAATACAATTAAAAAAATACAGGATTTAAAAATCTGTAACTATTGTGTATCATTACATATAAATCAGACTAATTGATTAAAATTATAGGCTGAAGTACGGTAATTGAAAGCTTGTGATTTATTTATTTATTTATTTATTTATTTATGAAGACTATGTGATAGAATTTATGTACATATTAGTGTGTGTATAACTGTTATTATTTTATTAACAGAAAAGGATACACCAACCTACATTTGTGTTCCAAGTGAGTGTTCTTCATTTCTTTGAATGTTGTCAGTAACACATAATATAACATATATTTTTAATGAATATATTCTTACAGAACATTTGGTAACCATTAAGGGACAATGTGCAGTGTTATGCTAACCCTCTTTTAGGAGTTGGCAAAGGTCAACACAACAAACAAAAATCTTTTGTCTCAGTTTTAACCATAACTTACCTTTAAAGACTAAAATAAATAATAATAGGAGAAATAATAGGAGAAAAGCAGTTTCAATCAAAAATGGGTGATTGAATCCCTATGGGTTTCATTAAAATAAAATCTAAATTTTGAACAAAATCTATAAATTTTCAACTAAATTCACAATATCACCAATGGTTAGGACTTGTCAGCAACAGAACACAATAAAGTTATCTGTAGCAAGAAGGAAAAAATCCATGTGTCATGTTACCCTCTGCAACCCTCTTCCTCTTATCTTGCTGTGAGGCAGAGCTGGCTTTATATGCTGGCTTTCCCCAGGCTGCAGCCAATCAGTGGAGCTGAGGTGAATGGGCAGCAAATCAGCAACAGGTCAACCCAATCACCTCCATGAGAATGGTAGCAGTAGACATGAGGGGAAAAACACACCATAAGGCACATAGAACAATCACAAATAAAATACTCTCAGGACGTGACAGTTGTTATTGCTGTGACAGAAAACTGTAATAAACATTTGGTTTTTATAGCTTAGCATTATTTTGCCCATTATATTGGGATTATACTTTAGCACATTAAAGTAAAAGAAAAAAAAAAGAAAAAACATTATTGTTTATTATTTTATGTTAAACAGGAAATCTTGCTTTTGGAGGAACAGCTGTCCAGTCTTCCACATATGATCATTTAACAGCTGCTCACAATGCTGTCGATGGCAACAGAAATTCAATTTACACAAGCGGGTCATGCAGTCATACTAAAGCGGACTGGGACCCCTGGTGGAGAGTTGACTTGCTGAATGTCTACAGGATAACCAGAGTTAGCATCACTAATCGTGGAGATTGTTGTGCAGAGAGAATAAATGGTGCTCAGATCCGTATTGGCAACTGCTTGCTAAATGATGGCAACAATAATGAGCTGTAAGTATTGTTTCTCTCTTAATACTTACACAAAAGGTTAGAAAATGAGTAAATAAGATCAAATTACTTTGAATAATTACTTTGACAGAAGCTTTAAGATGCTTCATGATGTTTTAATACACCCCTCTCTGTTACTGTGTTTCTTCACAGGGCTGCGACTGTTGTGTCCATCCCACTTGGAGAGACACAAACTTTTAAGTTTCATCCTATTAAGGGGCGATATGTCAACATCTTTATACCTGATCGCAATGACTATCTCACACTGTGTGAGGTTGAGGTGTTTGCAGGTGAGTGATAAAAGGAGAGAGACATGGTGTGACATTTGTACTGTATGTACTATTTATACTATGTGTACGTTCCCTTAATGATTGTTTGTTCTGTTTTCATTGCCAGATTAAGTGGAATAAGATGATGTTACACCACAGTCCACTGATCCTATAAGCAAAATACCAAAATACTGTTTTCTGAGCAATACTAATATTGTGCTTTTTTCATTGTTTTCATTTTACCTGTGCACCTTTTATTCTTCAGATAAAAGATAAGTTTCAGTGCACATTCAGTAAAGGAATGAAAAGCACCTATCTTTGTTTATCTTTGCTTTCTACATGAATAAATGACTTCAGCATTGCATGTTGTATTTCATGTTTCTGGATCAAAAAGGCTCATTTAGATATTCACAGTGAGGAGGAGGTGTAGTGTTACATAGCTACCCATCTAGAGTTGAGGAGCTGGTAACAAAGTAAAGAAGAATTACATTTTTCATAGAGAAAAAAAAAAAATGGATAGAACGAGGATGTCCAACCTTCTGTCCCAGAATCAACAACACAACCACCAATTCAACCAATATTAACTTTTATTTTTCTGTTATAAAGAGTAAAAAAAAAAAACAACAACAACAAAAACAATAACCATGACAGCAAAATAAATATCCAAAAGAATAATAATGAAAATGTGTGTGATAGCTTCAGGGAAGAGTCTGGCCAAAATAAACAAAACAATCGATCTAATCCAGAAATCTCTCTAAATTACCTGGAGAAAGATAATCTAGAAAAAAATAAATTACATAAATCTTCCCTCTCTCCCTGTTTAACCATTAAAAAAAATAATAAAAATACAAACAAAAGTATTACAGTATTACAAACAAAAATGTCTCCCTCCTCTTACTTTCCCCAAAACAAGAAAGAAGGATCCAATCGCCTCCAGCATCAACTGACTGAATACAGCTGGTCAGTCAGAGCACCTCTTATGATGGAGTAAGAAAAGAGAGAACAGAGAACAAAAAATACATCTGAATACAACACAAAATATACAGGCATAAATGTATAACACAACGCTATAAAAAATGTATGCCCTCAGACATAACAATAGTGATATGAAATGGACTCATGAAGCTAATGTGTGAAGTTAAAGGGTTAGTTCACCCAAAAATGAAAATAATGTCAGTAATTACTCGCGTTCATGTCGTTCCACACCCATAAGACCTTCATTCATCTTCAGAATGAAATCCGATGGCTCAGGCCTGCATTGACAGCAAGATAATTAACACTTTCAATGCCCAAAGCTACTAAAGACATATTTATAACAGTCATGTGACTGCAGTGGTTCAACCTTAATGTTATGAAGCGACAAGAATACTTTTTGTGTGGCAAAAAAAAACCGAAATAATGACTTTATTGAACAATATCTTCTGATGGGTGATTTCTAAACACTACTTCGTGAAGCTTGAAAGCTTAATAAAGTATCAGTATTTGTGAATCTGCTATCATTGATTTTAAAAACAACAAAACATGATCTAATGCTAAACAATTTCTTATCTTAAAGCTAATGAGATTGGCCTTGATTTGTTTTATGTGTATATTTTTAACAAGGCTTTAAAACAGAATCTAAAATCAAATGTTTTTCCTCTGATACTTGTTCAATAAACTCAGCTCTAATTGTAATATTTAAAGATTCTGTTGCAGGTACAGCTGCAAATCAAGAAAAGTTGGGACATTTTGTAAAATGCAATCAAATCAAGAATCTGGGGTTTTTCTGTGATCTGTGATCATTCTCTTTCAACTTTAACTGACAAAAGTAGAAAAGATTTCCAGTGTTCCAGCAACTTAAAGGTGATAGAGAGGATTTCGTCGACTGAGAATCCAAAGACTGTTACTGAGTTTTTGAAATGAGCTCATGCGTAAGAACAGCCCCCCTCCTTCACAGCTCACTTCAAAGGAACGCCTCCCAAAACTTGTGCATGAGTATTTGAACACGAGTGTTTACCACCGGCATTCGCTGTGTCATGTTTTTTGGATTCATTATGTCGGACTCACCGCAGGTAACTCATAATCTGCAGTTGTTACTCCTGTCTCCTGACAAAAACATTGCATGCAGCGCCTGTGGAGTGTGGAAAGTTACTGGAGCGCGCAGCCGCGCTCGTCTCTCACAAGGAACGTCACGGCAGTGATTGACAAGCCAGAGGGCCAATCATTTATGCGATGATCGTGTAAACGATTGGCTGATGTTTTTAAGGCCCTACCTTGTGCACAGATGATGTATATTAATATTATTACTTTCAGTGCACCTAATAAATAGTCTTTTATCAGATAGTGAAGACAGTTTCAAGTAATATTGCAAAAATGTATAAAACAAAACATCCTCTTTAGCACCTTTAATAGTTTTTTGTATTTTTTTTTTTTGATGGCTGCAACACACTCCAAAAAAGTTAGTGTACATATATCTTCTGTAGAAATCTCAGGACCAAAAAATGTTTGTCCAATCATTGCGCATGCCTTTTCTTTTACTTTTTTTTCTTTTATTGTTTTACTTTTCTCTTTTTTGGTTTTAAAACCCATATAAACATGGGTGAAGCAACTGTGAATTAAATCCATGAACTATAAGAATTCTACTATTGTAACGTTATAAATGTCTTTACTGTCACTTTTGATAAATTTAATGTGTCCTTGCTGAATAAAAGTTTCAATTTCTTTTTTTACAGAAAGTGAGGCAGAAGAACCAGGAGATGAAGGTGCTAATGGATGAGGAACCTCCTGTGGGACATCAATGTCATTCTCACCATGCAGAATGACCGCGGTACACTTCCTAGTAAACATCTGACCATCTTCTGTCAACCCTCAGTCTTCTCAGTGCATCTTCTCACACGAATAGCAGCAGACAGCAGACTGCCTTTAGTTCACTGCTCGTTCATCTCAAATGAGATCAGACTCAGCAGCTGTTTGTGGTCCTGCCTCATTTACAGTGTTGAATCCCAATGATCTGATTAATAACTGCTTCATGAAAGCACTGAATTAGCATCAGTTTGAGCAACAGGAAGTAATGTCAAAGCCAAACCGATGTTGTTGGCACTTCTGAGCTTGACTAAATAACAGTGTTTACACTATGGTCTTTTCAGTGATGTATTTCACACTCTTGCTGCTCAGGTGAGTGTGTGTTTCCCTGAGCTCTGCATTACACTCCTGATGGAGTAATGATGTGGAAAATTCAGCTTTGATCACAGGAATAAATTACATTTTACAATAAATTCACATACAGGCATGAAAATCCATCAATCCATCAGGCGATTTACCTGACTGAATTTGGTGAGTGATGGTTTCAGGCCTGGATTGGCTAATCAGGAGCACCGGGAGAATTACCGGTGGGCCGGTCTGTTTATTTGGCCGCGAGGGCAGGTGTTGTCATGGCACTGGGTTGAAATATGGATGCTCTAGAAACTGTGGACGTGGCCAAATGTACTAAGCTGAGTAGCCTAACTTTTTCCTAAAAACCATTCAGTGACGGATTTAGGCCTGGATGGCCCAGGGCGGCACGGGCCACCCGCGCAAGAAAAAACAAACAAACGAATGCACGACCGGGTTTTTACCGCTCATTTGCACGCAACGTCAGTGATATCATGTCACTCGGTGGGTAAATGAACCTGGTCGGGAGGGACTCGGAGTGTGTGCGTGCCCGGAGAAGACAACTCACTCGAAAGTATACGAGAAGAAGGGATGAGGTGACGTCTGTAGGGACAGCGGGACAAGTTCTAAATCAGTGCTAAATTATGGTAAGGCAAAAGGTCTAAGCCATCGGAGGCCGATTTAAGTAACGTAAACAAATAAAAAGGAGGGGAAACATGCAAAAGATAAACGCATGTATGCAGCTATTACTCATATCGTAATAATAGTAGACAAATAATAAAATATGGCCTATCTCTTATGTTATGTTGCTTGCTATGCTATTACACATTGGCCAACAATATTCATTTTTCTGTCCAACTAGCTTAACCAGAGAGTAAAATGTGATTTTGTAACATGTAACTTTTTTTTAAACAAACGTAATGGCCTACTTTAATATTTTACTGTAAAGTTGTGCAATTTTGTAGGATTTATGATATTTTGTTTTATTTATTTGCCCCAATTTGTAATAATTTAAGTATATACGTTTATATAAAATAGCAAAATTTTATGTTAAATTCACTTTAATAAAGATCTACATTTCTAAATTTCATTCATAGTGATAGACATGAAAAATGTGCCTGGGTTTAGTGGAGGATTACTGCCATCTACTGGAAAGCAAACACTTAATTAAATTAAAAATAAAATAACATGAATTTTTAACTACAGCCACTAGATGGCTAGAGAATTAATCAATGGTTCACATTATAAAATCGTTATTATTGTACTATCATTTGTACTATCATGGGTATTTAAAGATATTTTTGAAAAATACAATTATTTACAAGGCTGTAGAGAACAGTGCACTATTGCAGACTTATATACTGAGGTTTTACATTATTTTAATATAGTCAGTCGTGAATTAAAGTAGGCCGGTCTAAGGCATGAAACTGCAGGGCTGAAAATGAGTCCAATCCGGCCCTGGATGGTTTCAATAATTTTAATATTTTCTGGTATATCTCAGTTAAGTTACAAAGGAGCTCTGTTGACATAGACATAGCTAACGTTAGCTACAGCTTGATGAATTGAGTTATTGAACACAGCAGGAGAGAATGCAATGTTAGCCAGCTAGCTAAAGCTCTGGTGGAAAATTATTAGCTAATGCTACCGTTTTTGAGGAGGTAGATTTTGAGTTGAGGGGACTGACAAGGCAGAAGGTAAAGTGGTCCACCGTTCTATCAGTAAGCAGACCTGCCAACCTGTATGCAATTTGCATAGCGGATACGCATTTTGACTTCAGAGTACGCTGGTACGATTTGTCACTCTAAACTATGCAAAAACCTGGTGACGCCTCTGTGCATGCGCAGTCCTCAAATCAAGCAACAGCAAAAGAAGAGTTCGACCAATCATAGCACTAGGTTTTTCCCCCAGATAGCAAGTGGGGATGATTGACAGATGCGTAAAGCCTATCATTAAAAAGAGACTGAAAATCGACATCAATAAAGATTCCCTTGATCCCCCTTCATAATACTTAGTAAGGAGGCCATAATAAGTTTTGACTCATGGCTGAAGTTAAGTTTCTCCAGCTCTCCCCAGGTTGGCAAAAAAAAGCATCTCAAAATGCATCAGATTGATGCTTTAAAGTATGGAATATTTCAATTTTTCTTCCGGACCCCCCCCCAGAGGGGTAATATCCTTCTCACCTTTTTCACCCCTGACCCGTTTTCATGCCTGCACATAGAAAACAGCTCTTGTACATTGTAATAATATTTTACAAAGTTCTTACTGTATTTTTGGTCAAATAAATGCAGCCTTGGTGAGCAGAGGAGACCTTTTTCAGAAACATGAAAACATCTTACAGACCCCAAGCTTTTGAACGGTTTTTAAAAATCGCCACACTCTATGAATATAATAACAGAAAAATATTTAACTTCATGCCTTTTGAACAGTCAGTAATTACACTGATTTTACTTTCACCTGTTTGCCAGCAGGGGGCGAAGTTAAGCCATATTTTTGTGCAAAATCCACATTTCATTTGTCAGTTAACCTAAGGGCATTGGACTAACCCCCAGTTTCACAGACAAGGCTTAAGGTAACCCTAGACTAAAATGCATATTTGAGCTTTTCTTTTTTTTAACCGAAAGAAACTTGCACTGACATACATGTGTCAGTGTAACTGTTTTGTCTCAAGAAGCACACCAGTAATGTTTTTTTCTAGGGTACATTTATATAAGGCAAGGCAAGGCAAGGCAATTTTATTTGTATAGCACATTTCATACACAATGGTAATTCAAAGTGCTTTACATAAAGAAGAACCAAATACATAATAATAATGGAACACATATGAAATAGATATAACAGTAAAAAAAGAGAATTTCGCTATCTAGATGGAAGAGTTAGGAAAAAAAACAATTTCAGAAGTTTTTTGTTGTCCATCAGAGTGGATCTAAATGAATCTTCCTCATACAGAGGGATATTTTTATTTGTCAGGTAGCTGTGAGTTTAAACATTACCCCTGCAGACAAATCTTAATGGACTAACTCTGCAGACAAATCTTCCTGAACTAACTCTATACAGAGCTGCATCCAGAGATAACCAAAAATGAATAAATAAATAAATAAATAAATATTTGTCACAGAGCTGCATCCAGGGATAACAAAAAAAAAAAAAAAAAAAAAAATTCTCCCAGCTCTTTCAACCAGACAGCAAGATATAAAATGCATTAAAAGTCAGAAAATAAAAGAGATACATAAAATATATAAAATGCATTAAAAATGAAATAAATAAAAAAAATAAGAATAAGAGTTGATAGGATAAAAAGAAAAGTGTGTATAAAATAAAGTTTAGACAGTTTGGGCATAATACAGTGCTCAATCAGCAAATGCATAGGTAAAAAGATGTGTTTTGAGTCTTGATTTGGATGTGGCTACTGTTGGAGCACACCTGATCTCTTCTGGAAGCTGGTTCCAGCTGCGGCTGGTGTAACAGCTAAAAGCAGACTCTCCCTTGGTATTTCTAAATGACTTGATCCTGATGATCTGAGTGATCTGTTAGGTTTATATTCTATGAGCATATCTGCCATGTATTGAGGTCCTAGGCCATTGAGTGATTTATAAACAAGAAGCAGTACTTAAAAATCAATTCTAAATGCAACTGGAAGCCTGAGGACTGGTGTGATGTGTTCATGTTTTCTGGTTCTGCTCAGAATCCTGGCAGCAGTGTTCTGTACGAGCTGCAGCTGTTTTATGGTCTTTTTCGGAAGACCAGTGAGGAGCCCATTACAATAATCCACCCTGCTGGTGATGAAAGCATAAACAAGTTTCTTTAAGTCTTGACTGGAGACAAAGCATCTAATTCTTGCAATATTGTTGAGATGATAATATGCTGATTTAGTTATTGTCTTTACATGGCTACTGAAACTCAGGTCTGACTCCAAAGTCACACCAAGATTCCTGACTTGATTTTTAGTTGTTTGACCCCTAGAGTGAAGGTATGCGTTCACTTTGAGAACTTCATCTTTGTTTCCAAACGCAATGACTTCAGTTTTGTCTTTGTTTAACTGAAGGAAGTTTAGGCACATGCAATTTTTAATTTCATCAATGCACTTGCACAGAGAGTTAATGGGGCTGTAGTCGTTAGGTGATAGGGCTAGGTAAATCTGGGCATCATCTGCATAGCTGTGATGTGCAATTTGTTTTTTTCTCATTATTTGGCTCAGTGGCAGCATATATAGGTTGAACAGGAGGGGTGCAAGTATTGAACCTTGAGGGACTCCACATGTCATGGATGTCCACTCAGACTTATGGTCACCGATACTCACATAATAACCTCTGCCTTCTAAGTATGACCTGAACCATTTAAGGACCATCCCAGAAAGCCCAACCCAGTTTTCCAGACTGTCAAGAAGTACGTTGTGATCGACAGTGTCAAACGCAGCACTGAGATCAAGCAGAACCAGCACTGATAATTTACCTGAATCAGTGTTTAGGCGAATATCATTTATTATCTTTATGAGTGCTGTCTCTGTGCTGTGGTGCGGTCGGAAACCAGATGGAAAGTATTCAAAGTATCCATTCAAGCTTAAGAATTTGTTCAGCTGATTGAAAACAACTTTTTCAATGATCTTGCCTATGAAAGGAAGATTTGAGATTGGCCTGTAGTTGCTCAATATGGTGTTATCCAGATTGCTCTTTTTCAGGAGGGGCTTAACAACTGCAGTTTTCAGGGATTTTGGAAAAGTCCCAGAGAAAAGTGAAGCGTTTACCACTTCTAGGAGATCTGCTTCTAAACAGTTAAACACGCTTTTGAAAAAAAGATGTGGGAAGTGTGTCAAGGGCGCAGGTTGATGTTTTAAGGTGCTGTACTGTTTCTTCCAAAATGTTACCATCAATTGCTTCAAAAACAGACATAATAACTACTTTCTGAGGTTGTGATCTGATCTGTTTTACCCAGTGCAGCTCAAGGATATGCTGATCGCCTTTCTGATATTATTAATTTTCTCAGAGAAGAAGGAAGCAAACTCACAGCATTTGCTGTCTGAGAGCATTTCACTGGGAATCTGACTTGGGGGGTTTGTTAGTCTCTCTACAGTAGCAAAAACAGTGCGGGTGTTGTTTAAGTTTCTGTTTATAATATATGAGAAGAAGGTCTGTCTAGCTTTGCCTAGTTCCACATTGAAAGCATGAAGGATATCTTTATAGATGTTATAGTGGATTTCAATTTTTGTCTTTCGCCACATGTGCTCAGCTTTTCTGCATTGTCTTTTCATATTTTGCACTGCTGTTGAGTTTCTCCAAGGTGCTTTTTGTCTGCCACTCTTCTTCCTGACTTTCACAGGAGCAATGTTATCAATAACATTCTGTACTTTTGAGTTAAAAGAATCAAGGAGAAAATCAACAGAGTCTGCAGATATGCTTGGTGTTAAAGATATAGCCTTCATAAACAATACACTAGTATTCTCATTTAAGCATCGCTTATTGACCAATATAGATCTAACTTCAACAGTCGGAGAGATCAATATATCAATGAAGATACAGAAATGATCAGATAGTGCTACATCCTTAATGACAATGGATGAAATGTTTAGACCCTTACTAATAATTAAATCTAGAGTGTGTCCACGATTGTGTGTAGGTCCATGTACATGCTGAGTCAGATCAAATGTATTCAAAACTTATGATTTCTTTTGCCATATTGAATTCTGCATTTTCTATGTGGATGTTAAAGTCCCCAGTAACAGTAAAACAGTCAAACTCTGAGGAAATTGCTGATAACAGTTCTGTAAAGTCCTCCACAAAGGCTGGAGAGTATTTTAGGCCTGTAGATAACTATAAGTAGAATGCAAGGATCACCTTTTAACACAATACCAAAGTATTCGAAAGACAAATAATCACTAAATGACACTTGCTTGCATTGATAGACATCTTTAACACTCTGGGGTCGGCGGTCACGCCGGCGTGATCACCGCATTTTTTTTCTAACCAGTGTGAAAGAGACTCAAAATACTCTGTCAATGTTGCACATACAATTAAGAGTTATACACCATTTTAATCTGTGGAATATTTTCTTTTATTTGTGTACACTCAGAGTAAAAACAAAATGTTGTTCTTTTTGTAAAATAAAGAAAACTAACATGATGCGTGATCTCTCGTCTCCCTCTGAACGAAGTCCAATCTGATAGTTCTCAGAAAATTAACTGTAACTTAGTGAATACTAATCACAAAAAATTAGACTTGTGTCTAAAAAAACGTTGAAATGTCAGGTTTTAAATCGTGTAAGTCAAATCGAAAACAAACATTCTGTGTTTATGTAATCTGTATGAAAAGAGAGCCATGTCAGAAATCCATGATTCAGCTCATTATCCGCTAATGCGGCCACGCCCACGGAGCCAGCGCTATTCAGACGCAAATTCAGTCAATACATGCATACATCGTCTCAATCGTGTATTTATTGCCTTGAAAAATGTTTTGAATAGCCATAGTTAGCGATCTCTGGCCTCTGTTAGTTCAGTTATTTCCTGGATTGCCTATTCTTCTTCAGTGCTCAGGCATTTGTGGACAAAAGGTGTACAGAGCGCCCTCCGGCTTCAAGTATGAATTCAAAACACAGTATCCAGCACTCATTGTAATGACAATAAATCCTGAATATTACTCCTCTGTATAGAAAATTGACAAACATATGAGAATCCATCAATATTTCTCCAAATGTGCATGCTTTTAAGCTAAAAGCCTATATGAAATGCCATAGAGGTAACATAATTGTTCAGACACTTTGCATCACAGAAATACATTATATTTTAAAGAATATAGTAGAATACCATTATTTTAAATATGTTTGATATACACCATGAGCTTGAGACATGATCAATGTCTCACAGGTTTTTTCACAGCCTACCTGACTGAAAGAGCTCATTATTTATGCAGCTCATTAGAGCTCTTTATGCAATTCTTTTGTCTTCTCAGGTGAGAATCACCCATTATACATGAGGTTTCACGCCTCCACGCATACTGTGTTTCTTGACCAAAGATGTTTTAGAAAATTTAAATCTCTCTATTGTTTTATATGAACAAGCAGGCAGCATAATTTTTTACCTCATTTTGAAGCAAAAACTCTAGTCTACAACCTCAAATACCCAGAAGTCTTGTGAACAAAGATTTAATATATATTTTTTGGCCTTATTTCAGTGACTTAAGTTTTTTGTTTTTTCAATAACCATGCATAAACATTATTCCTTCAAAAACACAAACATGTACATACATGTTCCTCACATATTATTGTAGCCTAGTTTGTGCTGAATACAGTGTAATGACACTTTTTCCATTAATATGTTTATGAACAACTGAAAAAAGCACAAATGTCAGGGCATGTCAAAACTTCTCCAGGGCCCCAAAAATCCTCAGACCCCTGAGGGTTAAATAGAGCAGCAACACCTCCACCTCTCCAAACAGCTCTGCAGACACTCATAAAAGTAAAGTTAGGAGGGGCTGTTTCATTCAGGATTGCTGAACTGCAACTGTCTTCAAGCCATGTTTCAGTTAGAAGCATTAAATCTAGGTTGTTTGTGGTTATAAAGTCATTGACTAGAAGTGATTTATTTTTAAGTGACCTGATGTTTAAAAGTGCTAACTTAACAGTCTTACTTTCTGTCTCTACTGTAATCTTAGTTTGACGTGTAATAGGCAGCAGATTAAATGGGTTTGCCAAACTGTTTGAGAAGGCCTTAGGCTTTCTATCAGGTAATAAAACAGAAATAGAGAAAGCTACAGGCACACTGGGTTCCCACTTGTTCTGTAAACATTTGATAAAGTCACTGTTATCATAGCGGGGACCCGACACACATCACTGAGAGCTGTTGTCGGTTGTTTTTGGTTCACCTAGAACAGATGGAGGAGGGTGAGGGCCCTGGCATTGTGGCAGGGGCCGAAGAGCTCTCGCAGGAGGAGGGCGAGGGCGAGCTGGGCCCACAGGCTTTGGTGGTTTCGGGGCTTGACGCTTTTTTGTTGATATCTGGGGGCTCGCAGCAAAAGAGTGGGAGAGTTTGGTTCCAGCATACACCAGTTCCTCCATTTTCTCTGAGAAGCACAGAAGAGGGGATGCTGGAGAGAGGGATAACGTGTCCGGTGAGAGGGGCTGTTGCTCTGGTGTTACCGGAGGCTGTAATATGTTGTCCTGGCTGTTTTCCCGAAAGTCGTCCTTGGGTGCTGAATCTTGGAGCAGTTCTAACACGTCACTGTCTCTCGGTGAGCTCTGTGGGCAGGGCTCAGTCAGGATTGTGCCCGTGAGCAGTGGTTGTTGTGGCTGCGTGGTGTTATCATTGACCTTGTGGGATGTGTCAACCGCATGTCCATTTAGGTGCTGAAATGAAGTTGTGTGGTCAGTTGTACTCTGTCCAGGTGTGTTTGTGCCATTCAAATTGAGTGGATTTGCACACACTGCTGTAAGATGATGGAGGCAGAAGTAGATATTGTCCTTTAGCACTCTTGAGCCGTTTGTTTGGGTGCAGGCCATCATGTGTGAACATTTGTCTCTTGACTCCAGAAAAGACTGAATTTGTCAATAAAATTCAGTCCCTTTAAGTTGCAGTTGTTTTGCAGCCATGTGTTAAGCCCAAGCAAACGTGTAAATCTATTTGTTCCTCTTGCTGGGAGTGGTCCACTGATGAACGACTGAACTTTTAGTCTTTTAAGCATTTCAAAATGTTCATTGAAATCCCTTTTAAGGAGTTCTGACTGCTCCTTCCGAATATCATTCTTCCCCACATGGATGATTAGTCTAGGGTTGCCAGCCGTCCCGTGAAATACGGAATCGTCCCATATTTACAGCCAAAATGTAAAATCAATACGGGACGCGATTTGTCCCGTATTTTACATAGGTCCATATTATGCAGCATCCCATGCAAATCACCCCACCCGCATTGTGTGAAGACACGTCCTGATTCTGCCCCTGATTGGGTAATACTCGCTGCCATCATGGTTTGATTGGTTTGTTTCAGAATCACGGCCAATCAGAGTCAGAGGAGGGCGGGACGCCGCCTCGCCGGTTCTCTCCTGAGGCAGATAGTGTAATGTTTTATTTTTTTTATCACCTTAAGTTTTTGATTGATAACGTTAGATTTCATATGCTGCCTATTAAGAAATAATATTAATAATGTACATTAATCATGTTATGGTAGGATTTGTTTATTAAGGTTAAGTTGTACAGTCAGACACATAAGCATTACTTTAATAAGAGATAAGAGATATATATTTAATACATATTTAATCAAAATATAGTAGGCTACCTATGTGAATAAAATAAACAACTATTTGTTATGCTTAACCAATTTAAATAATTGCATCATTCAATACTATAGAATTAACAATAGACAATATAAAAATGGAATAAATAAATACATAAATATATTTACTTACCAATAATAAAAATGTTGTTAAATGTTTTACTTGTAGATATATCATTTCAAGTTATTTAGGTGTGGTTTCACTGTTTGGATGGTGTTAAAATATTTGTCACTGCAAACAATGACAAATATTTTAGCCAAAATCTTTGTTCACAACAAATGACAATTTACAATTTGTTTAATTTATAATTACTAAGTTATGGATCTGTTAATTTAATAAATTAATAAAATATGGTTCACATCTCACAAGTTCCTCCAAAAGCTTATTTTTTGTGGTCTTAGTCACACTTTGTTGGCCTATGTTTATTATTGTCATAGCTGTGTATTCAATATGACCACTTAAGTTGTGATAGTGAGAGACTGCATCTGTTCACACTGATTTCAATAGCAGATATCTTATTATAATGTCCATTGGTATCAATCTTAATATTTTTATGAAAATATGTTTTGAGTTATGATATACCACCACTGGCATGCCATCGGGACTGTGGTCATCGTGGCCCCGAGGGGTGTGGCCCCCGCTGCGGCTGGCGTCCCTTATTTTTCAGTATTGAAGGTGGCAACCCTAGATTAGTCTATGAGTGGACTAATCATTCTCATTTATTATTTCATCAGAATAAAGGCTTAAACAAAGGGACTCTTTTGTAATAGGTTCATTTAATCAGATATGAGATCAGACGGTAACACTTTAGATTACAGCCCGGAAAGTACTGCGTAATTACAACAAATTTACAGCGTAACTTTCAATAATTATAGTGTAACTATACAGGAAGTATGTGTAAGTATAGGGGAACAATATGTGAAGTATTGGGAATAAAGGGGTAACAACCAGGAAAAATAACAAATTATTTATACTTTTAATATTTTATAACTAAGGGGTACGTATGACATAACTAAGGGGTAAATATGACATTACAGGCCGTAAATTAAAGTGGAGCTTGTTACACTCGTTTCATGTAGTTACAGGGTAAGTAATTAATAAAAATATATAAATAAATAAAAACGCAAACAGATATATCACTTGGAAAACTTTATTTGAAAAACAACTTATTTCAAAACAGATTTAAAGTTACAACACTTCTTATTTGTTTCTCTTGCTTGGCTTCCTCCTCCTCTTGTTCCTCTTTTTCTTTCTTTCCACTGATGAATCTTAAGAGGGAATCCCATTTGCTATTCTGTATTTAAAAAATACAGAACACCCGGAAATGTGCTCACCGTTTACTCATCTTTTACCCTCATGCCATCTGAGATGTATACGACTTTCCTTCTTAAGATGAACACAAAAAGGATTTTAGGAAGAAAAAAAAAATCATCTGGGAACGCTTTATAATGCAAGCTCACGTGTTCCTAAAAGTCGAAGCATCAAACAGCACAAACAGCAATAACTACAGTAATCCATATGACCCTAATGGATGAATCGATGTCTTCTGAAGTGAAACCATACGTATTTGTAAGAAAAATACCAAATATTTGAATATTTTTAAAACTTTCGACCAGCTGTCTTCTGCGCGTGCATGCGAGGGTTGAGAGTTCATGCTGCTTGACGTAACTTGAAGCGTGACGTAAGCGTGCCGAGAAACTTACGCAGATGTTGTTTTTTTTATTATTTTTTTAAGTAATGCTCACAACAAAATACACAGAATAACAGATAATGAGAATGAGAAACAAACAAAACAGAATAACAGAGACGGCAGTTCTCGTGCGAGTTTCACACGAATCTCCCGCGAGAACATCATGAAAGCTTCACGTTGCTCATTTCAATGTGCTTCATCGAACGCGAAGTCGACTCTCATGCAGGCGCTGGTGACAGTTGGTCAGAAGCGAAAAGATGAATAGCCTAAACCATGAGAACATTTCGGGGTGTACTGTATTTTCTTATAATACAGAATAGCAACGGGATTCCTTCTTAAGATTCATCAGCTGAGAAACAAGAGCAGGTGGAAGCCAAGCGAGAAACAACAACAACCAAAAAACGGGCAAAACTTGTTACTTTCTGTCAGGACTTTAGAGTTTGAAATGAAAAGTTGATTTAAAAAAATTAATAATAAGTGTTGTAGACCTGTTTTTAATAAAGTTGTTTTTCAAATAAAGGTTTCGGAGTCTGTGATATCAGATTGTTTGCATTTTATTAATTACTTACCCTGTAACTACATGAAATAAGAGGGTAACAAGCACCGCTTTAATTTACGGCCCGTAATGTCATATTTACCCTGTAACTACATGAAATAAGAGGGTAACAAGCTCCACTTTAATTTACGGCCCGTAATGTCATACTTACCCCTTAGTTATATGTCATAAGTACCCCTTAGATATAAAATATTTACAGTATAAATAATTTGTTATTTTCCTGGTTGTTACCCCTTTATTCCCAATACTTTACATATTGTTCCCCTATACTTACACATACTTACTGTATAGTTACACTATAATTATTGAAAGTTATGCTGTAAATTCGTTGTAATTACGCAGTACTTTCCGGGCTGTAATCTAAAGCATTACCGATCAGACTCATTTGGTTGGGAGGGCCTTAATTCAACAATAAATAGAGCATCATTTCTGAGCACAATATTATTCAACTAGACCCTCTTCACAGACTGCTGGTATGTATTAATATTCATATCTATGTTTAATAGCCCATTTTTGGTTTGAAATGTTTTGACAGGGCATAACATTCCTCATATGAAAAATATATTGGATAAATAATCTAGCAATTGTTTATTAAAAAAAATATATTATTAATTCCATTTATTTATTATATAAAAATCTATTATTTTGTTTAAAAGCAGATAACTGCTGAATTGTGAAGGTCTTCTGTGAGGTTGATACATTGTTGAATTCCAGGTGAGTTGAATGTTTATGCACTCTCTACACCAGGGTAATGTTACAATTGGAATTGAAAATAAAAATGTAATTTATTGAATACAGTTTTTAAATCAATTTGGTATTACTTTCACTAGTGATACATTTGCAAAACTCTTGGCACAAAACTCTAAACCAATCACACTTGTAACACAGCTCTTTGTTAAAAAGACTAAAATAGTGCTACTTATGTTTCCTTTCACAAAACCATTATATCAGAGTAAATCTCATGTTTGTACTTCAAAAATAACTAAACCAAGTGAGTTTGTTGATAATTAAGAGCAGCTAGATTAAATTACATTAAAAAACATCAGTTACTTTCTGCACACTGAGTTTCATTAGGTGGTAATTGTTTAGTCTATCGAATGGAGTGAATGTACTCAGTTATAGTATATCACTAAATTGACTGTTTAAGGCCCAAGCACCAATGGTGTGAGCACTCTATTGTAATTGCTCTGCCATTTTTTTTTTTTTTTTTTCTGAAATGAATCACATTTTTGAGGGCCTAAACATGCTCAAAAACTCATTAAACTTTGCACACGCATTGGAAGTGGTGAAAATTTACTTCTGATATGTTTTTTTAGAATTAGGTGTGGCAAAATGGCTCGATAGCGCCACCTACAAAATTTAAATAAAAGGGATAGTTCACCCAAAAATGAAAGTTTGATGTTTATCTGCTTACCCCCAGCGCATCCAAGATGTAGGTGACTTTGTTTCTTCAGTAGAACACAAATGATGATTTTTAACTGCAACCGTTGCCATCTGTCAGTCAAATAATGCGAGTGAATGGGATCAATAAGAGTTTAAAAAACTTGCATAGACAAATCCAAATTAAACCCTGCGGCTCGTGATGACACATTGATGTTCTAAGACAGAAAACGATCGGTTTGTGCGAGAATCATTTTTCATATCATTTTTTACCTCTAAAACACCACTATGTCCAACTGTGTTCAGCACTTGGTTAGTGTGGTCTGATCGCGCTGACAACAGCAGACAACGGCTCTAAAGAAACACAGTCACCTACAACTTGGATGCGTTGGGGGTAAGCAGAGAAACATCAAATTTTCATTTTTGGGTGAACTATCCCTTTAAGCGCCCTTCACACTAAGTTTTATGTATAGTTATGAAATTCAGTAGACACATGTAACAGCCCAATACCTACAAAAAAGCCCCAGGTTCAAAATCTGTAAACCCAACAGGAAGTGAGAGATTTTGAGTTTTCTCTGCAAAATTTCGGCAGTTTTTGCCATTTCCAGATGTTGTACTTTACCAAACTCCTCCTAGAGCTTTAATCAGATCAACATCATATTTGTTGTTGTAACTCAGCATCCAATATCCGATCTGCCACAAACTTCACATGTTTTATTAGAGTACTGACCAGATCTACATAACATCTTCATACAGTAACTGAAGAAATGAGAAATCATTCATGCACATATTAAACAAAAAACACCTATAAAGAATTATGCAGTTGGACAATGTTTCATTATAAGTCTGTCTAGCATTGTTTTGGAATGATCTGATGCACTTGGAGAGGAGTTTTGGTCCTGCGTTTAAGAGGTCACTCAGATGTTTGTTTAAAAAAACAAACAAACAAAAAAACAACAACTTGTAATCTCTGCTTAGCTGGACTGGCTGACTCCAAAATAACGAGATCTTCTAATTTAGGGTCCTGAGTGTTAATTTGGAATTTGGCTTTTTTTCACAGTTTGAAGGAGTTTTTTTATGTCTGATCAGCTTCCAGTTCCTACACACGTGTAATATCTGTGCTTTATACAACATTCAGAGTCACAATAAGCTCAAAGCATCAAAAAACCTTTCACTCCTTTTTTACGAATAAGTCAAGCTGTGTAATTTGCCTTGGCAAATTTTGTTGCACAATGATGAATAATTTTCTTGTCTTAAAAAAAAAAAAAAAAAAAAAAACTCTTGATGAATAAGTGCCAAACTTTGTTGGCAATTAAAATGTATTGATGGAAATTGAAAATTATTCCTTCATATGCTGAGATGAGGTGATGTGTTGTGTCTTATTTCAGGATGGCCATCTGTGTGATTGTGTTTCTAACACTTACTGGACTGTGCGTCGCTCATCACAGAGGTACGTTTAGAATAATACAATTAAAAAAATACAGGATTTAAAAATCTGTAACTATTGTGTATCATTACATATAAATCAGACTAATTGATTAAAATTATAGGCTAACCCTCTTTTAGGAGTTGTCAAAGGTCAACACAACAAACAAAAATGTCTCTGTCTTAGTTTTGACCATAACTTACCTTTAAACACTAAAATAAATAATAAACTTCCCTATAACTCCCTGACTACACATAACCAGGAGAAAAGCAGTTTCAATCAAAAATGGATGATTGAATCCCTATGGGTTTCATTAAAATAAAATCTAAATTTTGAACAAAATCTGTAAGTTTTCAACTAAATTCACAATATCACCAATGGTTAGCACTTGTCAGCACCAGAACACAATAAAGTTATCTGTAGCAAGAAGGAAAAAATCCATGTGTCATGTTACCCTCTGCAACCCTCTTCCTCTTATCTTGCTGTGAGGCAGAGCTGGCTTTATATGCTGGCTTTCCCCAGGCTGCAGCCAATCAGTGGAGCTGAGGTGAATGGGCAGCAAATCAGCAACAGGTCAACCCAATCACCTCCATGAGAATGGTAGCAGTAGACATGAGGGGAAAAACACACCATAAGGCACATAGAACAATCACAAATAAAATACATCTCAGGACGTGACAGTTGTTATCGCTGTGACAGAAAGCTGTGTAATAATCATTTGGATTACATAGCTTAGCATTATTTTGCCCATTATATTGGGATTATACTTTAGCACATAAAAGTAAAAAAAAAAAAAGGAAACATTATTGTTTATTATTTTATGTTAAACAGGAAATCTTGCTTTTGGAGGAACAGCTGTCCAGTCTTCCACATACGATCATTTAACAGCTGCTCACAATGCTGTCGATGGCAACAGAAATTCAATTTACACTAGTGGGTCATGCAGTCATACTAAAGCGGAGTGGGACCCCTGGTGGAGAGTTGACCAGATGTTGATTGCTGCATCAGAGGGTGGCCTTGAGTCTTCTGGGGATTAAGACTAAGAGTGCTGCAGGTTGAGTCCAACCCAGAGTTGATGACCATACTTTCCCAGGCCACTGCGAGAGTTGGGCTTGAGTGGAACCATCCACCCTGTCCTGAATGCTCATGACTGGACGATTGGTTTCTCGGTGACTGGACAACATCCTCCTGCCCTTTTACTGCCTGAAGCTGCTTACTTGCTTCCTCTGCTCTCACTACTCTCAGTGGTGGTTATGTGTAGATTCCTCAGGTAGAGCGTGCAATTGCAGTGCCATCCTTTCCACCAAGGCTTACAGTGCTGATGGACAGGTTGCCTCTGCCCTGCATGCTATGGCCCTCTTGCAAGTCCATCAGGCCAAAGCACTAAAGGAGCTGCAAGAGGGTAGTTGCAGAACTGCGTACACCTACTGACCTCACCCTTAGGGTGACAAAAGTCACCATGCAGGCCTTTTGCCAGGTGATGTCCACCTTGGTGGTCCAGGAATGTCATCTCTGGCTGAAACTGGTTGAGATAAAGGAAGCTGACAAATTTTGCTTTCTCAACGCCTCTTAAAGTGTTAGTTCACCCAAAAAAAATGAAATTTCTGTCATTAAGTACTCACCCTCATATTGTCCCAAACCTGTAAGACCTTTGTTTGTCTTCGGAACACAAATTAAGATATATTTGATGAAATCCGAGGGTATCTGATCCACACATAGGCAGATTGGATTTTGGAAAATAGTGCTTCAGCGAGTGTACATCGAGTGTACACTCGAAATCAGAGAGGATTGTGGGTATAAAGTAGTGAACGAAAGTAGGGAATTAAATCATTCACTCAGAACACTCAGACACCCGATATAGTGCACTATATAGTGGATAGGGGGTGGTTTTGGACACAGCTTGACACTCTAAATCTTGCCAAAATCTCTTCAGAATCTTGCCAAAAGACATAGATTATCCGGGTACTTTTTGCCTATTCTTTTTATGAGTACTGTGAATTCAGACATACTTTTGACACACACTGTTTTCCACCTACTAGGAGGGAAGTATGCAATTTCGGATTCAGTCTTATTGTAAATAGAATCTATTGATATTTAAACTGTGTAAATAGCATCTATCGCTAAGAAAATATGCTAGTTTCACTTCAGTGTATAATCTCAGATTGCATCTATCGCTATTCCACTTAATGTAAATAGAATCTACTGGTTTTTGCACTTAGTGCAAATAGCCGCTGTCGTTATATTTACTGAGCGCTACATAGTTCTTCCTTCTTTAATTAAAGTAAACACAACCAAAAAGTACCTAACTGCACACATGACAATGAATACTGTTTACACTGAGCACACAACCTTTTTAACTACAAAACAACATATTAATCATGTTTTGTGTATCAGGAAAAGCGTTTCAATTTTACTTTTTAAAAATTTTAATGAAACTGTAGCACATTAAAACACTATAAATAAAACCAATAAAACCAACACAATATATATATATATATATATATATATATATATATATATATATATATATGACAATAAAGTTTTTTTTTTTTTTGCAATTCATCATTGTGCAAAAAAGTGTTTTTATGTGTGTTTCTTAAAATAAAGTTAACTTTGGCCAAATATATTAAGTGTTTCTATTTAATGGAGAAAACAAATCACAGAAGTGTAAAATTAAAATAAACTTCTTAAAGAAGAATCTCTACCAGTGGTAAAGCATACATAGGAGGACATTTAAAGGCAAGTACAAACATTTTCTCAGTGTTACTTGATAGAAAATAGGAAAAGCCATTTTATTGTGTTTGTCATAGCTTGAACATTTCTGGCCTCTCCCCTGGATTGCAGTCTGCGCTCTTTACAAATCACATGATAATGGTGTCACGAATAACACTGAAGCTTCAAGGTGCATATCAAGCACACAGCACAGTCTCCAAGCCCCGTATCAGGGAGTGTATTGGTCTCACATAGTTACCTGATCGATGACAAAACAAAGCCTTACTTTCTGTCCAATCATGTGGTTAATTGTCGCTTTGCATGTTGGAATAATCAAACCCCAAAATAAGGTTCAAACTAGGGCTGTCACGATATCAGCTTACAAAAATGTAATAGATCCATTTAATGTTGATTTTTCAGATATCAGATCAGACTCATTTGGTTGGGAGGGACTTAATTCAACAATAAATAGAGCATCATTTCTGAGCAAAATATTATTCAACTAGACCCTCTTCACAGACTGCTGGTATGTATTAATATTCATATCTATGTTTAATAGCACATCTTTGGTTTGAAATGTTTTGACGGCATAATATTCCTTATGTGAATAAAATATTGGATAAATAATACATATAACAATTGTTTAGAAAAAATATTATTAATTACATGTATTTATTATATAAAAATTATATAAATATTTTGTTTAAAAACAGATAACTGCTGAACTGTGAAGGTCTTCTGTGAGGTTGATACATTGATACGTATTCCAGGTGAGTTGAATGTTTATGCACTCTCTACCTCTAATAAACCAAGTGAGTTTGTTGATCATTAAGAGCAGCTAGATTAAATTACATTAAAAACATCACAGTTACTTATTGCACAGTGTGTTTCATTAGGTGGCAATTGTTCAGTCTATCGAATGGACTGAATATACTCAGTAATACTATATCGCTGAACTGAATATTGAATAAATTTGTAATTTAATACAACATGTATTATTAATAGTAAAAATGACTATACCAGTCACTTTTAATTAATCGCAACTGTTCTGACATAAAGAAGGCCTTGTTAGTGAAGAAGCTGTTAGTTGTGTTACTTCCAGAGCATGATATGCAAATGAGGTTTTACTAATAAAACTAAACTTTTGATTGGACAATTCAAGTTGTAAAGATATGGTATATAGTAGTCTAGAAGTGTCTTTTTGCACTCTCTGCAGTCCAATAATGACCAAAGAACATTCAGCAAGAATCCTTTTGACAAGACAAGTAGTTGGCAATGTCACTTTGTAAAAGAAAGTTTTACATACATACTACATGCGTATATTTGTTCTTATACAGAACACTCGCTCCAAACATGCATTCCTATCCACCTTATTTTTATAGTTTACTGCACTTTGATATTCTTCTCATTATTTTCCTAAATTGGAAGTCTCACACATTCACAGACATAACTTAAATCTGCATTGACAAATAAGGTGGATAGACTAAACAACATCATACAAATGTGCTTGACTTCACCATTTACACAGATTCCCACTTTTGCAGTTTACACAGAGATGACAATGGTATCGTTTTCAGAAACTTGCACTTTGAAACCCATTTTCAAAAGTTTGCATTTTCAGGCCACCAAACGCATAAGTTTTCAGTTTTTAGTTGTAAAATGATGTTGTGTAAACACAGCCACCCCTGACACAAATGCATTTAAAATACAAAGAACGGAGGCAGGTTAGTCACGTTACACTGACTTTAAGTCATGGAGTTCTTCTATCATTACAATAGCAATATATGTGTTTCTTTGTTTAAATGCAGATGATAAATTGAAAATTATTCCTTCATATGCTGAGATGAGGTGATGTGTTGTTGTGTCTTATTTCAGGATGGCCATACGTGTGATTGTGTTTCTAACACTTTTTACTGGGCTATGCATCGCTGATACCAAAGGTATGTTTAGAATAATACAAGTAAAAATGCCTGGATTTAAAAATCTGTAACCATTGTGTATCATTACATATCAATCAGATTAATTTATTAAAATTATAGGCTGAAACATGGTAATTTAAAGCTTGTTATTTATTTATTTATGAAGAAACAGGGAATCTTGCTTTTGGAGCCATAGCTGTCCAGTCTACCACATACCCTCAGTCAGGAGCTCAAAATGCAGTTGATGGCAACAGGAATTCAATTTTCAGTCAACAATCATGCAGTGCGACTAATGCGGAAAAGGACCCCTGGTGGAGAGTTGACTTGCTGGAAGTCTACAAGGTAACCAGAGTTAGCATCACTAATCGTGGAGATTGTTGTCCAGAGAGAATAAATGGTGCTCAGATCCGTATCGGCAGCTGCTTGGAAAATAATGGCAACAATAATGAGCTGTAAGTATTGTCTCTCTCTTAATACTTACACTAATGGTTAGAAAATGAGTAAATAAGATAAAATTACTTTGAATAAATCCTTGCCTTTGACAGAAGTATATTTAATTTGCTTCATGATGTTTTGATACACCCTCTCTATTTCTCTGTTACTGTGTTTCTTCACAGGGCTGCGACTGTTGTGTCCATCCCACTTGGAGACACAAAAACATTTGAGTTTGAGCCCATTACAGGGCGATATGTCAACATTTTCATACCTGGGCGCACTGAACATCTCACACTGTGTGAGGTTGAGGTGTTTGCAGGTGAGGGACAGAGAGAGAAGAAAACTCTGTGATGGTATTTATGTACTTATTAATGTGTGTATAACTGTTATTATTTTATTAACAGATAACTACACACCGTCATACACTTGTGTTCTAACCCAAAGTGAGTGTTTTTCATTACTTTGAATGTTGTTGTCAGAAATATAATATAATAAATAATAAATAACCAAATAAATAATTAGATGGATATATTTATTTGAGTTTAAACTGTTTTAAATTCTTACTTATTATCTTAGAATCCATTACAGTGTACAAAAACATTTATCAACAATCATTCGGGCAACTAGACAAACACTAAAGTACTCTTAATACTAAAAATAATTCAATACAATCAATAACTAAAACAGAGATGACAGAGAGTGAGTCTGTGGTGTGATACAAGAAACATCAGAGAAAGACCGGCTTCAAATAACCCGGATGAACTGTCTGTTATACAGTGTTACTATTGATGACGGTCATTATCTGGAAATATCAGACCTCAGAATGTCACGACTGACCAATCAGAATCAAGTATTCCAGAAAGCCATGTAATAATCATTTGGATTACATAGCTTAGCATTATTTTGCCAATTATCTTGTAATTATACTTCAGCACATTAAAATACAAAAGAAAAGAATAATAAAAAAATTGTTTATTATTTTGTGTTAAACAGGGAATCTTGCTGTTGGTGCCAGAGCTGTCCAGTCTACCACATATCAATTAACCGTTGCTAAGAATGCTATTGATGGCAACAAGAATTCAATTTTCAATCTTGGGTCATGCAGTGCGACTAATGCGGACAAGGATCCCTGGTGGAGAGTTGACTTGTTGGAAGTCTACGAGGTAACCAGGGTTAGCATCACTAATCGTGGAGATTGTTGTGCAGAGAGAATAAATGGTGCTCAGATCCGTGTCGGCAACAGCCTGGAAAATAATGGCAACAATAATGAGCTGTAAGTATTGTTTCTCTCTTAATACTTACACAAATGGTTAGAAAATTAGTAAATAAGATAAAATTACTTTGAATAAATCCCTTTAATACAAACTTTCCTTTGACAGAAGTACATTTAATTTAATGCTTCATGCTGTTTTGATACACCCCTCTCTATGTCTCTGTTACTGTGTTTCTTCACAGGGCTATAACTGTTGCGTCCATCCCACTTGGAGAGACAAGAACATTTGCTTTTAAGCCTATTAAGGGGCGATTTGTCAACATTTTCATACCTGGCCGCAATGAATATCTCACACTGTGTGAGGTTGAGGTGTTTGCAGGTGAGTGATAAAAGGAGAGAGACATGGTGTGTAGACATTTGTACTATATGTACTATTTATACTATGTGTACGTTCCCTTAATGATTGTTTGTTCTGTTTTCATTGCCAGATTAAGTGGAATGAGATGATGTTACTCCACAGTCCACTGATCCTATAAGCAAAATACCAAACTACTGTTTTCTGAGCAATACTAATATTGCACTTTTTTCCATTGTTTTCATTTTACCTGTGCTCCTTTTATTCTTCAGATAAAAGATAAGTTTCAGCGCACATTCAGTAAAGGGATGAAATGGTTCTTAAAATGTACCTATCTTTTACCCATCTTTGTTTATCTTTGCTTTCTACATGAATAAATGACTTCAGCATTGCATGTTGTATTTCATGTTTTCATGGATCAAAAAGGCTCATTTAGATATTCACAATGAGGAGGAGGTGTAGTGTTACATAGCTACCCATCTAGAGTTCAGGAGCTGGTAACAAAGTAAAGAAAAATTGCATTTTTCATAAAGGAGAAAGGGAAAAAAGAAACATGGATAGAAAGAGGATGTCAAACCTTCTGTCCCAGGATTAATTCTCTGTTATAAAGAGTAAAAAAAAAAAAAAAAAAAAAAAACCTGCACAAAAGTAACAATAACCATAACAGAAATATCAAGAAGAATAGTAATGAAAATAGGAGCAATAGCTTCAGAGGAGATCCAGGCCAAAATAACCCAGAAATCTCTCTAAATTACCTGGAGAAAGATAGAAAATCCAGAAAAATAATTGTCATAACTCTTCCTTCTCTCCCTGTTTAACCATAAACAGTAGAAAAGCAGGATTACAAAGAAAAATTGCGCCCTCCATCTACATTCCCCAAAATAAGAAATAAATAAAGATACAGAAGAAACAAGCTATTTACAACATAGATAAATCAAAGAGAGTGAAACATGTTCAACACATTCAAGTCTCTTTCTATTAAGAAACAGTGCATCACAAAATCCTTACTCAAACAACTCAATATAAATCAACTCATGATTCTGGGAAGGAAGCAGCAGGAAGGAATCATCTTCATGAAAGGAAGACTCTCTCTCTCTCTCTCTCTCTTTCTCTCTTTCTCTGTCAGCTCAGCTGTGACGTCGAGCCACACACACACACACACACACACACACACACACACACAAGCCGCCGCCAGTTCCCCTGACTTCTGCTAAACCAGTTGTAACGAGGTCAGTAGATGTGGGAAGAAGGAGGCGGGAACCGGCGAACGTTCAACAAAAGTTTAATTCAAAATAAACAAAGAACAAAACGAAAGTAATGCCAACAGACCCTCGCGGACGTCTGCCGGCCACACAAACATAATAAAACATAACATAAAGTCCAGGCCTGGTCCTCTCTCGTCCTTCACTGTAGTCGCTCCTCCTTTTATGCTCCCGGAGCTCCTCCGTGAGGGACCTCGCGCCATTCCCTCACGGCTCTCGCCCGCCCTGGTCGCCACATACCCCCATCGCCCCTCGCAGGCCGGGGGGTACTCCCGCGACTGCGCTTACTCCCCCCCGGGGCCTGTCTCGGCGGCCGCAGCACCTGGGGGTAAGGACAGACGAGACGAGAGAAAGGAGACGGAAGCAAGGGGAGCGACAGGACGAGAGAGGGGAGAGAGGAAAAAGAGAAAAAAAAAAAATCTTGGTCCGGTTCCCCGACACACTGCCGCTCGGTCCTCAGCCTGCCAAGAGGCTCTTCTTCGCGGTGCCATGCGGTGGCACTGGACGCTCGGTGGACGGCCCGATCCTCCGGCGATGGCTCCTCCGACTGAGGGCAGCCGGCAGCGAGTCCCCCGTTCCCTGCTCCTCCCCTTTATGGCGGACGGCAGCAGGCTCCGGCCCACGGCGAACGGCGGCGACTCCTCCGCTCCCTCTTGGACGGCAGCCACCCCACCTCGTCCCAGGAGCACGGCATCCGGGTCTCCGTCCCACCTTTCACTAGGCTCCAGCACCACCGCCTCGGGCAGCCTCTCGCGGTCTTCACTCCCGCGCTGCCCGAACTCCGCAGCACCGCGATCCCCCTCAGCAGCGAGGGCTCTCCGACAGCATGTCCCTCCTTCCTCCCGGGTTTCGGCACCAATGTAACGAGGTCAGTAGATGTGGGAAGATGGAGGCGGGAACCGGCGAACGTTCAACAAAAGTTTAATTCAAAATAAACAAAGAACAAAACGAAAGTAATGCCGACAGACCCTCGCGGACGTCTGCCGGCCACACAAACATAATAAAACATAACATAAAGTCCAGGCCTGGTCCTCTCTCGTCCTTCACTGTAGTCGCTCCTCCTTTTATGCTCCCGGAGCTCCTCCGTGAGGGACTCAAGGCCGGTGCACCTCCCAGGTGAAGCTCATTAACACTCGCGCCACCGGCCTCGCGCCGTTCCCTCATGGCTCTCGCCCGCCCTGGTCGCCACACCAGTTTTCTGTAGAAATATTATTTTCAAATTATTATAGTTATATTTATCCTTAAATACTCTTTTTTATTTTTATATTAAGTTATTACAATAGTAACATTTCTTATTTGGTTTAATATTTTTATTTAGCAATAATAATAGTAATAATTATTATTATTATTAATATATTAGGCAAATTAATATATTAGCACAATATTCTGGCTTAAATTGTGCAGCCCTACAAACAAATAAAACAAACCTGGTATTGTTTATTGTATTTTATTTATTGGTTTTATAAATAAGATTTTTAACCAGAAAAATTGCAATTAGATTTTTTTTTCTCCAAAAATGTCAATTTCAACAAATTTGCTGCGCTCTGTCAAAGCTTGCCCCACATGTAAATTTCTCCCTTTCTGATACAAGCAGATGTCTGTGAGCTTGCCCAGTCATCCACTGCATTATCTTCAGTACAGACAAAGTTTCTACTGCTGCCCCATCTTCTGGTTGTGAAATAAAGAAATAAAGAGATGAAATTGGAATTAATGCATTAGTTTATTTATACCCTTTAAATTGGGAACTACAGTAGCATATTTACATCAGGATATCAAATAACAGCACATTATACTATTTTTTTAGTCCATACCTTCATGATTTTTGACTCTTTCACTTGTTTAATTGAACCAGTTGGGCTCATCTCTGGGGCCAGGTGGAATAAAATGTAATGGGAGTCCACCTAAACAGCAAAATGAAAAGCACAATGGATTTTAATATTTGTAATTTGTGCCATACGACAAAAAACAAAATAAATAAATGCTCAAAACTGTATTTCTACTTTGTCAGTATATCCTATGATGAAGTGATTGTGACATTCCTGTTGCTTTCTCTGCAGGACTTTGATAAGATCGTATATCTCAAAGCCCTCACGCAGCTGTTGCAGCACTGAGATGTGTTTTGTTGTAACATATAGAGCAGAAGCTCTGGCAAAAGAAAAATAAAACAATAAATAAATAAATAAATGTAATCAGGGCATTAAAACTCCAAAGCATATTATACAAGTTATTTGTATAATTGAAATGAATTCCTTGTTTAAAGAACTAATATTATGTATGAATCTGTATATGTAGAAAGACTCATAGTTCCCATCAGACAAGTCTATAATTGCGAATGTGATATTGCTCAATTTCTTCTTCAAATGTACCATATTACAACACAACATGCATTTTACTAATGTTAAGAGTTCACACTCTCATTACCCACAACTGAGGTTACCCACTGCTCCGGTTGTGTGTTCACGGTGTGTGAGTATTAAATACTCACTGCTGTGTGTGTGTGTATTAGATACTCACTGCTGTGTGTGTGTGTGTGTGTTACACAAATTCCAAGTATGGGACACCCGTCATGTAACTTTCACTTTTTAAATCCACCGGCCACCCCAAAAGTGCCGTTGCACCCGTTACCATTGATGCAGGTCTCTTTTGAATGAATTGGTATGGACCTCATCAGGCCATTAGAATGATCTTCACACGTGCATCACTTTGCATTAGTGCTGATGGACTATGCAACATGATACCAAGGCAGTTGCATTACACAGTGAAAAATAAATTGTCTGCGATGGGAGAGCGAGTCAGAAGATGAGCGGTGAGTAAGTAGGTCAAGTGCAAAATGACTACAGTTGACCTGTACCTCACGCCTTCAGCCTCGGCGTGCTCTGTCCCACCTTGACCCATCGCCCTGGCTCCTGCACCTGCGCTCCTTCCTCCCTCGACTCCATCGTCACGCCTCCACTGCGGACTTTCAGGCTGTCTGCTGCTCTCCGGCCCTCCACCCCTTTGTCTTCGGCCAGTTCCACCCTCCCTCAGGCTCTGCCTCCACCCTCTGTCGCTCCAGCTCGTTCTCTGTCCTCCAGATCCCCACTTCCATCTGGATGCATCACTGCGGCTCCATCACGACTGCCCAAGTCATCAGCGTCCCATCGCTTCCTCGGCTCTACTTCTGCATAGTGGGCTCCACCTGACACATCATCGTCACCTGCTCTGGTCTCCATGGTGTCCTTATTACCTCCACCAATATGGCCGCAGTCTTGGCTGCGGTCAGGATCATCTGCCATCTTCCTCTCCTCCTGTTTGTGTTTCTCTGTTCAAGAGCCAATATAAACTGAAACCAAATAGGTAGCACAATAATTCTTTTTGCATACAAAATCAGAGACTTTAAACATTCAGATCAAGCCTCCAACATGCTCCTGTTGCGTTGTTTTTACCCTCCAATGAGTCTGAGTAATATGCGTTTACAACAAAAACAGCACACAGCCGCTAACTGAATACAAATATGTAGATTTCACGTGGCATTTTTCTTAAACTTCATGAAACATGCAAAGATCGTAGAAAATCACATCATTATTTACAGCAGATTTTCACGATTAAAATGAGCCCTGTGTCAAGAGCGCTTTGGGAAAGCCTCTGAATGATTGCATCTGAAGCATGTGTGATCTCAGTCCAATGACATGATGACTAGGTGACATTAGGACCAGGAAGTAATAAAGCGCACCCAGACCAAACATTCTTACACTCTAAAAAATGCTGGGTTAAAACCAGCCCAAGCTGGGTTAAAAATGGACAAACCAGCGGTTGGGTTAAATGTTTGCCCACCTGCTATTTTTTAAAAATTATTATATGTTTGGCTTAACATGAACTTAAAAAGGTTGGAAATTAAAAATCAGACACACAATTACTAGAGGCATCAATAATAATCAAAAGGTGGACATTTATTAACAGGCAATTTAATTAATGTTTATTGTTTAATTATTATTCATTAAACTTATTAATGTATGTTCATTTATTAAACATATTAATAAACGTGAATTTCCAACATACTTTGGGTTCATTTTAAGCAAGAAATATATTAAACAATAGTTGAGTTTAAACAACCCAATTGCTGGGTTTATCCATTTTCAACCCAACTTGGGTTGTTTTTAACCCAGCATTTATCAGAGTGTAGCTTCTGTGTTTTAGCAAGCTCTCTGTGTGAATTGTCTGTCTTATTTAGTGTTGTTTGTTCAAGTTCCAAAGCAAAAGACACAATGGCGAGCAAACAGGCATTTAAATCATCTTGCCCTCGCTACATCGAGGATACACACGATTTGTGCGTGGTTTGTTTGGGAGCTGAGCATGCATGACAGTGGGCATACAGCAGTATCAGTCTTTGTAACTCATGATTAATCCACCGGATGTTCTTCCTCTGTTGTTTACGCTGTTGTCTTCCTCTTCTTCATCTGGTTCACCTCCACTTGAGGTTGCAGCATGCTCTCTTCACCCTCTTGTTAACCTTTGTGGTTGGTTACAAAAGTATCAAACTCAAGAACCTGACTTTCACAACTGTTGCTTAGTCATCTTATCTTATAACAAACAAAGGAAGTATTGCACTTACTTAATTTCATAATCATTCAAGTATTCATTGTTCCTTAAACCTACCTTTGTAAAATGACCTTGGGTGTTGGAAAGGCAATATATAAATACAAATTATTATTATTAATTCAAGCATATATGGCCTTAACTTAAAAACAAGCAAATAAAATAACATTGAAACAGGTAAATAGCAACATCAGTATCGAAAACAATATATACAGATATCTTTTAACGAGGCAATATTAATTTATCAACCAAAACTCAAGCAGTCAGCAGAGGTTCTGATCGCTTTTAAACTCACTACAGCTCCTGTATTTTTAGAGGATGATTACAGGAGGTGCAGCGCATTCATTTGATATACGATCTTCTGAAAACTCGCCCCTTTAGTGAGACGAACCAATACGGTGGTGTATTGACTGGGATGAAATAGAATGGTACATTGGCTACAACTTGGCTACAAAAATACCAAATTAAGACTGTTCTCTGCTCTTCAAATAGAAAAAAAAAAAAAAAAAAAACATTAGCCTTTAGCAGTTTGTGACATACCTGGGTATGTTTAAGAGTAAGTAAGCGAATAACCTCAACTTTCGGTTCCAAAATCGGTGGTGACTTTCAGGATATGTAAGTAGCCATAGCTGGCTATGTTCCAGGGTTAGTTTGCTTAAGAGGTATTCAGATGTGCATGTTATGTAATTAATATATATATATATATATATATATATATATATATATATATAGGTGGCGATGTGCACTAAGTAATTTATGTAAATCGCCATTAAACAAAAGAAGAAGGCACTCTTTTTCTTGGCGTCTGTTTCCATGGTGAATCATCGATTTGCCGCTCTGTTGAGAATGTCTTGTGTGTTAACTAGGAACATACTCTGGGTTGGCTGAATGCGTTTTTGGAACCAGCGTACCTCAAGTAATCAAGGTTTGGGTTAGTTAACAGAGTTCAGGGTATATGTGATGGTAAGTTAACCTTGCTTTCTGGAATACCCCCAGTTCTTTATTTACATTTGCTTTGCAAACAAGCAGAGATCTCAAAACTGTGTGCGGCATTTCATTCACGATAGAGATGGGCAAAGTTATGAGGTTTGACTCACAGTTTGAGGATCTAATGGAGATATTAGGTTTAAGCCGAGGACACACTTAATGATTGTAAGGCCGATTATGAATGTAAATTGATACTTATGTCTGATCGTGCTCAAACGCATCCAGTCAGATCCAGTTGCATTCAGTCGGCGATTACAGTCGGTGTTCATATCTCGTGTGTAAGTATTTAAATCTGCTTCAGTCGCAGGAAACAATCGCTGTGTGCCCAGCTTTAGTCACAAGCTTTTTTAAATCCTTTTCATTGGTTAAATATTTGTAAAAAAAACAAAAAAACAAACAACAACAACAACAACAACAACAAAACATACAGGTTTAACTGATGATCAGTAGCATTGATTTTTTAAAATAAAACAAAACAAAAATGACTAAATATAGAAATATGAGGATTCCTCCTATAACAGCAACGATATTAATTGATATCTTAATTGTGCGCCATGAGCGACAGCAGTTTCTGACTGGAAGTTATGGCAGATCTGACCCTCACCTTTATGATTACCTAAGCCTGACTTCACTGGAGCTATAATCAACCTGGTCTCATAGGAGAGACGTACCAGTGGGCACGTTTTCGCGAGACACAAAATTACGTACCGATGAGTACGTCTCGCTGCAGTTTCCGACAGAAACGAACGCTAGAGGCCGGTAAAACGTCGATAAGCGCTTTTGCTCGTTTTCACGCACAGTTTCGACGCCGGCTGGGGTCGGATTATGGATTCGTAAAAACTCGTTTCGCTTTTTTTGGCCGTGACCAAGCTTGCTCGGTAGCTCGGCCGATACGGAGTTGGACCTACGGCGAGGAGTCGACTCCCCCTGCCTGGGTACGAATCCCGTGAAAGGCGACTGACGGCAAAAAAAAAAAGAGCTCAAAGAGAGATCTAAACGAGCTGAAAAACGGACGCTTCTTACGTCACGTTTGCTTTTGTTAACACTATCGGGTAGGTTTAGGCGTAGCGTCGGTGGGAAGTTATTTTAAAACGCAACGGAGCACAAATGTCAAATCGAGAACCGCTGCGATTCGTCTAAAAGGCAAGGTCATAAAAACGTACCGCATTCACCCTATTATCTGCTCCGGAAAAAAAAAAAACACGCTTTTGGCGCCGCTCAGTGGACATTTCGGAGCGAAACTGCAGCGATATGTACTCACTGGTACGTATTTCGCGACTCGCAAAAACGTGCCCACGGGTACGTTTTCGTCATGAGACCAGGTTGGCTATAATCTATGTATAATCTCTGAAACTATGCAGCTGTATACTATTGGGGGCTCTGGCCACGGTTGCCAGGTCTGTGCAACAAAAGTAGTCCAATAACCTGTAAAAAGTAGCCTAAAAATAGCCCAATGCCATTTTCTCCATAGGGTTGCCAAATTCTCCACTGAATTTGTATGTCTGGGGGACGTTTTGGGGATGTTGGAGTGTCGATATCGTAGATATGTAGCTATAAATCAACCCGTGGAAACAACTTAAAAGTATCTAAATTCCACGGGAAACCCGCAGATTTGGCAACCCTGGCTCTGGCAGCTAGTAGTGATGTGACGTTCCACGCAGAGGCTTTGAAGCTTGTATCAAAAAACTGAAACATCTCACAGTGAAGCCCTGTACTGGAGCTGGATTCGTTTTGCCATAACCAAGTAGTCTGTGACATCCAAAGCTTCGTTTTCGCGCACAACCATGTAGCTGCTTCGTATTCTGATTCAAAAATATGTCTTATGGGACACAAAGGCAGCTTTTCCACTTTTTGACCAAAAGATGTCATTAGTGTGTTGAAAAGCTTCGAGTAAAAGCCTTGGTGCTTCATAAAGCTTAATTTCACCATCACAATCTGTTCATCATATAAAGTGATTGAGTCTCTTGAGAAAATTTGGACTAAACCGCTCACTTCATATGGATTAGTTTTAAGATCTCTTAATGACATTTTTGAAGCCTCAAAGTGGTAGCTGTGTAGCCGTCAATGGAGGGACAGAAAGCTTTCAGAATTCATCAAAAAGATCTTCATTTGTGTTCATCAGATGAACGAAAGTCTCACAGGTTTGGAACGACATGAGGGTGAGTAAATAATGACAGAATTTTTAATTTTTGGATAAACTAACCCTTTAAAGGGGGGGTCTAATGCTATTTCATGTATTCTGACTTATTTACACTGTTAATGAGTTGGATTCTCATGCTAAAGATGGCCAAAGTTTCAAAACACGAGTTGGACATATGACGGAGTATTTCTGTACCAAAAATAGTCTTCCAAATCCTCATAAACTTCGCTGTCTTTTTTCGAGTATGGGCCTGTGTGACGGCAAGAAGTTCAGAATTCCTTGTAGGGCACTTCTCCTGGAAGAGCGTGTGCACACGGCGACCGGAGCGAGAGAGCAAGAACACCGTCAACGTGCGTTCGGCTTTACAGAAGTCGTCGGCAGCACTGCACAGGTCACAGGACTTCACGAAATCAACAATGTCACCAAAGAAGTGTGTTTTTGGTTGTGAGGGAAAGATAACCTTGCTTCCCAAAGAACCCAGTGGAGCTGAGTGATTTGTGCTCATGCATTACATTGATGCCCTCTCAATGTTTGTTTTTAAAATAACCATAGAAACTGATAGTTGCAATCACTTTTTTTATTGGTTAAAATGAATGGAGAATATCTCGTGTTTTCCGTGGCTGCTCGAGCCCTCAGGATCGGCGCTTATGGTTTCATAAACAAGGCCCAGTTCAGCGCTAGATTTACAGATCGTTTGAAACTGAAAGAGCGATCACAGCGATAATGATCTCGGTCGAAACCGCAGGTGGAGAGTAAAACTGCTTCAAATGTTTTGTTGGCAATAGGCACCTAAGTGCAAATAATGTAAACAACATGAACGCAGTGAATTCATAAATTCATTACTCATCATTCACTATACGCTATATTCATTATAGTGATTCGAAAGTTATCCAGGGATAATGTGATGGAGTATTGTGTGTGTTTTAATACATTTTTTCTTTAGCTGACCATTGATAGCTTCAGACGATCACAAAAACACAACACAAAAGCTGCACGTGCTCGTGACTCTTTAGCTCCGCTCACACGACACGCCTCCAGGAGCTCGGCTGTTTTCGGAAAGACTTGGTACAGCGTATGTATCTTTTATAAATATGATAAAACTAAAGACTTTTTGGAGATATGAAGGATGCACTACTACTCTATAGGTACTCGAGATTAACATGAGATTGGCAGAAACTGTGTGTGATACCCCCCCACCCCCCCAGGCTGTGCCATCTAGAGTTTCATAAAAAAATATTTGTATTTGTTTCATCAGAATAAAGGCTTAAAAAAGGGACTCTTTTGTAATAGGTTCATTTAATCAGATATCAGATCAGACTCATTTGGTTGGGAGGGCCTTAATTTAACAATAAATAGAGCATCATTTCTGAGCACAATATGATTCAACTAGACCGTCTTCACAGACTGCTGGTGTGTATTAATATTCATATCTATGTTTGGTTTGAAATGTTTTGACAGCATAATATTCCTCATATGAATAATATATTGGATAAATAATAAATCTAGCAATTCTTTATAAAAAATATTATTACAACAAGTTGTAGTAACAATTTGTATACTTTATCAATTATCATTATCGTTTTATCACCCAGCCCTACTATAGAGTCGTGGACTGAAGCTTTGCTGCAAAAACTTAATTTAGAAAATAAGAAACTAAGTGAAGAAAGAAAAGACGAGAGTAGTCAGATGACTTGCATGATGCTGTTTGTTCTTAACCTCCATCGTAACTCATTTGACCGTAATCTAATTCTTTGTTCACGTCCTGAATTTTAAACTGAGGTGTTTGTCCAACACCCCTGGAGAAGGTCCAACCAATTAGACATTGTCTTTAGTTCGGGGTGTGTCTATTTCTCCTCCACATACATAAATCACAGTTCTTATCTTAGTCACATGGTCTCTTAACTTTCCCACTCTAGCACTGTAAAATTTAGACATGATTTCTATAATAAGAGTACAATACATTTTACACAGATTTGATTCATACAATAACTCAAGAAATGAGAAATCATTCACGCACATATTAAATAAAAAAAAACACCTCCCTTCAGCCATTCAGAAGTTATAACAATTGCATGAATTATGTGTGATCTAAGCATAATACTCCCATATATAGGTTGTAGACATGATATAGAATTATGCAGTTGAACGATGTTTGATTATAAGTTTGTCTAGCATTGTTTTGGAATGATCTGATGCATTTTGATATGTAAAGGTAGTCTCTGTGGTTATTAGTATATAAATATATATATTAAAAATAGAGTAAACTTGGCAAAGGCATTTAAAATCCAAAGAACGGAGGCAGGTTAGTCACATTACACTGACTTTACTGTAAGTCATGGGGCTCTTCTATACTATTACTTCATTACAATAGCGATATATGTGCCTCTTTGTTTAAATGAGGATGAGAAATTTAAAATTATTCCTTCATATGCTGAGATGAGGTGATGTGTTGTTGTGTCTTATATCAGGATGGCCATCCGAGTGATTGTGTTTCTAACACTTACTGGACTGTGCGTTGCTGATTCCAAAGGTACGTTTATAATAATACAAGTAAAAATACCTGGATTTAAAAATCTGTAACCATTGTGGATCATTACATATCAATCAGATTAGTTTATTAAAATTATAGGCTGAAATATGGTAATTGAAAGCTTGTGATTTATTTATTTATGAAGACTCTGTAATAGAATGTTTATGCACATGTAAGTAAAAACAACAACAACAACAAAAAGGTTATTGTTTATTATTTTTATGCTAAAAAGGGAATCTTGCTCTTGGAGGAACAGCTGTCCAGTCTACCACGTACGATCATTTAGCAGCTGCTCAAAATGCTGTTGATGGCAACAGGAATCCAATTTACACTAGTGGGTCATGCAGTCATACTGCTTGGGACAGGGACCCCTGGTGGAGAGTTGACTTGTTGGAAGTCTACAAGATAACCAGGGTTAGCATCACTAATCGTAGAGATTGTTGTGCAGAGAGAATAAATGGTGCTCAGATCCGTATCGGCAACAGCCTGGAAAATAATGGCAACAACAATGAGCTGTAAGTATTGTCTCTCTCTGTCAGGGTTTTCCTCTGTCAGTCCTGTCAGTCCTGTCCTCTCTATTTCTGTGTTTCTTCACAGGGCTGCGACTGTTGCGTCCATCCCACTTGGACAGACAAAAACATTTGAGTTTAAGCCTATTAAGGGGCAATTTGTCAACATTTTCATACCTGGGCGCAATTAACATCTCACACTGTGTGAGGTTGAGGTGTTTGCAGGTAAGGGACAGAGAGAGAAGAAAACTCTGTGATAGAATTTATGTACTTATTAATGTGTGTATAACTGTTATTATTTTATTAACAGATAAGTCTACACCATTGTACATTTGTGTTCCAAGTGAGTGTTCTTCATTACTTTGCATGTTGTCAGTAACACATAATATAATATAATATTTTTAATGAATATATGCTAAGAGAACATTTGGTAACTCTTAAGGGACAATGTGCAGTGTTACGTGTTAGCCCTCTTTTAGGGTTTGGCAAAGGTCAACACAACAAATAAAAAGGTTTCTATCTCAGTTTTAACCATAACTTACCTTTACATTAAAAAAGAGAAGAAAATAAAATAAATAATAGATGAACTTCCCTATATCTCCAACTACACATAACCAGAAGAAAAGCAGTTTCAGTCAAAAATGGCACCTCCCTATGGGTTTCATTAATATAAAATCTAAATTTTGAACAAAATCTATAAGTTTTCAACTAAATTCATTGTATCACCAATGGTTAGCATTTGTCAGCAACAGAACACAATAAAGTTATCTGTAGCAAGAAGGAAAAATCCATGTGTCATGTTACCCTCTGCAACCCTCTTCCTCTTATCTTGCTGTGAGGCAGAGCTGGCTTTATATGCTGGCTTTCCCCAGGCTGCAGCCAATCAGTGGAGCTGAGGTGAATGGGCAGCAAATCAGCAACAGGTCAACCCAATCACCTCCATGAGAATGGTAGCAGTAGACATGAGGGGAAAAACACACCATAAGGCACATAGAACAATCACAAATAAAATACGTCTCAGGACGTGACAGTTGTTATCGCTGTGACAGAAAGCTGTGTAATAATCATTTGGATTACATAGCTTAGCATTATTTTGCCCATTATATTGGGATTATACTTTAGTACATTAAAGTAAAAAAAAAAAAAAAAGAAACATTATTGTTTGTTATTTTATGTTAAACAGGAAATCTTGCTTTTAGAGGAACAGCTGTCCAGTCTTCCACATATGATCATTTAACAGCTGCTCACAATGCTGTCGATGGCAACAGGAATTCAATTTACACAAGTGGGTCATGCAGTCATACTAAAGCGGACTGGGACCCCTGGTGGAGAGTTGACTTGCTGAATGTCTACAAGATAACCAGGGTTAGCATCACTAATCGTGGAGATTGTTGTGCAGAGAGAATAAATGGTGCTCAGATCCGTATCGGCAACAGCCTGGAAAATAATGGCAACAATAATGAGCTGTAAGTATTGTCTCTCTCTTAATACTTACACAAAAGGTTAGAAAATGAGTAAATAAGATAAAATTACTTTGAATAAATACTTTGACAGAAGCTTTAACATGCTTCATACCGTTTTGATTCGCCCCTCTCTATTTCTCTGTTACTGTGTTTCTTCACAGGGCTGCGACTGTTGTGTCCATCACACTTGGAGAGACTCAAACATTTAAGTTTCATCCTATTAAGGGACAATATGTCAACATTTTTATACCTGGTCGCAATGAATATCTTACTCTGTGTGAGGTTGCGGTGTTTAGAGGTGAGTGATAAAAGGAGAGAGACATGGTGTGTAGACATTTGTACTATTTATGCTATGTGTATTTACCTTAATAATTGTTTGCTCTGTTTTCATTGCCAGATTAAGTGGAATGAGATGATGTTACACCACAGTCCACTGATCCTATAAGCAAAATACCAAACTACTGTTTTCTGAGAAATACTAATATTGCACTTTTTTCATTGTTTTCATTTTACCTGTACACCTTTTATTCTTCAGATAAAAGATAAGTTTCAGTGCACATTCAGTAAAGGAATGAAATGGATCTTAAAATGTACCTATCTTTTACCCATCTTTGTTTATCTTTGCTTTCTACATGAATAAATGACTTCAGCATTGCATGTTGTATTTCATGTTTCTGGATCAAAAAGGCTCATTTAGATATTCACAATGAGGAGGAGGTGTAGTGTTACATATCTACCCATCTAGAGTTGAGGAGCTGGAAACAAAGTAAAGAAGAATTACATTTTTCAAAAAAAGAGAAAGAAAAAAGAAACCATGGAGAGAACGACGATGTCCAACCTTCTGTCCCAGAATCAACAACACAACCAGTATTAACTTTTATTTTTCTGTTATAAAGCGTAAAAAAATAAATAAAAATAACAATAACCATAACAGAAATATCAATATTAAAACGATTAATAATGAAAATGTGTGTGATAGCTTCAGGGAAGAGCCTGGCCAAAATAACAAACAAAATAATCTATCTAATCCAGAAATATCTCTAAATTACCTGGAGAAAGATAATCTATAAAAGTAAATTATATAACTCTTCCCTCTCTCCCTGTTTAACCATAAAAAACAAAATCAAGATTAAAAACAAAAATGGCTCCCTCCTCTTACTTTCCCCAAAACAAGAAAGAAGGATCCAATCACCTCCAACATCAACTGACTGAATACAGCTGGTCAGTCAGAGCACCTGTTATGATGGAGGAAGAAAAAGAGAGAACAGAGAACAAAAAATACATCTGAATACAACACAAAATATACAGACATAAATGTATAACACAACGCTATAAAAAATGTATGCCCTCAGACATAACAATAGTGTTATGAAATGGACTCATGAAGCTAATGTGTGAAGTTAAAGGGTTAGTTCACCCAAAAATGAAAATAATGTCAGTAATTACTTGCCTTCATGTTTTTCCACACCCGTAAGACCTTCATTCATCTTCAGAATGAAATCCGATGGCTCAGGCCTGCATTGACAGCAAGATAATTAACACTTTCAATGCCCAAAGCTACTAAAGACATATTTAAAACAGTCATGTGACTGCAGTGGTTCAACCTTAATGTTATGAAGCGACAAGAATACTTTTTGTGTGCCAAAAAACCGAAATAACGACTTTATTCAACAATATCTACTGATGGGTGATTTCTAAACACTACTTCGTGAAGCTTGAAAGCTTATTAAAGTATCAGTATTTGTGAATCTGCTATCATTGATTTTAAAAACAACAAAACATGATCAAATGCTAAACAATTTCTTATCTTAAAGCTAATAAGATTGGCCTTGATTTGTTTTATGTGTATATTTTTAACAAGGCTTTTAAAACTTAATGAGAGTCTAAAATCACATGTTTTTCCTCTGATACTTGTTCAATAAACTCGTCTAATTGTAATATTTAAAGATTCTGTTGCAGGTACAGCTGCAAATCAAGAAAAGTTGGGATGTTTTGTAAAATGCAATCAAATCAAGAATCTGTGATTTTTCTGTGATCGATCATTCTCTTTCAACTTTAACTGACAAAAGAACAAAGAAAAGATTTCCAGTGTCTTCAACAACTTAATTGTTTTTTTGTAATTTTTTTGATAGCTGCAACACACTCCAAAAAATTTGGTGTACATATATCTTCTGTACAAATCTCAGGACCAAAAAATGTTTGTCCAATCATTGCACATGTTTTTCTTTTTCTCTTTTACTTTGGTTTTAAAACCCATATAAACATGGGTGAACCAGCTGTGAATTAAATCACGAACTCTAAGAATTCTACTATTGTAACATTATAAATGTCTTTACTGTCACTTTTGATCAATTTAATGTGTCCTTGCTGAATAAAAGTTTCAATTTCTTTTTTTACAGAAAGTGAGGCAGAAGAACCAGGAGATGAAGGTGCTAATGGATGAGGAACCTCCTGTGGCACATCAATGTCATTCTCACCATGCAGAATGACCGCGGTACACTTCCTAGTAAACATCTGACCATCTTCTGTCAACCCTCAGTCTTCTCAGTGCATCTTCTCTCACAAATAGCAGCAGACAGCAGACTGCCTTTCGTTCACTGCTCGTTCATCTCAAATGAGATCAGACTCAGCTGCTCTTTGTGGTCCTGCCTCATTTACAGTGTTGAATCCCAATGATCTGATTAATAACTGCTTCATCAAAGCACTGAATTAGCATCAGTTTGAGCAGCAGGAATGTAAAGTAACGTCAAAGCCATGATGATGTTGTTGGCCCTTCTGAGCTTGACTAAATAACAGTGTTTACACTATGGTCTTTTCAGTGACGTGTTTCACACTCTTGCAGCTCAGGTGAGTGTGTGTTTCCCTGAGCTCTGCATTACACTCCTGATGGAGTAATGATGCTGAAAATTCAGCTTTGATCACAGGAATAAATTACATTTTACAATAAATTCACATAGAAAACAGCTATTGTACGTTATAATAATATTTTACAAAGATCTTACTGTATTTTTGGTCAAATAAATGCAGCCTTGGTGAGCAGAGGAGACCTTTTTCAGAAACATGAACACATCTTACAGACCCCAAGCTTTTGAATGGTTTTTAAAAATTGTCACACTCTATGAATATAATAACAGAAAAATATTTAACTTCATGCCTTTTGAACAGTCAGTAATTACACTGATTTTACTTTCACCTGTTTGCCAGCAGGGGGTGAAGTTAAGCCATATTTTTGTGCAAAATTCACATTTCATTTGTCAGTTAACCTAAGGGCATTGGACTAACCCCCAGTTTCACAGACAAAGCTTAAGGTGATCCTAGACTAAAATGCATGTTTGAGTTTTTTATTTATTTATTTTTTTTTTTTAACCGAAAGCAACTTGCACTGACATACATGTGTCAGTGTAACTGTTTTGTCTCAAGAAGCACAGCAGTAATGTTTTTTTCTAGGGTACGTTTATATAAGATACTTAAATGCCCTAATTGAACTAATGCATAATTCTGGCTTAATCTAAACTCTGTCTGTGAAACAGCAAATCAAAACAGCAGCATTAAATATACAATCACATCATTTTCAGAATGATCACTTTCACCTGTCGGCCAGCAGGGGGCGATGTTAAGCCATACTTTTGTGCCAAATTCACATTTCATTTGCCATTTAACCTGAGGGCAGGGGACTAAGTATGTGCTAATGATATATGGCATCCTGTGCTGGTTTAATTTCCCCTGTCAGACCTTCCTCTCTGTCAGACGCACCGCTGTATACACATCTAAGATGACCCAGCTCTCACCTCCAGTGTGGTGAGCACAATCTTATCCACGGAGGAGAAGCACGCCTCCCAGAGCATCTGTGTTCGCTGTCTCAGTGCCAGCACCCTGTCAATGCCCACCGCCCGCACCGTAGACGGGACCTGAGGGAACAGAGTGACAGAACTAAATGATGTAAGTCCAAAACCTCAGTGTCGAGTTTCTACCTGTGGACCACCTCCACAAACTCTCTCAGACACAAATGTGCTGCAGTGACAAAAGTGTGTTGCACTGATCTTAAGCTACATCCTAAGACACTTAAATTTACTGTAAAGCAAAAGTACTGTAGTCTACTAAACATTTATTTTATTCAAAATATATAATTTACAAAATTTATCTAAAAAATGCTATAAAATCAAACACACTTGTCTAACCAAACTGTAGTAGAAGTAGAAGTTGATTACACAAATATTGAAGTTCCCATGAGATTTTGTTTAGAAAGAGTTTTGATTATAAAATATTGAAGTAAATTTTGTAATATGAAACATGACTACTCCTGCTAAAAGGAACTTAAGTTTTCATTATAAAATAATGTCTGATTTCAAACTAGTTTTCACAGGATAAATACTGAGGGTGTAAACCTTCTAATGAGACTTAATTTATGATGATTAATAAAATATGTGATAGAAAAAAACAATAAAAAAGAGCGTCAAGCGCCCTGATAACGGGATGCTAACAGCTAAGAAGTTAAAGGAATTGTTCGTTTTATAAATGATTTGATTAACAAAATTATTTATACTGTGTATATATATATATATATATATATATATATATATATATATATATATATATATATATATATATATATTTGATATTACAGTGTTTTTCTATATTCTGACAGTAAATTAAGTGGCAACAAACCTATATAAAGTTTCAGTCATGGATAGAAAAAAATGTATGTGTTCCACTTTACAAGAACATGAAATACTAATATGCCCATAATTATAAAATGCTTGTTTTTCAAATTATTTAGCCAAAGTCTTTAGTTGAATGCTGATTATTATTGAAGCAATGCAATGCAATGCAATGCAAAAAAAAAAAAAAAAAAAAAAAAATGGCAGAGAATCCAGAAAATGGTTTTCTTTTAATAAAGCTTGCATCTTAAGCATACTGTAAATGACTAGTAGTGACAGTGAAAATCAAGTATAGTGTTAGTTCAGGCAGGCCACGTCAGAAAATGAAAATATTAAAGTTATTTGAAGTGATGAAGTAAAGAGAGAGCCACAGAAGAGACTATGTGCAGAAATGACAGAGGTAATCCATTTTAATTGATTAAATTGAAAATGTATTAAAACTATTTTAAATGTATGTTTTGTTTTGTTTTTTAGATTTTTTTATACACTGAACAAAATTATAAATGCAATACTTTTGTTTTTGCCCCCATTTTTCATGAGCTGAACTCAAAGATCTAATACTTTTTCTATGTACACAAAAGGCCTATTTCTCTCAAATATTGTTGACAAATCTGTCTAAATCTGTGTTAGTGAGCACTTATCCTTTGCAGAGATAATCCATCCACCTCACAGGTGTGGCATATCAAGATGCTGATTAGACAGCATGATTATTGCACAGGTGTGCCTTAGGCTGGCCACAATAAAAGCCCACTCTAAAATATGCAGTTTTATCACACAGCACAATGCCACAGATGTCACAAGTTTTGAGGGAGCGTGCAATTGGCATGCTGACTGCAGGAATGTCCACCAGAGCTGTTGCCCATGAATTGGATGTTCATTTCTCTACCATAAGTCGTCTCCAAAGGTGTTTCAGAGAATTTGGCAGTACATCCAACCAGCCTTTTGTGTACATGGAAAAAAAATCTTAGATCTTTGAATTCAGCTCATGAAAAATGGGGGCAAATACAAAAGTGTTGTGTTTATAAATTTGTTGAGTGTAATAATAATCATAACACCAAAAAAAGGACACTTTGTAGGATTCAGTAAAGTATGCTTCTGACAAAAAAATAAAAAAATAATCCCAAACCTATAAGCAGTGACAGAAAATTTTACAGAACCAATACCCTTGAAGGCAATAAGCTGTTATAATAATAATAATAATAATAATAATAATAATCAACCCAATTATGATGCTTGAAACAGCTTTTTAAAAATCATTTATATCTGCTGTTATTGAAACGGTCTTTAATTTTTTCTAGTGTAAATTGTGTACATTATGCCGATGTTTACTTTGTTCTTTCTCATTTAAAGTAAACCCAACAAAAAGTATTTGGAGTGTTTTAAGTGTCTTATTTTAATATAAATAAAACTGCAGATTATGATTTAAAATCATTATATTATGAAATAATTATTGCATCTAGGTAGTTTGACAA
>VTFQ01000009.1:41908478-42144720 GCA_036281575.1 Ancherythroculter nigrocauda | reverse complement strand
ATTACATTAGTAGATCATGCAGTCATACTAATGCAGACAAGGACCCCTGGTGGAGAGTTGACTTGCTGGATGTCTACAGGGTAACCAGTGTTAGCATCACTAATCGTGGAGATTGTTGTGCAGAGAGAATAAATGGTGTTCAGATCCGTATCGGCAACAGCCTGGCAAATAATGGCAACAATAATCAGCTGTAAGTATTGTCTCTCTCTTAATACTTACACAAATGGTTAGAAAAATAGTAAATAAGATAAAATTACTTTGAATAAATCCTTTTAACACAAACTGACAGTATATTTATTATGCTTCATGTCGTTTTGATTCGCCCCTCTCTATTTCTCTGTTACTGTGTTTCTTCACAGGGCTGCAACTGTTGAGTCCATCCCACCTGGAGACACAAAAACATTTGAGTTTAAGCCTATTAAGGGGCGATATGTCAACATTATTATACCTGGACGCAATGAACATCTCACACTGTGTGAGGTTGAGGTGTTTGCAGATGAGAAATAAAAGGAGAGAGACATGGTGTGTAGACATTTTGTACTATTTGTACTGTTTATACCATGTGTATGTTTGCTTAATGTTTTTTTTTTTCTGTTTTCATTGCCAGATTAAGTGGAATAAGATGATGTTACACCACAGTCCTCTGATCCTATAAGCAAAATACCAAACTACTTTTTTCTGAGCAATACTATTTTTGCACTTTTTTCATTACTTTAATTTTACCTATGTACCTTTTATTCTTAAGAGCTGTTTCAGTAAAGGTTTGAAATAATTTTTAAAATGCACCTGTTTCTCAACCCTAGTTTGATCAAGTGGGTTGCGTATTTACCCATCTTTGTTTATCTTTGCTTTCTACATGAATAAATTACTTCAGCATTGCATGTTGTATTTCATGTTTCTGGATCAAAAAGGCTCATTTAGATATTCACAATGAGGAGGAGGTGTAGTGTTACATAGCTACCCATCTAGAGTTGAGGAGCTGGTAACAAAGTAAAGAATAATTTATTTATTTATTTTTATTTATTTATTTATTTTATTTTTATTTTTATTTTTTGAAAAAGAGATAGAATTGGTAAATCATAGAGACAACAGGCATATCCAGCTTTCTGTCCCAAAATCAACACACAGTGTCTTATTCTGACAAATATTTTAGAATTTGTACTTGCCGCAAGTTTGTAGTATTCAAAGACAGAAAGTGATAAAAAAAAGTGCAGGTCAGTGTTATTAATTTTAATATAAATATAACAAAATGAAGATAAAAATGAAAATAATTATTTTATTAAAAATAATTGCATCTAGACAGTTTGACAAAACTGTAATTCTGAGACCAAAACATTCATACTATTCCTGCAAAACACGTGACATAATGCAAACATCCTGATCACAAGATCAAACATTAAGTATTTGAACACATAATGAGAATCTCCTGCACAAGCAAGTTCTGTTCACAGGAAACAAGTAATGGATAAACTGAAATGTTAAACTTGAATGCACTTCAAAAGCATCTGTGAAATGTGCACATATAATTAAAATAATCTTTTATTTTGATATGAGAAGACACAACTGCCACTGAATCAATTTACTCGATCACAATATGAGTGAATGAATTCTGCACCAATACTTCATCAAGTCTTCCTGTGTTGAAAAAGGATTTATAAATAAATATGGATTTATAAATAATTATAATTTGTATACATGGAAAGTTATCAATGAAACACTTTACAGAGCATAAGACAGATGTTTTTACCGCCATAAAAACGAATCATTAATCAACATACAGATGAGTGAAAGCACTGTCTCATCACCTTATAATTGAAATGAGAAATAATCTCAGATAAATGAAAGAAAATCTCCCATATTTCCAGAAGAGAACAGCAGTAAAAAAAGTACATGTCTTAGTTTACCTGAAATATTCTGATACCTGATTACATTCCAATAACTGTAAGTCAAGTCACCTTTATTTGTATAGTGATTTTTACAATACAGATTGTTTCAAAGCACTTTCATAGTGATAAACATGAAAAATAGCAGAATCAATTATGGCAACTCAACTATGGAGACAGTTGTGAGGCCAATGTGAGGTCACAGCGCACTCACTGTGTGCTCATACCAGTAACCCCCACTGCAGAACACACAAGATCCAGGGGACGGAGACATGTAGGTTAAGGGATATGTAAAGTGGGAGGAGTTGGATCTAGATCTTGTGTTCTGCAGTGAGGACCATCTCGCTTATACTGTGGGCTCACCATGTGAGACCACTGTGATATCATTGTGTTAAACTCTCATTCTGTTAGTTTAGTGTGAGTTCTCTGTGACCTAACATTTCTCTAATATTGGTCAGTTATATCACAAACATCGTGTAGAAGTTCATATTTTATTTCCAACAACAAAGTCATCAAAAATGTCAATGAAGTCAGTTTGATTACTGAAGCCAGGTGATTCTACACCTGAGCTAGCAGGATGGCTGGTTCACATGTACCTGGCCATGTGCCAGTACTCTGGTAACACAGGGCCAGGCCACAGCGCATATTCCTATTAAAATATTATATGAGCAGGTAGCAATAGTGAATAGTATGTGAATAGGTAGCAAATCCTGCAGTATCCACGTTTTTCCAGTGTTCAGAAACAGGAAGTATACGGTGAGCAACATTTGAACTGCCTCCTCTCAACCTGCTCAACATTTTGCTCACATATTAATCACACTGTCAGTATCACAGTACGAAGATTGAATTCACAATGATCTCACGTATTACTCACACTGTGACTATCGCAGTATGAGAATCGTGTGATGTCACTGTGATCATTGCTTGATCTCATGTGTTGACTGGGATGTCATTATTCAGCATTAGTAAGTTTCACAAGTTCACCTGCCCATTCAGTCTTAATAGTTAATGGTAAACAAACTTGGCTTGCTGTCCTTGAAGGAGGCTTAAACCTGAGGCTCGGATCAAGCTCCGAGTTAAACCCCCCCTATAACAACACTGCATAGAAGGAGATTAACACTCTGAGGTCTAAAAACGCGCCGGCGCGTTTTGCAGTTTTTTTTTCACATTGCAGCAAAACAGACTTAAAATACTCCGTCATTTTTTGTCATAGAGACATAAGTAATATATCAATTGAAACTATAGAATGTCTTCTTTTTTTTTGTGTACACTCACAATCAAAAATAAAACTTTGTGCTTTTTAAAAATAAATAAAATATACAGGGTGTGCTGTCCTGCCGTCTCCGTCTCTGCAAACATCGTTCTAAAACGTCACTAAAAGTAACTAAAATAGATGGCTTATACATGCTACATGGACATGAGAGATATGTCTTTGGAAAGCTTTAAGTGTCTACTTTTAAACAAAACAAATAAATTCTAAAACAAATATTCTCCCTTTATGTAATCAGTATAAAAGTAAAGAGAGGTACTGTTTCTCCTGTCTGACCTAATTATCTTTAATGTGTGCCCGCCCACGCGCAGAGCGCTCTATTCATAAGATAATGTGCTGAGGCGATTTATGCAAACTGTAAACGCCCCTAACAGCGTCTTAAAAAGCATCAAGTTTCATCAGATTCATTCGCTTTCCTTCGCGTTTGGAAGATGGCACACTACACAGGTGAGCAGGCTCTTCAGATGGTCCTGGACAGTGAGGAAGAGTTCACTCTTTCCTCGGAAGAACACGACTCTGACGATGAACGTCTGCATTTGAAGAGCGACTTGATCCAGCTGAAGATACAGTTTCTGATGAGTAAGTGATTTAGTTTTACTTAAATTATTTGACGTGTTTTTTTTCTATATAAGCGTACATATATATTTGCCTTATATTTACATCTATCTATATAACTAGCTATATATATAACGTTATCTCATAAAAACGCTTATAAATAGAATGCTTTTCTGTTGATATACTTAAATTATTTGACGTGTTTTTTTTTATATATAAGCGTACATCTATATTTGCCTTATATTTACATCTATCTATAAATATATATATAGCGTATCTAAGTACCGTATATGATAGGCGTGAATGTGCTAAAATATGCTTGGTTGTGAAATGCGCGAACATGATGCTATTTGCTAAATGTGCTAACTGATATAGCAGACTGTAAACGTTTACACATTCGCACACTTTGTCCGGTAATGGCCAATTGACAGACATATACAGCATGCTTGTATACCTGTTACTTTCCTGTCAGTTATGCATAGCTAATGGTATGAGAGTATTATCTTATATGCTAATAATAAGTTTTTTTTTTTGACATTTTTTTTTTAGGAATGTGGATCCATCACTCTCACATTCACCTGCAATTCCCAGGAGGGCACGCAGCAACACAGGCGGAAATGAGAAGAGTAAGTACACTTTACCCACTATATGGTAGGCCTATATTGAAATCTGTAAGATTTTTCATGTTTTTAAAATAAGTTTCGTCTGCTCACCAAGGCTGCATTTATTCAATTAAAAATACAGTAAAAACAGTAATATTGTGAAATATTATTACAATTTAAAATAACTGTTTTCTATTTGAATATATTTCACAAAGTCATTTATTCTTGTGATGTCCAGCATCATTACTCCAGTCTTCAGTGTCGCATGATCCTTCAGAAATCATTCTAATATGATGATTTGCAGCTCAAGAAACATTTATTGTTTACAATTGTTCAGAAATGTTTCATAAGTAGCAAATCATCATATTTGATGATAATATTTGATGATAATATTCATAAGATTCATATTTGATGATAAATATTTGCAGAGCTCTGTGTGTGTCGTCACAGAAAGCAGCTCCAAAACAGACCAAAAGTGACCATGTACCGGTTCCAGGAGCAGAGCTGACATCAGATGCAAGAATAATGCCACCGCTGGTCGTCGGAACTGCATGCTTTGCAAAGTACAGCTTGGTAAAAGGCAAGACACACCTTGGAAATGCCAGGCATGTGACATTTACTTGTGTCTTCAGTTGAACTGTTTTCAAAAATGGCACACAGATGTGTGACTGTTCAGATTCTCTGTTCACCACCTCTCACTGACCATTGGGCTGCAAAGATTATCTATATGTGATCAAGCAGGTTATGTATAGGGTGTAAAAGTGGGCTTTTTTTTATAAACCTTACCTTTATTTGCCTGTACACAAAAAATGTGCCTTTGACCCTAGTTTATATGTGGATTATATTGTTAACTTTATTTTAAATAAAAAGAAAAAAAACAATGATATGTCTTGTCTTTGCATTTTCTTAGTTGACTCAGTCACATTCCTGACTGAATGGCTCATTATGCGGCTCATTAGGGGCAGGGTCTTAATCTCCCCAGGTGTAAATCACTTCATTATTCATGAAGAGTCACACCTCTTCGCATATGGCCTACCTAAACAAAAAGTGTCTTAGAAATTTAAAATCAATACAATGTTTTATGTGTCAGAGTAGGGAGGATCATTTCCACATCATTTTGAAGCAAAAACTCTACACTAAAATATACAATTCTCAAAAGTCTTGTGAAAAAACATTTAGTATGCATTTTGAGGTATTGTTTCAGTACTTTTTTTTTTTGTTTTTTCAATAACCACGCATAAACATTATTCCTTTAAAAACACAAACATGTACATACATGTTCCTCACATATTATTGTAGCCTAGTTTGTGCTGAATACAGTGTAATGACACTTTTGTCATTAATATGTTTATAACCAACTGATAAAAGCACAAATGTCAGGGCATGTCAAAACTTCTCCAGGGCCCAAAATCAGCCTCAGACTCCAGAGGGTTAAGAGAAATAGAGAAGGAGATGGGGAGGAGTTGGGATGCTGGAAGAATTGTCGCTGGGACTGCTATATAAGCTCTTAATGATGATTGACAGGACTGAATGTTTAGGCTCCTCCCGAATCTACATTTGAAACCACATTTCATGAGTTTGCCTGCGCATTCAGTCTTAATAGTTAATGGTAACTCCAATACAGGAAGTGGAACTGGCATGGGAATATTTTCAATACATTTTTCTGTCCATCTCCAAGAAACATGTTCCCATTAAGAAGTTCAGGATCAGTGGTAGGGACAATGCCTGGTTTTCAGATAGTCTTTCAGAGTTAATACATTTAAGAAATAAATCATGGGCGCAAGCCTGTTTTTCAAACGCCCCTGCTGATTGGTCGAAATTTAAAACACTAAGGAATAAGTGCACATTGATGATTAGAAAGTCTAAATCAGAGTTTTATTTAAAGTCAGTCACAGAGAATTTAAATAACTCCTCAAAATTCTGGAAATTAATTAAATCCTTGTCAGGGACTCATGTAGCCTCTAGTCTTCCTGAATATATTCAGGTTGACGGAGATAAATAAAAGATAAAGCTGCTGTGATCAACCAGTTAAATAAACACTTTATTCATGCAGGGTCTGTATTTGACAATTTGAGTATAAATACAGTTGTCTCATGTTCTGTGGTTACACCAGTGGTTGGAAATCTGGATGTGTTTGTTTTTAAACCTGTTTCAGTAACTGAAGTTTTTAAAGCATTGAAAGGCATTGACCACAAAACATCTGTAGGCCCAGATAACCTAGATCCTTTTTTTTTTTTTTTTTTAAGGTGGTAGCGGACATTATTGCAGAGCCAATTACTCATACTCATACTCATTACTCATTACTCGAATTCTATACCTAAAATTTGGAAAGCTGCTATGTTCTCCAATTATTTAAAGATGGTGATCCCTCAGACAGAACAACTACCGTTGGATCTCCAAACTCTCAATCTTGGCCAAGGAGCTGCACAGTTCTGAGCCGGATTTGATGCAATATGGCAACTGACCTCGCCCTCAGGGCAACAAATGTATGCAATTTTGGATGCAACCTTAGTGTAAATAGAAACTGTTGCTATTTAAACTTAGTGTAAATAACATATATCGCTAAGAAAATATGCTATTTTCACTCAGTGTACACAGAATATAGCATCAATCGCTATTGCACTTAGTGCAAATAGCCTCTGCAATATTATATTTACTGAGCTTTACGTAGTTCCTCTTAATTAATGAGAATGTAAACACAACCAAAAAGTACAAATAAACATTGCACAAATGAAAATTAATACTGTTTACTTTGAGCACACACCTTTTTTAAACTGACATGAGAAAACTACAAAACCACATTAATCATGTTTCAATTGTACTTTTTTTTCAATGATACAGTATCACATTATTACATTGATCAGTAAATACTGTTGAACTGTACCTGAATACAACTTAAATCCTATTAAATTGTGCCTGCAAGAACTTCACACTAAAAAGTGATTTGTTAAGGGATTGTCAGTTAAGTTGCATTGTCAGATAATATAAGATAGTGGTCACCAAACTATTTGAGCCCAAGTTCTTCAGGCTGCCTGATGAAAGGCAAGATCTTCTTATTGAAGAGTTGAGAGAAAAAGACAGCCCAGATTGTACTTTCAACTTAAGGCATTTTATTTAGGCTAACTGTATTTGAATTACATGAAATGCTTTGCTGCACCGATCTGATTCTCAGTACTCAATAAGACTTGATTTTCCTGCTAGACAAAAACTGAGATCAAGTGTCCTGCAATAAAGCAATAAAACTCAGAGAAGATCTCAAAGGAATAGCATAGGACAACGCCTTGCCCTCACAACATCTACAGGATGCAAACCCCCCCATTCAGAGGACATGCTCAGCTTGTCTTTGTTTCATAAAAGAAATTTAGCCAAAGAATAAGATGAATCACATCACTATACTTTGAAATTGTTCAAGTTGGTGCTAAGAAGGTTTACGACTGATGTCACAAATGGTGTAAACAGCACTGGTTAAGGCTCAGTATTATAAAACATATCTTTTACCTTGGTCTTATTTCAGACTTTAATATTACTGTACTCGTTTATGTTGTTCAGTGTCTCAAAAGAGACTGAAAAAACAAACAGACCAAAAATGTATCTTTGTGCTCTCAATCAGACCTGTGTTTGTCCAACCTTTCTTTTCATATCCAAATAGATTCTCAGAAGAATGTAATTGATGACATCTTAGCCCAAAATAAGAAAGTTGTGTCCAATTCTATATTGTAGTCACAAAAAAACTTTAAATGAATTGAGCAAATGATTTGACCCAACATTCACAGCATCATAGTCTATAACTGGTTTCCAGTTTAGCCTGTTGCTGTGAACACAATGCAATGCCATCACAGCTGAAGAAACTTCAAGAGGCCATTCAAACATCATTGCACTCATAGATACATGGCTTCCCAGTGTAAAACTGGAACTAAATTATGCAACACAAATTATGGTAGGATAGATACCACCCATCTTCTACACAAAAATACAGAACACACACACCCCACTACAACCTCACCACATCTCTAACTGGCATAGATCATAAGACTAACTAGGCTAAAATTGTTCACATAATGCAAATCTAGCATACATCATTCACCTTCATACATATAGGGCAAGGGAAATTATTGCCATAATTTCTTTTCTTTTTTTCAATTTTGAGGTGTAATATAGAGGACATGTGCATGGTTTTAGTCACACATCAGTTAATAGAATTTCTGTTCATTCAAATTCAAAATTCAAAATCTAAATGAGACCTATTCAGAAATGCAACTGGTCTCTTTGGACAAAATGTTTATTATGTCCAGTCCTTGGCATTGTTGCAAACTAGGAGATTTAACTAAACAGTTAGAACTGAAATGCAGGCATTTCTGTCAATCTGTTACATAATTTCCAGTCAGATCCGCATTCTTGGGTGTGACTTAGCCTGTACATCAAATGCACAGATGATGGTTGTAAAAGCTAAACAAGAGATTTTAAATCTCTTTTTCTGTAAATTCCATTCTCTAATTGACTTGATTGAAAACTTAGTTTTGCATTAAGGATTTGCAGTTAAAACAACTAGTATAGACAGTTTTATAATTGTAATTATGAAATTGTGCATTTCTATGTTTAAGTATGTGATATATTTAATTATGAATACCACTGGTAAATATACTATTTATTTTGACTCTTTGCTACCATTCCTTTAACTCATCCAGAACAAGTCTAAATTCCACTATCTTATCACAATGATAGTGAAGAATCTGGTGATTAAATGAGACCTGCTCACTAAAGATAGGACTCTGAAAAGGAGACCTTCTTTACCACTTGCACTCTTGACATGTACATCATGTTTAATTTTGTGTTATCCTGTTTTTCCAACAACCCAATCTTACAATAACACCAAATTCATCAGTGTTCAAGTATTGAGTGGTCACTCAGAAGTTGTTCAGGTGTCCTGCACGCAATGGAGCATCATCAGCGAAATGAATCCTTCACCCATGGAGATTTGACCTGCTCAGCAAACCAAACCTTCTACTTGAAGGTAACCGAGGACTTCTCACAGGATCAATTAATCCTGGGGCGGACACAGGCGTTTCCGCAAAGTGTAATGAGACGTTCCTGACACGTTCTGCTCATGTTGACCAACACAACAGACTTGGTACAACCAGTCATTCTACAGACAGAATACCACCACAGCCAAGTGCAGGTGGAAGCAAACCTGACCAAGAGGATCACAGACCAGCTGCTACAGCATCCAGTCAGCACAGTACACACCTAAAGGGACTGTGTGTCACAGAGTTGGATTCTGCAGTACTTTTATCTTAATGTTCAAACTGCCTTAATGTTGTTATTTCAGGTGACGACTTGACTCCTGCACCCATCGACTGACACTGCTAGATGCCAGCCTATGAACACTCTGAAAACAACACCCAAATATATGGAAGCAGGAAATGTCCAAAAGTGCCCCAAGGGGCTAGGGGAGGACTGTAAGACTTGATTTTCCTGCTAGACAAAAACAGAGATCAAGTGTCCTGCAATAAAGCAAAAACTGCAATATAGTGCCCTGCAATAAAGCATTAAAACTTTTCTGGAGAGAATATCTCAAAGGAATAGCATAGGACAACGCCTTGCCCACACAACATCTACAGGATGCAACACCCCCCCCCCCCCCCCCCTTTCGACTCAAGTCACCGAAAGTCCTCCATATTATATGTTTAATGTAACTTGTGTATCTATTGTTTTTACCTTTCATGTTTGGTATCATTTTTAATGTCTCAGTGCCATTGGTGAAATGGTCTCAATTTCACAGCAGTCACTGGTATTATGAAGAAGATTGGAAACTAAGGAGAATTCTGTTCTCCTTTTGGGTGTTGAAAAACCCACTCCTCTCCCCAAAACAGGTGTTGGTCTGTAGCCAGAGACTCCCATGCAGTGATGGGAAAGTGCCTTACAAACACTAATCCACCACTGTGTGCATGTGCATTTCAATTGATGCTATGCATTCATTATTTCTGAATTGGCTTCTAATTGTCCAACTATGTAATTGGCATGATACACTTTTACTTGACAAATAAAATGTTATATTTGATTTACTCTGGATTCTTCTGAAATCATTATGACTAGTAGATTATTGGAGTCCGTTATTTCAGGACAGGTCAAACTAGAGAGCCCTATGAAAGGAGCATGTTAGCACATCATGGGACTTTTGAGTTTGTCTGTTGTTGAATTAGCAAGTTGCAGTATTGTGACTAAGAAAACTGTATTTTTGTATGAACAAGCATGTGAGCGGTTTGACTCAAATGCATTAGTAAACTCTGCACCCTCTGACTAAGAATCATAAACTGGCGAATTTATGTCTGTGAGAATGCAGTTGGCCAATGCAAATTCTCTGAGCGATGATGGTCCATAATGAACGAATAATTGAAAATATGGGATACCCAGAATAATCAAATATCTAAATTAATACATAACAAATGATTAATTTCTAATTGGAAACACAACCTAAGAGTAATAATCATTTGAAATTGGAGTCAGATTAAACGAGTGAAATTAAGTGAACTTCACAGAGGCGCTGAAAAGGCATACACGCGATAACCTTCGCCCAAGCCATCGGATTCCGTTTTTGGGCCAATAGGGGGTTCCTTACAAAAGCGATTTACATCATACAATTACCAGGTGATAATCATTTACCTTATAACCCTTTCAGTGGGATGCACAATATACAGTGGGTGCAATTTTGTAATTATTACTTAAAATACAATTTATAACTGTGCAAATACAGAAAGCACAAACATTTGTGTCAGTTTGTTATGTTAAAAAGCAGAATACTGAAAGTACAAGGGTAAAATCTATCCATGAGACAAGAAATCCGACAGTCGACATGTTATAAATATTGACATAACACAAGAAAAATATATAACGGACACTTTCTGTAGATGCAATAATGGAATATTGTGTTTTTATGTGGTTCTTGAAATGAAGTTAACTTTGGCCACATATATTAAATCTTTTTATTTAATGGAGAAAACAAATCACATTTACTAGGGCTGTCTCAATATCAGCTTACAAAAATGGAGACTCTTTTGTAATAGGTCAGTTTAATATTGATTTTTCAGATATGACATAAGACTTTGGTTGGGAGGGCCTTAATTCAGCAATAAATAGAGCATCATTTCTGAGCACAATATTATTCAACTAGACTCTCTTCACAGACTGCTGGTATGTATTAATATTCATATTTATGTTTAATAGTGCCATTAATAGTGCTATTTTTACTTTGAAATGTTTTGACAGGGCATAGTATTCCTTATATGAACAATATATTGGATAAATAATAAATATAGCAATTGTTTATAAACAAATATTAATAATGCCATTTATTTATTTTATAAAAACACAATATTTTGTTTAAAAGCAGATAAGTTGTGAAGGTCTTCTGTGAGGTTGATACATTGATGAATTCCAGGTGAGTTGAATGTTTATGCACTCTCTACACCAGGGTAACTTTATAAATAGAATTATAATTGGAATGAAAAAAGGTAATTTGTTGAATACAGTTTTTACATAAATTTGGTATAACTTTCACTAGTGATAAATTTGCTAATCACATTAAGTATACTAAATGAAGCCTAGGTGCAGAGTTACATTTAAGCTATTTTAAGGCATGAACTTTTTTTTTTTTTTCCCACAGGAAAAAATGTATTAATGTTATTTTGGTGATCAAAGATGAGTTTTAGGGGGGGGGGAAATAATTGACTACAGGGGGACTTTAAGTTGCCTTGGCATGTGGTATCCAAATTGTGTTACACAATAATGAATAATTTTCTACATTTTTTTCAAACTCTGCCTATTTCTCTTTTATGAATAATTAGCAAGCTTTGATGGCAATTAAAATATCAGCTGCCCACACAAACGTGCTCTTATTTTTAGTGTATTTTACAAAAATATTGTATACAAAAATTGTATTAAACAATATTCATCTCTTATAACCATTTATTTATATATAAAATTAAAAAATATATTAGAAAAATATAAGAGCAAACTCAGCAAAGGCATTTAAAATCCAAAGAACGGAGGCAGGTTAGTCACATTACACTGATTTTACTGTAAATCATGGGGCTCTTCTATACTATTACTTTATTACAATAGCAATGCATGTGTTTCCTTGTTTACATGGGATTGAGAAATGGAAAATTATTCCTTCATATGCTGAGATGAGGTGATGTGTTGTTGTGTCTTATATCAGGATGGCCATACGTGTGATTGTGTTTCTAACACTTACTGGGCTGTGCGTCGCTGCTTCCAAAGGTACGTTTAGAATAATACAAGTAAAAATACCTGGATTTAAAAATCTGTAACCATTGCGTATCATTACATATCAATCAGATTAATTTATTAATATTATAGTCTGAAAAATGGTAATTGAAACCATTTTAATTATTTTTACTTATTTATATTTGTTTATTTTTTTATTGCTTTGAACCTGTCTTATCAGTTTTTTAATCAGTTTCATATCATATTGAACAGAGAATCTTGCTCTTCATGCCAAGGTTGTGCAGTCCTCCACACACAACCCACAGGGAGTTGCTCAACATGCAGTAGATGGAAACAGAGACTCAACTTACGGGAAGAGCTCATGCACTCACACTAATCCTGAGTTTAATCCATGGTGGAGAGTTGACCTTGGAAATGTATACAGTGTAAGCAACGTTACCATCACTAATCGTGGAGACTGTTGCAAAGAGCGGCTTAAAGGAGCTCAGATTCGTGTTGGTAACAGTCTGGACAACAATGGAAACAACAATGCGCTGTAAGAAATGTTTCAATTGTTCTGTCATCTTCCCATGTTTATGATGTTCAGTCTGATTTAATAAAACAATATTGAACCTCCTCCACAAACCAACCAGTCAGAGAGCCACAGCCATGGAGATGTACTTTACTTGAACATATTTTATCCAGACTGTGATTAGACATTTGAAAGTTTAGACCCCTGTTTCTTGTAGCAATGCAATATAAAACATGAACAATAATTTCTATTGTGAAGAGTGCTGTACAAACCTTTTGATTTCAATAGACTTATATTGAATTTGTTAGACGTGCATTGTGTTGTGAGGCCTCTGGTTTTCATTTTAACACTGTTCTTTATGTATTTGCAGGGTTGCAACTGTTCTCACTGTTCTTGGTGGCACAGAAACATTTTCATTTGAGCCTGTTAATGGCCGATATGTCAACATTTTTTTACCTGGGAACAATGAAATCCTTACACTGTGTGAAGTCGAGGTGTTTGCAGGTAAGGGACAGAGAGAGAAGAAAACTCTGTAATAGGATATACTTATGTATTTATTAATGTTTGTGTATAACTGTTTATAACTCTTTTATTAACAGATAAGTACACACCACCGCACATTTGTAGTCCAAGTAAGTGTTCTTCATTACTTTGTGTTGTTGTCAGTAAAACATATATATAATATTCTTACTGAACATTCAGAAACCAATAAAGGATAATGTACATCAAGACAGTTGTTATCACAAAATAAACCTGACAGGGTGATTATTACATGGCTGCTAGCCACAAATAAATAATTCTGGACACAAAATTTTTAAATATTTTATTAGCTCACTTGTAACAAATGCAAAGCTTTCGTGAAGAAAAATGTACCTAGCAAGACAAACGAACAAGTTCAAATAAGACAAACATTTAAAGGATAATGTACAGTCAGGTACACCAAATAAATAATTACATGGACATATTGATTTGTGATTAAATTCTTGCCTGTTTATTATCTTTACAATCCATTACAAAAACAATCATTCAGGCGAACACTACAGTACTCTTAAGGTGCAATATGTAATATTTTTGCAGTAAAATATCCAAAAACCACTAGGCCAGTGTTATATATTTTGTTCACTTGAGTACTTACAATATCCCAAATGTTTCCAACTATTTGTAAATTGTAAGAAAATTGCAATTTTAACCAAGGCTCCGGGACGTGTGAGGAGTCACCTGTCAATTGCGTCATACCCGCGTTACCCTCGGTTTCCGGTTTGATTTTGTAGAAACCATGGAAACGTCAAAGACACTTTAATATATTACATGTTTTAATAGACAAGGGAACAACTGTTTTGATATATTTATAAACAGAAAACAAATTATTGTTATATAGCTCAACACATTTAGTCTTATTGTTTAAATCTAATTTTCTAAATCTATTGTTTAAATCTAAATTTTTTGTGAGTGCCATGCTTTACCATGCCTCAGAGAAAAAACACTATTTTGTGAAGTAGCTAACATAGCGTAATCTGATGCAGCTTTATTTTTAGTTACAGTAATACATAATTTTCTCCATCATACAAAACGTTTTAAAATGAACTGCATGCCATTTATCAACACAATCATCCAGCATTTAATATGATATTGTAAAATCGATCTTACTGCAGTGTGTAACAGTGTCTCACAGCAGCTGCCGAGCGAACGCACAGAGTAACGTTATAACATCATTTTCAACACTCTTAAATGTATCTAATATGATAAACAGAGCTGCGTTACCTCATACTCATGACCGGAAAAGCGGAAGCGGCGCCGGCGACTGTGGCATAATAAAAGTCCCGCTGCTCATGAGGCGTGTGTTGATCAATCGCTCCAGCTCCTCGTTCAGCTCCACAACACTGGCTCCTGCTCTGCTTCATACTACAGTAACATTAATAATCACATCCATGAACATGATTTCTTCCCGAGTCCAATCCCTATTCTTTTGCACCGTCCGTTGAGGTGAAGACCACATGTCCGAAGATTCCGCTCTCAAACTTGGCATCATCAAGCTGTGCCTTTGTTTTGAATAGGCCTGTAGCGACCTCTAGCATACAAAATTATTACATACTGCACCTTTAATACTAAAAATACTTCAATACAATGAATAACTATAACAGAGACGCACAAGTTGTATTTGTATGAATCGACAGAGAGTGAGTCTGTGGTGTGATACAAGAAACATCAGAGAAAGACCGGCTTCAGAAACCCAGATAATCTGTCTGTTATACAGCGTTACTATTGATGACTGTCATTATATGGAAATATCAGACCTCAGAATGTCACAACTGACCCATCAGAGTCAAGCATTTCAGAAAGTCATGTTATAATCATTTGGATTACATGGCTTAGCATTATTTTGCCCATTATATTTGGATTATACTTTAGCACATTAAAGTAAATAAATAAAAAAGTTATTGTTTAGCCTTTCATTTTAAACAGGGAATCTTGCTCTTGGAGCCACAGCTGTCCAGTCTACCACATACCCTCAATCAGGACCCCAAAATGCTGTCGATGGCAACAGGAATTCAATTTTCAGTCGACTATCATGCAGTGCGACTAATGGGGACAGGAACCCCTGGTGGAGAGTTGACTTATTGGAAGTCTACAAGATAACCAGGGTTAGCATCACTAATCGTGGAGATTGTTGTGCAGAGAGAATAAATGGTGCTCAGATCCGTATCGGCAACAGCCTGGAAAATAATGGCAACAATAATCAGCTGTAAGTACTGTCTCTCTCTTGATACTTAAATAGTTAAAATGATTGAAAAAGATCATATAGATTTGAAAAAAATCCTTTTAATACACACTTGCCTTTGACAGAAGTATATTTAATATGCTTCATGCCGTTTTGATACACCCCTCTCTATGTCTCTGTTACTGTATTTCTTCACAGGGCTGCGACTGTTGTGTCCATCCCACTTGGAGAGACACAGACAATTGAGTTTAAGCCTGTTAGGGGGCGATATGTCAACATTTTTATACCTGGGCGCAATGAATATCTCACACTGTGTGAGGTTGAGGTATTTTCAGGTGAGTGATAAAAGGAGAGAGACATGGTGTGTAGACATTTGTACTATATGTACTGTTTGTACTATTTCTAGGTTCCCTTAATGATTTTTTTTTGTTCTGTTTTCATTGCCAGATTAAGTGGAATGAGATGATGTTACACCACAGTCCTCTGATCCTATAAGCAAAATACCAAACTACTGTTTTCTGAGCAATACTAATATTGCACTTTTTTCATTGTTTTCATTTGACCAATATACCGTTTATCCTTAAGATAAAAGATAAGTTTCAGTGCATATTCAGTAAAGGTTTGAAATGGTTTTTAAAATGCACCTGATTCTTAACCCCAGTTTGATCCAGGGGGGTATGCATTTACCCACCTTTGTTTATCTTTGTTTCTCTTTCTACATTAATAAATTACTTAAGCATTGCATGTTGTATTTCATGTTGTATTTCATGTTTTCTATTTAGATATTCACAATGAGGAGAAGGTGTAGTGTTATATAGTTACCCATCTAGAGTTGAGGAGCTGGTAACAAAGTAAAGAAGAATTAAATTTTTCAAAAATGAGAAATAAAAAAAGAAACATGGAGAGAACGAGTCAAACCTTCTGTCCCAGAATCAACAACACAACCATCAATTCAACCAGTATTAACTTTTAATTTTCTGTTAACACTAATTTTCTGTCAACACTTCTAAAAGGCAAATAAATATTGACTTACCATAACATCTGAAGAAAGAGAAGAAGATCAAACCTCTTGCTTGTTGCAAATCCCAATTTTCTGCTGAAAAGACACTCGCCAACTCGAGATGGGAGATCACGTCGGGGTCACCACTTTGTAAGGACCACCCGTCAGCCCAATGGCGGATTCTGATGGCCTGGGCCAGCGCCCCTGTGAAGTTCAGTTAAGTTTTAGAATTTAGTTTAAAGTTTAGCTTAGATGCCTGCTTAATCTGACTCCAATTTCAAATGATTATTACTCTTAAATCGTGTTTCTAATTAGGAATTAATTATTGGTCATGTATTAATTTAGATATTTGTTTATTCTGGATATCCCATACTTTCGATTATTCGTTCAATATAACTAGTTGTTTATTATTAAGTTTATTATTAAGTTTTGTCCAACTGCACATTTCACACACAAAGGACTCCAGTGAGATTGTGTTCTTTTATATCTTTGGGTTTTTCCAATCACAAGATTTTTTCACAAGTAAATGTGACCATTTGCTTATTTTCAGTGTTGCAATGTTGTTGCAGCAAAGCAAATAAACATGTAGCTGGACATTCTTTACCTCAGAATTTTAATTTACAGTCCTCTGTTGAGTACCCAAATAAAATTTGGATGATGTTATTCGAATTTAGGGTTAATCTCTTGTTGCGTAGGCAAACAAGGAGATCTTTAAAGTTAAAGCAAGGGATAGCATTCCTCATCTACGCTGCTGCTATCATGTCCCTGAAGCAATGTGGTTGTCTAATTCTCCAGCCCCTCCAGATTTCGGTCTCCGGTCTTAAATCTGGGTATGCCGACCCATTCTACAAAATGTGTCTATATGGGATGCGTCTATCTTTCCCTCAACACTTCTAAAAGGCAAATAAATATTGACTTACCATAACAGTTGAAGAAAGAGAAGATCAAACCGCTTGCTTGTTGCAAATCCCAATTTTCTGCTGAAAAGACACTTGACAACTCGAGATGGGAGATCACGTCGGGGTCACCACTTTGTAAGAACCACCCGTCAGCCTGATGGCAGATTCTGACGGCCTGGGCGAAGGTATAATGTGTGTACTGTATGTCTTTTCAGTGCCCCTGTGAAGTTCACTTAAAGGATTAGTTCACTTTTAAATTAAATTTTCCTGATAATTTACTCACCCCCATGTCATCCAAGATGTTCATGTCTTTCTTTCTTCAGTCGAAATGAAATGAAGGTTTTTGATGAAAACATTCCAGGATTTTTCTCCATATAGTGGACTTCAGTGGTGCCCAAATGGTTGAAGGTCAAAACTATAGTTTCAGTGCAGCTTCAAAGAGCTCTTCATGATCCCAGACAAGGAATAAGGGTCTTATCTAGAGAAACCATTGCTCATTTTATTAAAACTAAATAAAAAAATTCTATAAGTTTTAACAATAAATGCTCATCTTGAACTAGCTCTCTTCTTCTTCTTCTCTATTTCAACTCCAGCAGTGTAGACACTTCTAAGTGTATTACTGCCCTCCACAGGTCAAAGTTTGAACTAACTGTTATATACTTGCCCAGCGGTGATTCAGGAGAGGCAGGAAGTTCTAGAGGTTTCTTTCTTAGACTATCATTACATCTCTGAACATACTAATGTACTGCAATACATCACGCTTTTACTTTTTCTTTCCTTTAAATACTTTTTTAAACACAACCATGGGTGAACCAACTGTGGATTGAATCCATGAACTCTAATGCTGCGTTCACACCGAACGCGTCTGGGGCGTCAAATTCGCGCCAGACATGTCTAGTTGGACGCTTGAACATTTTGAAGTCAGACGCTTCAGACGCGCGTAAAATTCGCTCAGTTCGCGCGTCTAAACAAAGTGTGTTCAGACGCGAATTCGCGTCATGGGAGGGGCTTTCATCTCTTTCTGCACAGATCCTCTGAATAAACACATAATCTCGTCAGTTGGAAACCTGTAGCGGCAATTTAACTCGGTTATGCCGGCCGACTTTTGCTAGCTAGAAGGTGGGCTAGTATCAACGGCTAAAATCATGCAAAAAGTTTTACAACTAACTAGATTGTCCGATTTCTTCGCTTGTTCTCTTCCAGGCAAGGTCCTTTTTATTCCTGTCTCGATAAAAATATAATGACACATCATAGAGCTCAGGGTGGCCACACACAGCGACATCTTTGTTCTGGTCTCCACCACTGATCACATCATAAACACGTTACTACCAAAGCAGAGTCCCTGATTGGTTAACGCGCCGCGAATTTACCGCAAAGTTCAGATTTTTCAACTCGGGCGTTTGGGCGTCAGACGCTCAATTCGCGCGTCAGACGCGTGAACGCTCAATTCGCGCCACGCCATTCGCGCGTCAATGGCCGATTCGCGCCGCGCTAGATGCTTGATTTGTGCCACAGGACACCTAGACGCGCGTTTACATTGACTTAACATGTAAATCAGACGCCTCAGACGCCCCAGAAGATTTCTACTATTGTAACATTATAAATGTGTTTACTCTTTTTTTCCGTTTACATTCACTTTTGATCAATTTGATGTATCCTTGCTGAATAAAAGTATAAATTCCTTTTTTTAACAGAAATTTAGGCAGAATAACCAAGAGATGAAGGTGCTAATGGACCAGATGAGGAACCTCCTCTGGGACATCAATGTCATGCTCACCATGCAGAATGACCGCGGTACACTTCCTAGTAAACATCTGACCATCTTCTGTCAACCCTCAGTCTTCTCAGTGCATCTTCTCACATGAATAGCAGCAGACAGCAGACTGCCTTTCGTTCACTGCTCGTTCATCTCAAATGAGATCAGACTCAGCTGCTCTTTGTGGTCCTGCCTCATTTACAGTGTTGAATCCCAATGCTCTGATTAATAACTGATTCATCAAAGCACTGAATTAGCGTCAGTTTGAGCAGCAGGATGTAGCCATGCTGTCAAAGCCATGCTGATGATGTTGGCATGACTAGTGCTTACACTATGGTTTTTTTCAGTGATGTGTTTCACACTTACCAATTACCGATTCATACCATTAACTCTTGAGTTGGGGAACTTTTTTAAACAATTCATTAGAATCATCTGGAAAAGTCATTTGCCTGTGCATCAGTAAGGATACACTTTCCCATATACTTTTTTTTTTTTTTTTTTAAAGTTATATTTATCAGCTTTTTGTGCCTTTATTTTGGAGAGGACAGTAGAGAGCAGGCAGGAAAGCATTGGGCAGAGAAAGGGGGACAGGATCGGCAAAGGACCTCGAGATGGGAATTGAACTCAGGTCGCTGTGAACGCATTTGCGCCATATGTAGGCGCACTAACCACTAGGCTATTGGTGCCAACCTTTCCTGTATACTTTAATATAATTTTTATTCTAATAACCTAATTCAGCTTTAAACTATCTGAAAAAGTTTAAATATACAAAATACCAGATTTCTTGATGTTGAAAAGAGCAATGCCCATGTTATTGGTTAGTAGTTTTAGGAAAGACCAAAAAAAAGATACTTTTTACAAATTGATCCACACACAGTTTGTATTTTGGAATTATTTTATTGGTCATGTAATTACCACTTCAGTTGCTTGGCGACTCGCTGTCTTGTGTTAGTCCACAGCATCTTAGCACTACAAACTCCTCCAGTGAAACAGCAGCTGGAATGATTGACAGATCTGCAATGTTTTCTCATCCATGAAGCTGTCAGTCATATATTGAGAACTGGTCATAAGAGGCAAAAACCCCTTTCTTGTCCACCGACTGGCCATCACAAGCTAGCAGCCAGTAGCGGATGGGTAGAGATAAGTCAGTATCATTATGTGACCCGTCTCCGCTTGGCTCAGACACGCTCCAGGTCTTTGTACCTCTTGCGCAGGACGGACACGTGGTCCTTAAAGAGCACAGGGTCCAGGCGAAACTGAGAGTGCATTAGAGGCATGTAACCAAACCAGCTCGCAAAGGTGTTGACGCACTCCTGCCTCTGGGTAAAGTGCTCAGGGTTCGCCCATGGCGCCATCTTAGTGCCCTGAGAAGGGGACAGAAAATAAGATGTAAAAAATACATCAGATTTAGGCTAAGTCCTAATCCTAAAAACTCTCTGTTTTGGCCTGCCGTCATTGAAGGATTAGTCCACTTTTAAATAAACTTTTCCTGATCATTTACTCACCCCCATCCAAGATGTTCATGTCTTTCTTTCGTCAGTTGAAATGAAATGAAGGTTTTTGATGAAAACATTCCAGGATTTTTCTCCTTATAGTGGACTTCAATGGCCTCCAGACAGTTGAAGGTCAAAATTACAGATTCAGTGCAGCTTCAAAGGGCTTTAAATGATACCAGACGAGGAATAAGAGTCTTATCTAGAGAAACCATCGGTCATTTTCAAAAAAAATACAACTGTATATGCTTTATAAACACAAAACATAGCCTTGAACGTACTTCTGGTTTCTGCATTCTTCAAAACGCTTACGCTGTATGTCCTACGCCTTCCCAATTCAACTTACGAAAAAAAACAAAACTGGCACCGCGTTCCTTCCGTAAGTAGAATAGGAAAGGCGTAGGACATACATCATAAGCGTTTTGAAGAATGCGGAAACCGGAAGTACGTTCAAGGCGTTAATTTGTGTTTATAAAGCATAAACAGTTGTATTTTTTTCGAAAATGACCGAAGTGGACTAATCCTTTAAGGTGTTTTTTAATGTTTTAAGTGTGGATGAGAAACCTTTGGAAAATTAAGACTGAAAAAAGGGCATAATACAGCCTCTTTAAGAATCAAGTGTATATAAACTTTTGAACTGGTTAATTTGTGTAAATTCAGTTATACTAAATAAAAAATGACATGCAATTTTTATGATCCCTCTTTATTGTTAAAATGATTAGTATCTTGCTTGCTCTGCAAAGGCTGTGTACACTTATGAGCAGAATTGTAAGTACACAATGTTTACTCTAGCCTTACCTGCAGGGTCGGCATCTCTTTGTACTGTTTCCTCTGCGCCACTTTAATCGGTGGCAGGTGCGTCACAGAGGAGACCAGGAAATTCATCAGGATATCCTCACAGTTAGAGGTGCGATCCACCAGCGCACGCAGAGAGGAGGGCAGGTAGTGAGAGAACAGGTGATGGTAGTACCTGCGAGACGCAGAAGCATCAGCACATAATCAACAACACTACCTCCACTGATCACATGACAGAGCCTGATGAAGTGTAAGAGATGTCGACACGTTGTGTCTTGTCAGGATATGTCAGCTGCGGCCAATTACCTGTGATAAAACGCAGCTCCGGTGAGGACGATGGAGTACTCGTTGGTCCATTTAGAGGTGTAGCCCCAGGCTTTTTTTACAGGGTCCCAGAAATGGCTTCTGGGAGGGTAGCCAACAATCCTTTCGGGAAAACTCCGCCACACATGGAAAGCAAAATTGATCTGGAAGAGTCAGATTAGAAAGGAAAACATGAATTAGCTATTTCACATGTCTAACCAGTGTAATCTGAATTCACATTATAAAGTTGTCTTTAACTGTACCACTGTAAGAAATGTAATTGTTTTGACGTCACCATTATGGTGATTAGTGTTTCATTTGCATGGGATCTTGGACCTTGTTTATTCATATTCAAATTTCTGTCAGAAGTGTTACAAATGAAAACATTTGTTAAGATGATGACAAGCTAGAATATAAAACAAGCTAACTGGCAAATTTTCTTGAATATGAAGATTTTATTTTAGTAGTATTTAAGCATGAAGATGTACCAATAACTTGTTTCAAATGTAGATCTTTCACAACAGTAATTCGTGTCATCATCTTGCAACAGAAGATTGTTTTTCTTAATAATGCACAGACAAAAAAACACAACAATGGTGACACTCAACAAAAAGATAAACTCTGAACATTACAAAATAAACTGCTAAAAGTGAACCAAAACTAAGTTCAGCAGTTCAGATAAAACACGTCAAAAACAGTAAAACCACTTCTTTTTTTTTTACTTAAAACTTGACTAAAATTAAAGCTGCAGTCTGTAAGTTTTGCCTCTTTGTTGCCATCTCTGTTTGAAACATGCAATTGCAGTTACATACAACAGAAGTCCTATTGCAATAAATATTGCAATTATTAACCAGGAATATAGTGTAAAATTTTGTACAGTGTGAGAGATGAAGAGGCAGACTCACCTCGCTGGTCAACAGCACGGTGTCTTCATCCAGGCTCAAAACAGCCTCCGTCTCAATAGCTGCATGTGGCAGGAAACGGCTGCTCGTCTGCGAACACAAAAGGTGGCAGAGAAAAGAGCTGAGCGAGACACGAGGTGGAGAGAACAAGATCTCGCCAGAGCTCAGACACGACTCGACTGCGCTCTCACTTCAGTACTCACTTTCCTTCTGCCATCTGTGACGATAAGGGGCACTGGCATAGGCGGCCATTTACTCCGGTGAGGGGGCGGCTTCTCACTGTTCCACAGGATGATGATCTAACAAGAAACCCAAACAAGAACACACACTATCACTATCACAGCATGTGCACCAAACTGGCTGATATGTTCCTGTTGGCTTTTGACTGTGTCCAACTACTTAATTGATGTGGATCTGCTTTAATATCACTGAGCAAATGTTCTTCATTAGTGGTGCAATTGGAAGACAGTTCTACTTTAAGTTTGTGAAGATCCATATTACTGACCTGGGAGCAATATTTTGATTTGGAGACGACCTGAAGGAGCTTCATGATTGGCTGAGACTGGGAGACCAGAGGTGAGGTGGCATGAATTACAGCAGTGAACTCCTGACCTGGGCTGATCCCTACATCAGCAGGGTAAAGAGAGTGAGCATCCTTGCATTTAGAACACTTTGGCTGCATCCAAAATCACATACTTCCCGACTATATAGTAGGTGAAAAACAGTGTAACCCTGGGTTTAATCCATGTGCTTTTTAAATGTACACATTGAAGGTTGAGTTTGTTACTGTGTTTATTTTTAAGAGTATTAACCAGTATTTACAATCTTTGTATGCAAATTTGTTTAAGCAAGTCATTCGTTTCGATTGGCTTGTAAAAGTTATGGTCCCACCCCTTTTTACTAGCAGGTGTATTCTGATTGGTGGATTATGATTCAGGGAGAGAACCGTTAAATGATTGAGGAGAGTGAGACGCAAGTTGGGCTTCTCCGTGTGATTTCGGTTTGAAGATATATTTTGTTCGTAAAGTGGGAGTTATTTCGGCAAGAATATACTCTGTCAATGTTTTATTTATAGTTTACACTGTTTACGTTCAGATGAGAAGACAGGAGTAACAGTGTATCATTGGGACGCGACATTGTTGAAGCAATGATAGAGCTCTGATCGGCTTTATATTACGAGCTCCTCTGATACCGAAAGAGTCGTCGCAACCCCAGATAGCGCTCTGAGTCCCCGCGAGATTCAGAGTTCCTCTGGCACCGCTGGATATATTACGCCGTTACGGAGGACTTTGGTTGCCGGTGGCAGAGCGAGTGAGAGAACGAGCGGACCACTTGTTGGGGTTGATTGCGCCACTACAGCTGGATCGAGGTACTCTGTGTTGTTTATTTTGCTCATTGGAGTGAAGAGGCCAGTTTGTGTTTTATTAGGCCACAACGCACCCAAGCAATGACTCAGGCCTGCAACGGTGTTTGTAAATGCATGTGTGTGAGTGTGGGCCCACAAAGTTGTAGTTCATATGTGTTTGTTGTCTATCGTGTGTATCGTTGCTATGGTTACCATCTAGGCACCATTTCCGTCATCATTCCCGTGTCTATATATGGTTATAGATTCCTGTTCAGTCATCTGCAGATACTGATTTATTGAGCTATTTATTTATTTATTATCTTATATTATTTAATCTATTTATTGACATATTTATTGACATCTTGACTATTTATTGATTTACTTTCTGTGATAATAAAACATTGCAGTTTGTTGTATTTACCCATACTTACCTGGTGTATAGACCTTATGTAGCCCCGCCCCTTTTCAGCGCTGCGCTCGTTGTCTTTTGACTTCCGGCTTGTATTTCCACAGTGATCTTATGTATTTATGAATGAACTGCTCATTTTAAAATCCTCCCGTTCTACTGACATTTGTTAAGACACCCGCTTTAAACATTACAATGCTCATGATAACTTTTGTTAACTCTACAACACGTAAATCCACTTCACCAGCTAATTATTCTTCAACAGCGATGCCATAGAAATATACAGGGCTACCGCGAAAACGGAAGTTCAAAGACAATATTCTAAAGATGGCGGCGCGCATGTTTCTCTGGAAAATAAGGTCTATAGAGAATGAGAATGTTGCGTCACAGTGCTTTGACTCGTGTTGCATTTCGGGAAGGCGTCGCCATATTAGCAGGATACGCTAAACGTTGCCATGGTTACTTTGACAGTGAGACGGTCAGACCGAGAGAAATAGTGTGATATTTGTTTGCAATTTTGCGATACGCCGCAGTTTCTTGTAATGAAATGGATAATGACGAAGTGAAAGGAAAGTGGCTCTATCGGGAGAGACTAAATAACACCGCCGAGTGTTGCCAAGGGACCTTCTAAAATGCTTAATGGGGCTTAATGCACTAAGAAAGACAGTGATATTAACAGACCAAACTCAGTAAACATTATACTAATAAAGTAAAGTTGAGCCCATAATGTGAACGCAACATGTTTATTCACGAGCATTTTCGTCACATAGAAAACTGTTGAGAAACGTTGCTTAATGTAGCCTACTAGTGATATTAAAAAAAAAAAAAAAAATTCGGCACAAACCAATTTTTCTGTGCTTTATTAGTATAGTGTTTACTAAGTTTGGTATTTTAATGGCACTGTCTTTTTCTTTATGGGAGGAAAACACGTGTATTTAAGTGTTGCGTTCATATTCTAGGCTCATCTGTCAGTAGTAATTTGGTGGCAATGCGGCACCGTTCAAGAGTTCAGACCCTTTAAGCAATTAAAAGTAGCCTACATTTTATTTGCAAGCAGCATTATTTAGAAAAACCGCTTGACATCACTAGTCTATGACTCAGTAGGCGAAAACTGTATTATTTTTACAATAATAAACATCAGAACTGTATTAAAAGTGTAGTACAAGATCTCTCGCAGTTTGTAGCTCTCGCGGTGTTATTTAGTCTCTCCCGATAGAGCCCCTTTCCTTTCATTTTCTCCTCCTCCATTTCTTCCCATAAAACTGTGCTGTATCGCAAAATGTATTTATTAAATTAATCTGCTCTCTCTCTCTCTGTTGCGCTTTATCTCGGGTTCACTGAAGAAGTTGCCATAGCAACGGATAGCGTATCCTGCTAATATGGCGGCGCCTTCCCGAATTGTGACGTAATTCTCATTCTCTATTGATTTATACTTACCTGTATTGTAAGTCCTTTAACATAGGTGTTTTTACAGCATCTACTGGCTACAGAAACGGGTAAATTAAGGCTTAGCTTATAACTATGATTAATATTAGAGGTGTGTAATAATTTATATACTTGTCGAGAGACATATTACCAGAACCTGGTGCTCCACCCAAACAGAACTTGGGCGTGGTAAATCCTAAGAGGGTAGGGGGCGCTACAACAGTATGTATGTCTGAATTCACAGTACTCAAAAAAGTATGCAGATGACCTACTACTTCTGGTAAGATTCTGAAGTGTGCATACTTTACTATTAGTGATGTGTCGTTCTTGAACGATTCGTTCATTTTGAACGAATCTTTAATGTGACTCGGGAAGAACGAGTCGTCTCGGGGGGTGATTCGTTCAGTCGCGCATGTGCAATATTCTACAGGTTCTGTACTGCTAGAAGTAGTTCACCTGATGATTCAATTGATTAGTTCATTTCATGAGTCTTTCGGGTTTTGAGTCGTTCCTTAATCACGTGACAGACCCATACACTAATGCAGTCTGAGCCGGAAAGAGAATTGATTAGTTCTTTTTATGAGTCTTTTGGGTTTTTGAGTCGTTCCTTAATCACGTGACATACCATACACTATGCTGTGTGACCCAAGCACATTATATTTATTAGTAAATAACGTTAACTCTCCAGTTTTGTTTGAGTTTGTGTTACAACTGTTAAAGCTGAAGTTATCATAACCTTGATGTTTTAAACTAACATTAATAATTCAAATTCAAAATGTTATTTGCTTTTAATTTATGTCATTATGTCCTTTTTGAGCAATCTTCTTATACATATATTAGACCAATATGTCAAGTCTGCCTAGGAAAAGCAATTATTGTAACAGCAAACTCAAAATTGGAGTAAAAATGAACAAACTAGGCTATAAATACTTTGTATTGTAGGCTTGGATTATTATATTATTATATAGCCTAGTGTTTATTTACAGATAGACAGTCAAAAAGATAAATTAATCAATATTTTATTTATAACAGGGCTTTATTTATAATAACACACCACAGATCCTCAAGAAACAGTAACAAAAACAGTGACAGAAATGTCAGAAATAGCGTATGGGTCTGTCACGTGATTAAGGAACGACTCAAAAACCCGAAAGACTCATGAAGAGAACTAATCAATTCTCTTTCCGGCTCAGAATGCATTGGCTTAGTGTATGGGTCTGTCACGTGTTTAAGGAACGACTCAAAAACCCGAAAGACTCATGAAATGAACTAATCAATTCTCTTACCGGCTCAGACTGCATTGGTTTAGCATCATGGGACTGTCTGTCACGTCATTAAGGAATGACTTAAACCCGAAGACAAGAGGTGAGGTGAGCTTAATCAGCTTGTCATAAACTGAAGACCCAGGTAATGAATTAATCATTTCTGAATCTTATAGCATTGTAGTTTTGTATTGTTTGTAGTGGGATCAACGTTTGCATAAGTAGTAGATGTGTTGGGGAAGTAACACGTAACATTTTTCATTACATTTTGATAAAATGAACGAAATGAACGGAATGACTCGAAAAAAGATTCGTTCATTTTGTTGAACGAGACTCAAAAGTCCGAGTCAGTAAAATGATCCGAACTTCCCATCACTATTTACTATCCCATGAGGCTACGAGAGAGGATTTGAGGAATGACAGTGAAGCGACGCAACTGGTCACATGATAATGACAACATGGTGAATGTGATTACATTCATGCTACACACATTCATGCTATACTGAACATACGTTTAAATTAAGTACTTGTTCAAACAAATTACCTACTCAAGACAGTATGCAAATTCAGATGCAGCCTATGCATACTATATGCATACTAGATACTCCAATGACTGCTAGTTGACATGTAGTTGCAAAGTAACTTATAGTTAGTGGACTATTAAAATAAAGTGTTACTGAAATTGCTAGTAAATTTTACAAATAATTATACAAAGATGTGGTGAGTAACACATTGCATTAAACATGACATTTTTGAGTAATAGTATTTTCAATAATATTTGTTTATTTACAAAACCTTGAAAAATCATTTACAGCACATGCTTACCAAGGTTGAAGTAATAGAAGGGGTAGTGAGCCAGGTGCGTGGAGTATTCGGGCAGAACCAGCAGCCCTCCAGGTAAGGCATTCCACATGAATTTATTTCTGGAGATGTGCGAGTACACTCTGTCCTTTATGATCTGACAGAAATCAAACAGCAGCATTACATATACAATCACATCAAATGAAAACAGTTTTCAGAATGATCACTTACACCTGTCGGCCAGCAGGGGGCGAAGTTATGCCATATTTTTGTGCAAAATTCACATTTCATTTGCCAATTAACCTGAGGGCAGGGGACTAAGTATGTGCTAATGATGTATGGCATCCTGTGCTGGTTTAATTTCCCCTGTCAGACCTTCCTCTCTGTCAGACGCACCGCTGTATACACATCTAAGATGACCCAGCTCTCACCTCCAGTGTGGTGAGCACAATCTTATCCACGGAGGAGAAGTACGCCTCCCAGAGCATCTGTGTTCGCTGTCTCAGAGCCAGCACCCTGTCAATGCCCACCGCCCGCACCGTAGACGGGACCTGAGGGAACAGAGTGACAGAACTAAATGATGTAAGTCCAAAACCTCAGTGTCGAGTTTCTACCTGTTGACCACCTCCACAAACTCTCTCAGACACAAATGTGCTGCAGTGACAAAAGTGTGTTGCACTGGAACTATTTAATCTCAACAGTATTTCACCTGAGTTTTAATTAAGTGTTTTTTAAACACCTCTTATTACACCACATCCAGACCAACCACATTCCAGCAACAAGCAATTTTATAAATATTTTGGGGTGACTTTTTTTTTATTAATTAATTAAGAAAACCAAAATTATTACAAGATGGCATTTCATTTACAAGCAACTTCTCAACAATATAACAAATCGACGTTGGCAAGCATATGAAACGGTGTCAATCGCCAGTTGGCCGGCAACATTTTCATGAATCCTAACAAAGCAAAATTTTGAGAACATGAACATCAACAAACACTGCTGCATCGCCACGAAAGTTTGAGCTTTGCCAATTTAAATATTCAAGCACAAGAAGACGTGAAAAGGAACTCAATTCATTACTCGCACGCTGTTTGGGAAGTTTTTGCATCGAGAAAACCGCATCACAGACAGCACGCGATACTGAATTGAGCTCTCTTTTACATCTTCTTGAACAGACATTTTCAAAGAAAATTATGTCAAATGCCCATCATGGCAAGTATCCTTATATAAAATGCTTGTGTATCAGTATATTTGATCTGTGCATCAGCTCTTAAAGTGACAGCAGCCTAATGTTCCTGCCGCTGTCTGTGTCCTTAATGTTAATCAAACAACAAAAGACAAAGACTCATCACTTTACTTTTGTAACTTTTATAAGGATTTATCTGTTTCATGGCTGGTAAAAAAAAATATTTATGGCCTGTAAATTTAATAAGTCACCAGCCATTGGGAGGTGTGGCCCTGAGTATAAATAAAAGAAGAGGAAAAAAATAAATAAAACCTTCAAAAAACCTTCTTAAACCTTCACAAAAACCATATCAAAGAATATGAGATTATCACAAATTATTATAATAGATTATATTATCAACTAAATTCATCAAAATCCCAACTTTTTTTATTTTTAGATAGATATTTTACCAAATAGTTCTTAAAGACTAATGTCTCACATAATAAAATAATTTCTTGTCATTTTTATTTATTTATTTATTCATTAATTAAAGTAGCTGTGTATCAGGCTAATGTACAACTATGAAGTGCAAAAATGCTAATTCACATCAGGGTTCTGATCATCTTGTCACAATATATTTGTTTTTTAAATATTCTGTATCAATAGTTAGCAATATCTAACATGAAACAGCCTAACAATGAACAATAGTTTTACAGCATATTCTAATACATTTTTACATCTATGTGAATATATATTAAAGTGTAATTTATTCCTGTGATCAAAGCTGAATTTTCAGCATCATTACTCCAGTCTTCAGTGTCACATGATCCTTCAGAAATCATTCTGATATGATGATTTGCTGCTCAAGAAACATTTATGATTATTATGAATATTGAAAACAGTTCAGAATTTTGTGGAAACCATCATACATTTTATTTTTCAGTATTCTTTGAAGGATATTAAGTTCAAAATAACAGCATTTATTTAAAAATAGAATCTTTTGTAACATCATGAATGTCATTGTTAGTTCATGACATTTAATGCATTGATGAAAAGTTTCATGTCACAAAGCACCAAGACTATTTAAGTAAACTGCAAAAAGGTGATAAAAGTAGTGAAAGTCACAGAATCTAAGAACACACATACATTCAAATAAAACCTTCATGTTAAAAAAGGTGTTTTTAATAAGCAGCTTTTCCCATCTTTATGTTCCCTTTGCAGGAGAAAGATGTGGGAAGGGCTGTTACCTGTAGCAACAGTCTCTCGTCGCCCTCGACGACTGCCTGGTTCCACTGGATGACATCAGAAAAGGGTAACTCCCATCCGTTACTGAGTAACACCGGGATACAAGCGGCCTGTAGAGGACAGAAAGTGCCACAGAATATAATTAGCTTCAGCACAAACGATTCATCTGCTGAAGAAAAAAACATGCACACACACAGTCCAAGTTCACCCCAAATGCACAGAAATATAGTGCATCTGAGTTTCCCCTTTAGGCAAGGTTATGAGATAGAATATATAGCATGTGATGAAAAGGCAGTTTGGATGTGTAAGAAGTCTCTGAGGGGCCTGTGCATGACTCACTGCTCCCATCCAGCACTTTTATCAGACACTCCGCCAGACAGATGTGTTAATTACCCCGTCTCCCTCCCCCCGAACAGGAGAGAAGCAGGGGTCCATGATTTATTGAAGTGGAGTTGCTCTCCATCCCTCTTGTTTACTATTCCATCTTGATATCGCTCTACTTTTCCTCCCAGATTCCTTGTTTGCCTTATTTCGTCATTCAGCTGGTATTCTGGTCTTTTTAATTAAATCACAAGAGAGTGCAATCCTACGAACGGGTCAAGATCAAACACGAGCGTGCAGCTGTGCTTTCATCCTAAACAGTGTTAGAGACACAACAAATCGCTTCAGGTGACTGACTGCTGCCTTGGCCTACTAAAGCCCACAGAGATGCAGGAGTTGGCCTTTGTTTCATGCTCTGACCAGCTCGGATCCCTCGCGGCACTGATCCGTTTGTGTGGCTGCTTGCACAGCTATTTTTCTGTGTCGAGGAATCAGCAGCAGATACAGAGAGAGAGAATGAGATTAGAAGTCTGGATGACGGGCTGGAGGATCTTCTGGAACAGCAGAATACTGTGGCATGTGGGAATTTACTGAGCTAAGACGTATTATTTAAACTGATGTATTTATGATCTATATACGTTTATAAAACAGATTGGATAAGCCAAGTTCGAAAACATTGTAAAATGCAACTGCATATTATATTTTAATCTTTTTATTTTATTTTGTTTTGTTTTATTTTATTTTATAGTTTAATTCTATTTCTATTTCATGCCATGGTGCTTGTAAATAAATAGCCTACAGTTAGGATAATGAACTATTTTATTTTATTTTATTTTGTTTTGTTTATTTTATTTATTATTTATTTTGTTTATTATATTACGTTTATTCTGATAAATATTAATAATAAATTTAACCCATTATTAAACACAAACCTGTGACTGCATTTTTTTAGATTATTTTAGGCTATTGTATTGTATTTTATTTTATTTTTATTATTTTATTTTATAGTTTAATTCTATTTCAATTTTGTGCATTTTCATTTTTATTTAATTATGCACTAGAAGAAAAAAGGTATGTTGGGGAATACAACAAATGCAATATAAGACATTTAAATAATTACAAAAATGACATTGTTAATTGCATTAAAATATTTAGCCACTTAAAACAAAATGATCTAATTTATACCTTTAACAGGGTTAAATTCTGTAGTATATTTATTTTAACTGCCATGTTTGGGAAACATAAATAACCTACAGTTAGGATAATGAACTATATCAATTGGTGTTCAATTTGATAACAATTAATATTAAATGTAACTTATTTAACATTATAACTTATTTAACACACACCTGTGACTGCATTTATTTTATTTTATTTTATTTTATTTTATTATTTTATTTTATTTTATTTTATTTTATTTTATTTTATTTTATTTTATTTATTTTATTTTATTTTATTTTATTTTATTTTATTTTATTTTATTTTATCACTCAAAATTCCAAGCTCTTATAGACAGATTAGACAGAATTCCAAAATAATATATTTAGTATTAATGTTTTAAAATTTTAATGTTTTGAATTTTGACGTGAATTTGCATTGAAATCCTTTCTAAATGTGTTTTTTAGATGCTGAATCTGCAAAAGAGATTGATGAGACAGCAGCATAATATTAATTACAGGAATATGGATATTAATCAAAATATAGCATTACATCACATTCTGTAGGCTTGAGCTCAGAAATGTCCATTTGCCTACTGCTGAAAAAATTGTGACTGGAATCAGCAGTTTAATAAGGCCGGCACCTTTGATATTGAAAATGTTTTGGATCTAACATCCCAATTTTACCCCCCAGTTAGAAGCTACTTGGCCTGAAATGTTTGAGAACCTCTGTTCTAGAGCTTTCAGCAGCGCTAGTAATTGCCAGTTCTTTCTGCGGCTTTGGCTGCCTCCAAAGAAAAGAGATCCATGGAACTCAGACAGGGGCTTATATGGAGAAGAAGACAGAGGAGCGGAGAGAGCGAGAGCCGGGGAATCAGTGTGAGGGATGAGCCGCTGCCAAACTCAGCGTTCTGCGGATTCATCCATTCAGTGAGGGCACCTCCGCGAGCTTCCGGCCCTTTCACACACACCGGCAGGACGTCCAAGAATATACGCGCCTGGGAAGTTTTTCCACTCGACGGCTAATGTGCTGTTTATCTGGGAGACTCGAGACCTGACTGTTTTCATAATCCACCAGACCTTTCTCACATCTCTAAAAGGCTTGTGAGGCATTCAGTTTCAGCTCAATTTAAAAATGTTTTACCTGCAAAGACTCCAGGAAACGGAACGACCCCAAGCGCCGACCGCGAGGAACCAGACAGAAGGTGGAGTTGTGGAGCAGCTCTTGGTAGTCAAATCTATGAAGGAAAATGGGAAAGAATAAATTAAAGGATCAAATATGGCAAAGGTCACAGTGCTCTGGTTTTACTACAGGATCCAGATTTTACATTAATTGATCCAAAAGTGTTAAAAGTCTTTTACTTATTTTATTTATTTAGTTATATATATAAATATATATATAAAACAAAGACTTAATGAAATCAAACAGTGCAATGTATTAATTAAAATGAACTGCACCAAATTATAAACATAAAAAGGCTGAACAGGACTTATTATACTCATACCATTCAAAAGTTTGGGGCTGGTAAGATAGTTTAATGCTTTTTGCTCACCAAATCTGCATTTATTTGATCAAAAATACAATAAAAATTGTGAAATATTTTTACAATGTAAATCAGCAGTTTTCTACATGAATATATAGTAAAGTATAATTTATTCCTGTGATCAAAGCTGAATTTTCAGCATCATTACTCCAGTCTTCAGTGTCACATGATCCTTCAGAAATCATTCTGATACGATGATTTGCTGCTCAAGAAACATTTATGATAATTTATGTTGAAAACAGTTCAATTTTTGTGTATAATATAATATAATATAATATAATATAATATAATATAATATAATATAATATAATATAATATAATATAATATAATATAATATAATATAATATAATGGTCATATGAGTGAAAGAAGTTTGAATATTTCCTAATCCAGTTCCCCCATTTCCTATTTCTTTTCTCTCTGTATGATCAAAGTGTCAAAGAAGCCGAAAGTAAAATATAAAACACCAACATTAAGGAAACCTATTAGCCAATGCAAAGAGCAACCTTTGAAAGGCTGTTTAAAGAGAGGCTCTTTGAGACCCACACTGGCGCTACTCAAAATGCAGCCGCGCTAGAAGAGTGTTTTGATCCAAGCGAGCCGTCGTCTTTTCCTCAAGCTGTTGTCCCTGGCAACCATTTATGGTTTCTAAGAATACGCTGAATCCAGAAGCTTTGTGTGATTGCCACTGCTGGATGATAGGTGGGTAGAAAGCTGCGGCTGACCCACAGTGTGTTAATGAGTATGGAGATTGGGTATTGTACAACAGATCTGATCCCAGATAGATGTTCTGTCAGCACAGCAAGAGCCGCACTGCCATCTGCCCTCCGCAGAAAAACATTTTATTGATGCGACCTAACATATTCAATATTAATTGTCTGCTGAAAGTCACAGGAAAGTGAAGAAAGTCCCTCAAGGGTTTTGTAAAGTAACTTTGGACGTCAGTGTTGTTATTGTTAACTAAAACTAAGCTAAAATAAAACCCTACATTTGTTCTTGTTTGAGAAGCAGTTTCACTCGGATATACGGCACAACAGGGAAGAAAAGTCTGAAAAAAATAAGTTTAAGTATTAAAATTACTACAACTAAAATAAATGAAAGATAAATGAAAATATTTTGGAAAAAGTTGACAAAATGACAAAAACACAAAGCAAAATAGCTAAAACTTAAGCTGAAATGAAAACTGAAAAGTTAAATAAATGCTAATTTAGGATAATTATAAATAATAGTAGTCTAGTCAAGTCAACTTTATTTCTATGCTGCTTTATAAATTACAGACTGTTTCAAAGCAGCTTTACAGGGATAATAATTATTCAAATCTGCTGTAAATCAACAGCTGAGGTCAGTTCAGTGTTAATAGCATATAAATAATACTAAAATAACACCGATCATTAATCTATACAATTGAGAGACTGCAAATGCAGGTGTAGCGCTGCTGAAATCTGTAGTTAGTGTTTATATCAATCTCCAGCTTGGTATATTCTCATTTTCAACATCATGTCATGTCAGTGAACTTCTCATCGACACATAAAAATGTTTTTCTTCTGGTGTTAGAACTCTGTGTGTCTGTGTGTGTAATTTGGCCCTTGCTGGATATCATTTGAGTGTCGTTTTTACTGTAAGAGCCTTCATTTTGTTTGGCTCCTGGTCAGCTCTGAACCGTTACAGCGCTGAAAGAACCCAATGTTCCCCATCAGCCCCGCAGAACAAGCCCACGTCGCCTGGCCCTGAGTGAAACCTCCAACAGGAGTGTAAACACGCTTGTATGAAAGTGTCTCTATCTCTGTTTAGCAGGAGGGGTGTTGATTTCCCGGAGAGCCAGTGGAGGAAACACTGCGAACATACATCTCTCTTTGACCTCTGTTACATTTCATTTTGTATCTTTGAGCATGCAAATAGAGCGCATTTTCACAAATAAATAAAAATGACAGACAGCATTTGTATTAAATTTCTGCACAGAACCCATTAAAAAATACAGTTGAACTTTTTTCCGCAGTTTTTTCTGGACTTTCTTTATTTTGTGATAATGACCAGCTGACTGTACATCCCATATTATACACTGCAGAAACAGAATATAGATCAGTGATTTTTTTTTCTGTTAGATGTATATAAACCCAATTCATATATTATATATATATATATATATATATATATATTAGTGCTGTCAAATCAATTAATCGCAATTAATCACATATATATCGCATATAAATATACATACACACACAATTGCAATTAATCGCATATATATATATATATATATATGCGAGCTCCAGGCTGTCAGCGGCCGTTCAGTGCTCGAGTACCCGCAAAGAACAGCTTCATCTCGGCCAGTCCTTTGGGAATTTGCTGCTGGCTCTTATGTTTAAACATGAGATATAATTCATCAAACTGGTAATCTTTGGTCTTATTAATCTATTACTTGTTCCAGGTCAAAAAGATTTGGGTTAAGGGGAAAAGTAAGTTTAATAACTTTATATTTAGGCTTTAAATCCTGTACTAGAGCGCTACTTTTGTGTGAATTATTTGCTTGTGTGTTTTATTTATTTGATTGTGTTTATGTCTTTTATAATGGCTATTGTTGTTCATTTAAATATTGTTTTTCAATAAATATTATTTTACATAAATAATATGCCATATTTGGTATTGAGAAAGGGTCTGTCAATAGTATCAGTAAAAGTTACATTATTATGCCATTAGATGGCGGCAAAGACTGTTTCTTTGAGTGAGTCGGAACAAGGAAGTTGTTTTAGCACTGTGGGAAATCTTCTTAACTTTTAAAAGGTGGACAAAAGATGTCCTCAGCGGGCATTCCAACTGGATATAATATTATGGACATCGACCTGAGGAAGGAATGCTAAATCAGATGCAGGTAATACACTCGTTTAGTCTCACACAACACCATAATACTCTATCTACAAAATACAAACTTCAATGAAGTGACTAAACATTCCTTCATTAAGAATTAGTAATGGAGGCTTGGGTTCAACTGTTAAACCCTAACCCTAACCCTTGAGATTTGAATCCATGGCAGAAGGAAGTAGTTCTGTACAACTAGTCAAATAACCAACGAGCATAAACTAGCCTGAAAAATGTGCACTGTTGTAAGCAGATGTTTTCAGCAGAGAATGTTCTGGTTGTTTACCCTGCAATCATCACAGCTCTTTATGCACTTGGCCGCTGTAAGAGGCTGGATTGTTAGTAGATGCTCTAATCTGCTCTTCTGTTTACTACCTGTTAAGAGAACTGCTGTTTATTAGCTAATGCATCAGTCGTCTCTGAGAGTGTGTGATGATGAAAAACAAGGCAGGGCTGGTTTATATGCACAGTGTGTTTTATAATGCTGCGTGTGGTTGTGTGCGGTAGCTTTGGCCCGCTGCCGTCCCCCACTGTGTGTGTTCCTCCTCTGTCTGCTCTAGAGTATTATAATGAAGCCATTTACTCACAAATAGTGGAACAAATAAATCATTTAGCAGTGTTTTGTTCTCCAAGAGCTAATAAACGGCATTCTCGCACCATGCGTGAAACACGACCAGTTCTGCTGGGATATCTTTGTTTCAATAGATGGTCACGGGACAACAAAATGATGTGGGAATGTGTGTGTATTATCAGGGATTTAATGCACAGTCTAGTCATAGTCCTAGACTAAATTTCAGTCTGTTTCTCACACAAAGCTGTCACGTGATTTTAGAAGCCTTGAATGTAGTACATGAGTCATACAGATGACTTTTAACATTTTTTTTTTTTTTTACTTTTTAGGGCTCAAAAGCATCTGTCCCCATGGGAAAGAGCAGCCAGGATGTGGAAGAAAAACACAAAGGTGAGTAAATGATAAAAAATTATGTTAAAATAATGATTAAAAAATCCCTTTATTATAATTAATTTATATATAAGTAAATGATCAATCAAAAATTATATAAGCAAAAACAAGAAGAAACTAAATATATACAGATATTTCATTCAATAAATGCAGTCAGTTTTGTTCCTGCATGAATCAGTGTTTTTGAACAAATTAGTTGAGTGAATGATTCATTGACTCACTCATATAAATGGTCACTTGTTTAATTCCTGAATGAATCAGCATTTTTGAAGAAATAAGTTGAGCGAATGATTCAATGACTCACTCATAAAAAGGGTCACTTTTTTGATCGTGAATTAATCAGCATTTTTGAAGAAATAAGTTGGGCGAATGATTCAATGACTCACTCATATAAAGGGTCACTTGTTTTGATCACGAATTAATCAGCGTTTTTGAACAAATCAGTTGAGTGAATGATTTAATGACTCACTCATATAAACAGTCACTTGTTTAATTCCTGAATAAATCAGCGTTTTTGAAGAAATAAGTTGAGCGAATGATTCAATGACTCTCTCATGAAAACTTTCACTTGTTTCGATCCTGAATGAATCAGCATTTTTTAACGAATCGGTCGAGAGAATAATTCAATGACTCACTCATATAAAGGGTCACTTGTTTAATTCCTGAATGAATCAGCATTTTTGAACAAATCAGTTGAGAGAATAATTCAATGACTCACTCATATAAAGGGTCACTTGTTTAATTCCTGAATGAATCAGCATTTTTGAACAAATCAGTTGAGAGAATAATTCAATGACTCACTCATATAAAGGGTCACTTGTTTTGATCACGAATTAATTAGCGTTTTTGAACAAATCAGTTGAGTGAATGATTTAATGACTCACTCATATAAACAGTCACTTGTTTAATTCCTGAATGAATCAGCGTTTTTGAACAAATCAGTTGAGAGAATAATTCAATGACTCACTCATATAAAGGCTCACTTGTTTTGATCACGAATTAATCAGCGTTTCTGAACAAATCAGTTGAGTGAATAATTCAATGACTCACTCATATAAAGGGTCACATGTTTTGATCACAAATTAATCAGCGTTTCTGAACAAATCAGTTGAGTGAATAATTTAATGACTCACTCATATAAATAGTCACTTGCTTAATTCCTGAATGAATCAGCATTTTTGAAGAAATAAGTTGAGCGAATGATTTAATGACTCACTCATGAAAACTTTCACTTGTTTTGATCCTGAATGAATCAGAATCTTTTAACGAATCGGTCGAGAGAATAATTCAATGACTCACTGATTCATTGACTCACTCAAAAATAGCCACTTGTTTTGTTCCTGAATGAATATTGCTAGTCATACATCAGTTGGATGTAGTACGTCCAGATTTCATCCATACTATACATATTTATAACATACTGTTTTAATGATCTCCAAATAAGTTCTTATCAAATGTAGTATGCAACTATGCATGCATACAATTTTGGACGCAGCTATAAAGCTGATCATTTGTTTTGTTCCTGCGTGAATTAGTGTTTTTGAACTAATTTTGTCAAATGACTCACTCGTAAAGATGGTCAGTTGTGATGATAAAATGGAATGTTTCCTTAACGTTCACATAACCAAGAAAAAAAAAAGAGGACATTTTGAATGTTCAGAGAGTATTCAGAAAAAATGTTTTCATAACCTAATGGGAACGTCAGCAAAACGTTCTTAGAACATATTTTTGTTAGCTGAGTAAACTCAGGCACATGCCACACTCAGTTAAGAATAGATGCCTGCAGTTGTATGTCTGCTGCTATCTGTGCTCATATATAGCAGACTGTGTGTGTGTGTGTGAGTGAATGAGAGAGAGAGTGAGTCTGTGTGTGTACATGACCTGCAGATGTGATTCTGATATCTACAGGGGGAAAATTGTGTGAAATATTTAAGATGTAATATGGAGGAAATCCCTCTCTCTCTCTCTCTCTCTCTCTCTCTCTCTCTCTCTCTCTCTCTCTTTCTAATCTGGCTCCACATCTCTATTTTGCTCTTTACTTATTTCCCGTTTCAGGTTACTACTTCCTGTCAGGTTGGCTAGTGCCAGTAGCTTCTCTCTCTCTCGCTCTCTCTCTGTCATTGAGAGCACTGAGGGGGCAGCTGTTGTGCTGTCTGTGTATCAGAGCCGCTAAACATTCCCCGGCTGCTCAGCTGTCAGCAGCGGCTGTGGACCGGAGACCTCGGAGTGTGTGTGTGTGTGTGTGTGAGTGAATGAGTGTGTGTGAAAGAGAGGCTGTTTGTGCTGAAAGTGGTGAGTGTGAAAGATAGTATTCATACTGGTGAATGCTGATGATGTGAACTTCTGCATTTATGCATTGTATACCTACACAGTGTGTATTATTAGGACTGGCAAATTTAACGAATGAGATGGTTAAATTTAATGTGTTAAAAAAATGTGTAATATGCAGAAGAAACTATAAGTAAGTCATTTGTTGGGGTCAGTAAGATTTAAAATAAATTAATACTTTTATTCAGCAAGGACGCATTAAATTGACCAAAGTGACATAAAAGATTCTATTTCAAATAAATGCTGTTCTTTTGAACTTTCTATTAATCAAAAAATCCTGAAAAATAAAATGTATGATGGTTTCCACAGAAATATGAAGCTGTTTGGAACACTGATAATAATCATAAATGTTTTTTGAGCAGCAAATCATCATATTAGAATGATTTCTGAAGGATCATGTGACACTGAAGACTGGAGTAATGATGCTGAAAATTCAGCTTTGATCACAGAAATAAATTACAATATATTCACATAGAAAATTGTAATAATATTTCACTATTTTTTACAGTCTTTTTATCAAATAAATGCAGCTTTGCAGAAAAAAAAAAAAAACTTCTTTCAAAAACATTAAAACATTTTGCAGACCCCAAACTTTTGAATGGTAGTTTATATAAACACACACACACACACACACACACACACACACACATGTTTGTTTTTGTGAATTGTGGGGACTTTCCATAGACTTCAATGCATTTTACACTGAACAAACTGTACATTCTATCCCCCTACCCTGCCCCTACCCCTAAACCTAACCCTCACAGGAAACTGTGCAAACTTTTACTTTTTCACAAAAACTCATTCTATATGATTTATAAACCCATTTACATTGTGGGGACCGCTGGCTGGTCCCCACGATGTAGGTGAACTCAGGTTTATATTACATCATGGGGACATTTGGTCCCCACAATGTAATATAAACAAAAGCACACACACACACACACACACACACACACACCTAAAAAGCACAAACAGTCTGTTCTGATAGAGTCACAGAGGGAAAAGTTACACTATTAAAGTGAAAAGAAAAAGCTTCCCGTATCTTGATATCAAAGTCTATGTTATTTCACTGCAAATTCATCTGACACTCGATAGAATCTCAAATCAGACATCTGCTAACATAGACCGGTTGTACAACAATCCCTTTATTCCCAAAAAGCAATTGTATTTTGCAAGGTAAAAGAAAATATGACCCTGACTATATGAAATACGGTGGTTAGGTATTGATGTCCAATGGGTCCTGAAGCAAAACCAGATGATGTAGAGGACGGACTCGTGCACCTTGCCTTAGGCTCTGTCTCTGTGCTGCGGTTATTGAGGCCTATAAAGCACTGATGCAGAGACTAGACAGATTGAAGCTGTCTCACACACAGATGGGGTGTGTCCTGTCGTCTTTGACAGACAGCCACTAGTGGACTGTTGATCTTCATCTCTCATCCGTTGCAGAGGGACAAAGATCATGTGTAAATCACTCTCTCACTTCCTCTATCTCCCTCTCTCTCACACACACCTTCTGTCCTTCTCTTGCTTTCTGCAGGATTAGATATTTAATCTGGTTTGTTCTCGGCTGTGTGTATATATCGCATACAATGCAGCTCAGGGACAAAACCATTCAATTAAAGAGGACCTATGATGCTTTTTTCTCATGTTCATCTTTCTTTAGCTGTGTGTAATGTTGCTCTTTGAGCATGAAAATGCTCTGTGTTTACAAGGTTATTCTCTATATCAGTGTCAGTGTTTCTGAACTTCATTGTAGTCTTGAGTTTTCTTCCTCTTTTAAATTATTCATGCGCAGAATAAAGGGGCGGGGCTTGGTTGAGTTAGTTAGTAGTGTGTTGAAACTGGCGGTTATGGTAAGGGGCGGGACATTTCCCAAACACCAATCACAACACACTGCTCCAGCCGACCAATCAGAGCACATTGTGCTTTTCAGAAGGAGGGGCTTCATAGAGACAGAGCGTTACTGACAGACTGGGAAGAGAGGAGCTGCAACAATGGAGAATATGAGGAAAATAATCAACATTCAATCTAGTAGAGCCCAAAAACAACATCAAGGGCATAATATAGACTAGCTGTTGGCTGAGAGACATTTCATATCCCCATTCAAAAGATTAAAGGCCATAATTTACACTAATCTACAAGTCATGAGTTCAAGAGCACATGTAGGGCATTTAAATGAGCTGCTATATTTTTCACATACACTTCAAAAGCAGAACATTTCACTGTGATTTTCTGTTCAGTCTGCATTATACGTCTCGAGGCTAAAGCGTGATTGCATGGCAGGCCGAAATAACGTCACAAACCCACAATACAAATCTATAGGGCACAGGGTGTGTCTCAAAAGACTATTTCTATCCCTGGAGTCAGACAATCTGTTATTATCAGCTCCTAATGTATTGTGAGCCTAATGTTACTTATTTTACGTCAGCGTTCTCAGTTTTTTCACATTGCTCATCATTGAATTTGTGATTTATTTAGGCTACAATCCTAGTTGAATAAAATGATCGTGTTGCAGAAAAGGAGACGGGTAAACGGATAAAATGTGGGAGAGAAAAACAGGACCGGTCCAAACCTCATCTTATTATGTCTTATTATAGCAGGAACTGGATGCCATCTGTAACATACACAAACATGCACACATTCATCCATTCTCTCTCTCTGTTGTGGTTCTTCAATTCTTACTCCTTCCAGATGCGGTTTTCCTCACTGTTTCTGCTGGATGTCGCGGTTTGCGCGTGCGGGCATAAGTCCATGCGGATGCTTTAATCTGATCCGAGAATCTTTTTTACTACACAACAGCATGATAAGCCTCCGTCTTCTTCATTTTGTCACTTCCTGTCGCACAATCCAGACAGTGTTGGCTGGCATCCCAGAGCCCTGTGTGAACACACACCTTTCACCCGCCTGCTTTATGAGTCATGCAGCGATGCAGTGACACTGAGAGCGGTCGCATTAGCTCTCGCCGCTTCATCTGTTATCAGCCTTCAGCACGCATTTACACCAACACTATTTACTGTTCACGGTGCATGCGTGTTTTAAAGTGCTATTTTAATTTCTACAAAAGGTTTGCATGCATTCAAGGTCAAAAAACAGTTTAATTTTCTCATAATAATCATTGCAGCATCAGCTCTTTTCTCACAGTGTCTGAAACGGTTTGTTCTAAGATTAGGTCTCTTTAAACCCCGCCTTTCTGAGAGCCTGCTCTGCTCTGATTGGTCAGAAACCAAACGCTCATTAGCATATCTGAATTTCAGCTCTTGATACACAGTGATACGAACGGTATCAGTTTTACCGTATCAAAAGTGGATTTGCTTTGGCAGCAGAAAACAGCGTCTTCTCGACATGAACAACACAAACCAAACTCTTCCAGTCCCAGATACAAATGAGGGCGGGGCAAATGAGACGCTGTTTGTGGACATTATGCAAATTAGTTACATGTACGTTCAGCAGGAAGTCAGACTGGAATAGTAAAAGCAACACAGAATATATTTATATATGTATTATATTATCCATGCAAGCAACCCCTAAAGCACGCCTCAGTCGTACTTTGTACATTTTTAATGCTTGTGAAAGTTTTAAAATTTTTTTAAATTTGACTGCTGCTACTTACATTATACAGGAGGCCCACAAATAAAAGGAAATGTGGCATAATAGGGCATCTGTGTTTATTTTTTGGGTTGGTATTGTTTTGGGCTGGTTTTGGCCTAGTTTTGTGATTTAGCTGTTTTTGTTAGGCAGACCTGGCAACCCAGTGTTTTAGCTCTGTTCGGAAACCACAAGCCTCAATTCAGAACTGTCCTGCTATTTGTCCTGGATCCGGAGCTGACGGATGACTCTTCCCACAATCTTGATATAAAGTCTAGTGCATCTCTGTGCTAAGCTTTACATCAGTCATCTCTCTCTCTCCGTCTCTTAATTATGGTTGGATTTGAATGAAGATCTTAAGCTCTGTAAGCTGGACTGATACAACCCTCTTCCACTTGATCCTATTACACACACACACACACACACACACACACACACACAAACAGGCGCACCTATCTTAGTGGGGTCTCTCCATAGGCGTAATGGTTTTTATACTGTACAAACCGTACTTCCTATCCCCCTACCCTTCCCCATTTGGTCCCCACGATGTAATATAAACAAGAACACACACACACACACACACACACACACACACACACATTGTTTGTGAATTGTGGGGACTTTCCATAGACTTCAATGCATTTTACACTGAACAAACTGTACATTCTATCCCCCTACCCTGCCCCTACCCCTAAACCTAACCCTCACAGGAAACTGTGCAAACTTTTACTTTTTCACAAAAACTCATTCTATATGATTTATAAACCCATTTACATTGTGGGGACCGCTGGCTGGTCCCCACGATGTAGGTGAACTCAGGTTTATATTACATCATGGGGACATTTGGTCCCCACAATGTAATATAAACAAAAGCACACACACACACACACACACACACACACACAAAGTCTTGATATAAATGTACAGTATGGAATGTAACCACACCATAATTAAAATGATACATAGTTAGTGAAATATTTCTGAGCTGAATCTCTCTTTGATGAAAAATATGCAGCAGACAAACACACATGGCATGTGTTTATATTACTGTACATACATTATGATGGGCTCAAACAAACTGAATAATTAAGCTACAATATTTAGATCACAAGGTAAAGAGAGCTTTGATGCCAGTGCATGCTTGGATTCTTTACATTCCTGTAACTGCTGAAGCAAACCAAATTCAACTTTGATTCAAGGAAAGACACTGTGATAATGGCAAAACTGACATTATTTGCTTGATTAGATTTTTGGTCTTATTTTCCCAGTATAAAATATTTGCTTTGTCTTTATAAAAAAAATAAAAATAATAAATAAAATAAAATAAAATAAAATAAAATAAAATAAAATAAAATAAAATAAAATAAAATAAAATAAAATAAATAAAATAAAATAAAATAAATAAATAAAATAAAATAAATAAATAAAATAAAATAAAATAAAATAAATAAAAATAAAATAAAATAATTATGTATGGTTTATTCTAAAAACAAATAAAATAAATGAAAACAGAATAATAAAAACATTTATCTATGGTTTATTTAAAAACAAATAAAAATAAATAAAATAAAATTATAAAAAACATTTATCTATGGTTTATTCAAAAACAAATAAAATAAAATAAAAACATAAATGAAAATAAAAAAATAAAAATAAATGAAAACAGAATAATAAAAACAATTATCTATGGTTTATTAAAAAAAAAAACATTTATGGTTTATTCAAAAACAAATAAAATACAATACAATAAAATAAAACAACAAAATAATAAAAACAATAATGTATGGTTTATTTAAAAATAAATAAAATAAAATGAAATAAAATAAAATAATAAAAACATTTATCTATGGTTTATTCAAAAACAAATAAAAACAAATAAAATACAATAAAAACAATTATCTATGGTTTATTCTACAAATAAAATAAAATAAATTTAAATAAAATAATTCAAACAATTATCTATGGTTTATTCAAAAACAAATAAAATAAAATAAAATAAAATAAAATAAAATAAATAATAAAAAAACAATTATGCATGGTTTGTTCTAAAAACAAATAAACTAAGAAATTAATTAAAAATATAAACAAATATTATTTTATTTTAGGCATTAACAAATGAATCTTAATAACTTATGCTTATTTAGATATGTTTACTAGATGACAAAACCAAAATACCAAGAAATACTAAGAAAATGATTTTTAAAAATGTGTTTCTTTAGATAAAAGAGTGAAATCTCTAAAAATAAAGGAAAGTGAAATGAAGTCATGGACTCCTGAAGGCCTGTTACTCAAAGACACAGAGGAGGAAAGAGAGAGAGTTTGAAAACATCTCAGTTCTTCCTGGTTCACTGTTGAATTATTTATTGTAAATTTACACATCAATGGCAGTCTATCTGTCTCTTACTCCCTCTTCTTCTATATTTCACTTCTTCACAAATATTTTGACATTGATTTTTAAATCTGTTTTCTGAGACGCTTGAGATGCATGTGTTTGTGTGGCTGTGGGAGTGAGTATAGAGAGAGACTACATGAGCATATGTGTATTGTAATTGTATAGTGTATATGTGTGTCCTTTCGCCAGCAAAAGAACGGCAAACAACAAAGCAAGACAAACTGTTCTTTTCATCCATCAGCTTTGGGCCGCTTGAGCCGCGCACTCCATTAGAAACCACTCACCCCTTAAAACCTGGCAGCGCACAATGCTAAATAAACAGGTTTTCTCTCATTACATCAGTGCAGGATTCACTTCATTTCCTGATAATACACCAGTTAATCCTGCTTTCATTCTTTCAGACATTTAAAATACTCATTTAAATGTTTTTGAGCTTAAACAAACAGTGTTTTGGACGTTTGCAGCTGCGCTAACATCACTCCCAACACAGGTGGAGGCCGAACAGAGAAAACGCTTCCCTCCCTCGTCATCTTCTGTTGTTCTGTCTCAATCTGCTTCTGTTTTCTCTTGAATTCTGTCGATCTTTGACATCTCTCTCTCTGTGGCACGTGAGGATGCTGTTTGTAAATCTTACATAATTCAGCATGCGTGCTTATTCATAAATAGAGTAAAAAATAGGTCTAAAATATTTTATAAAATATATATTTATATTTATTCCACAGATAAGCATTTGAAGGATGAATAAGAAAAATATTACTTTTTTATTTTATTTATTTATTTTTTTCATTTTTACATGAAATTATGACATTGCTGCATGATTTTAATTGTTCTATAAATTTGAGAAAAAAAAAAAAAAAAAATATATATATATATATATATATATATATATATTTTTTTTTTTTTTTTTTTTTCCCACAAATAGGCAATTAAAGGATGAATAAGAAAAAAAATAAATTATTTATTTACATTTTTAAATGAAATTATGACATTGCTGCATGATTTTAATTGTTCTATAAATTTGAAAAATGGTCAAAAATCACAATTTGAATGGTGGAAACATATAAAAAAATCTTATAATATAAAATATTTTTATAATAAATATTATTTATGTTTTATATTTATATATATATATATATATATATATATATATATATATATATATATATATATATATATATATATATATATATATATATAAAAATGTTTCCACAAATAGGCAATTAAAGGATGAATAAAAAAAAATATTAGTTTTTTTATTTTTTATTTACATTTTTACATGAAATTATGACATGGCTGCATGATTTTAATTGATCTATAAATTCGAAAAATGGTCAAAACAGGTCAGAATCACAATTGTAAGGGTTCATTGTATGTTAGATAATAGATTATAAAATTACCTAAAACTACTTAAAAAAAAAAACATTACTGCAACACTGGAAAAATGTACACCACATAAAATCATTATGAATGAATGAATGAATGGCTAAATAAATAAATAAACATTTTTATATTTCTTGCTTTAAATAAATTATTTATTTATTTTAAACCATAAATTGCAAAAATAAGATAAAGTGCAAATAAGAGGGAGATGAGAGAGAATCCCAGAGACTGAAGGAGGGAGAGATGATGTGTGGTTGAAGGATAAATATGTTTCATCTGTCACGGTTGGCAAGAAGAAGAGGAGGATAAGGAGAGAGAGAGAGAAAGAGAGCAGCAGAGAGATTAAATATCCTGTTTTGAGCAGATGAACACGTAGAAGAATCTATCACGTAGAAACGGCTGACAGGTAATTCACATTACCGCTATGTTTTATAGTCCTGACACATCTATAACCTGTGAGCCTTAATCATCAGCGCTACACCTTCAGCGGCATCCGCACATTTACACTCATGACTTCACTGAACACCCAGATCACAGGGAGCGTTCTGGCAAGGTTCTCTCAAAGTTATGAACAAACAAAAATAGAACGTTTGCTCAATGTTCTCAAAACGTTAGCACAAAAACAGTATTTATACATCGTTCATGGAATGTTTTTTTTTTTCTTAAATGTTTTAGTTGGAATTTTTTTAAATGTTTCGGAATGTTCCAAATTCAAAAGTAACCATAATGTTTCCATAATGCTTCCAAAAAGTTCAAATGGAATGTTCCCATAACCAAGAAACATTTTTTGAAATATTTAAAAAAACTGAATGTTCAGAAATAAAATTTTTGTAATATAACAGTAAGTTTGTTAAAAAATAAAAATAAAAATTTTTCCAGGGAAGTTATGCTAGTCGTTAACCGGCGACTAGCATATGATTAAGCCTATGAAATATGTATGCTATCCTCAATAAGACTCCCATTCATTTCTCAGCGGATTATTGAGTTTCCGCTGGAGTAATCACACTGACCCCCGCAGCTCCAAAAATGACTATTATAGTTCAGCCCGGCGGGAAACGCTCATTTCATCGGTCACGTGACACCTGTGTGCTCCTGTAGACTTTGGATCGTGCTTGTGGAAATCTCCCCTATAACAGTCTGCTGTGCATGTGTGTGTTGCCTGAGCATGCAGAGAGGAAGATCAAGTGTGTGACACCTGTGTAAACATATTGAACAGATAAATAACTCTATTAGAGGTCAGGACAAGGGTGTGCGTGTGTTTGACGTCATTAGTCAGCGTGAAACTCTGTTTAGTTCCTGTCTCTATGAAGCCCCTCCTGAAAAGCACAATGTGCTCTGATTGGTCGGCTGGAGCAGTGTGTTGTGATTGATGTTTGGGAAATGTCCCGCCCCTTACCATAACCGCCAGTTTCAACACACTACTAACTAACTCAACCAGGCCCCGCCCCTTTATTCTGCATATGAATTATTTATTTAAATGAGGAATATTGTGACGTGTTCATTCCTGGAAGGAAACTTACTACAGTGGAGGTGTTTCAGGGAGTTCAGAAACAGTGAAACTGATAAGGAAGATTCCCTTAACATTCACAAAAAAATTAGACTTACATTACTGGTCAAAAGTTTGGAAACATTACTATTTTAAATGTTTTTGAACAAAGTCGCTTCTGCTCATTAAGGCTGCATTTATTTCATAATAAATACAGAAAAAACGATAATATTGTGAATTATTATTACAATTTAAAATAATGATTTTCTATTTTAGTATACTTTAAAATATAATTTATTTCTGTGATGAATTTTCAGCATCATTACTCCAGTCTTCAGTGTCACATGATCCTTCAGAAATCATTATAATATGATGATTTATTGTCAATGTTGGAAACAGTTTTTTTGGAACCTGTGATACTTTTTTAGGATTCATTGATGAATAAAAGGTTAAAAAGAACAGCATTTATTTAAAATAGAAATCTTTTCTAACAATATAAATCATTACTATCATTTTTTATCAATTGAACACATCCGTGATGAATAAAAGTATTAATTTCTTTCAAAAAAAAAAGAAAGAAAAAAATTACTGACCCCAAACTTTTGAACTTTTGGTAGTGTATATTGTTACAAAGATTTCTATTTTAAATAAATGCTGATATTTTTTTTAAAACTTTTTATTCATCAAAGAATCCTGAAAAAGTATCACAGGTTATAAAATAATATTAAGCAGCACAACTGTTTCAAACATTGATCATCAAATCATCATATCAGAATGATTTCTGAAGGATCATGTGACACTGAAGACTGGAGTAATGATGCTGAAAATTCAGCTTTGATCACAGAAATATATTATATTTTAAGGTATATTAAAATAGAAAAATATAATTTTAAATTGCAATAATATTTCATAATTTTTATTTTTTTTCTGTATTTATTATGAAATAAATGCAGCCGTAATGAACTATGGCTGAGAGACTTTGTTCAAAAACATTAAAAATAGTAGTTTCCAAACTTTTGACTGGTAGTGTATATTTGTTAGCTGTACCTCAATTGTGATATATATTCACTGTACAGACATATTTATTTTTATATTAGAAATTAATATTTTTATTCATCAAGGACACATTCAATTGATCAAAAGTGACATTTATAATGTTACAAAAGATTCTATTTCAAATAAATTACATTTCTATTCAATAAAGAATCCTGAATAATACTGAAAAAAACTGTGTTTTCAACATTGATAATAATCATAAATGTTTCTTGAGCATCAAATCATCATATCAGAATGATTTCTGAAGGATCATGTGACACTGAAGACTGGAGTAATGATGCTGAAAATTCAGCTTTGATCACAGGAATAAATTACACTTTACTATATATTCACATAGAAAACAGCTGATTTACACTGGAATAATATTTCACTATTTTTAACTAATAAATGCAGCCTCGGTAAGCAGAAGATTTTTTTTTTCAAAACATGTTTAAATTATTCTCTGAAAAAATATTTACTTTATAATATGTTTTTATTATTTTCTGTTACCTGAAGAAAAAATAAAACAATGACTTTCAGTAGAATAAAATAATTGGTTTCCAAATAGTATTCAGAATGAAGTGGTATTAAAAATGTATTTATTCATTAATTTAGTTATTTATTTGTTTGTTTGTTTGTTTATTATCCCAAATAGGAGCCGTTTCTGATGGTTTTGTGATTTAATATTTTGTATTTTCAAATGATAAGTCACAGCATTTTTTACTTTATGAACCTAAATATGAAATAATAATGAATAATGAACAAATATAGGTTTAGCTAAAGCAAATAGTACACTACAACCGTAAGGTCTAAGGGTGCAGAGCCAGAGAGCGGACTCTGGGATACACCATGATCTCCATTACCGGTGAGAACTAGTCATCAGAGGCCTTTGAACCGACCCCAGACTCTCTGCTGGACAGGAGGTGGGCAGGTTCAGGCCGCTGGTTCTGGATCTCCGACAGGCTGGATAAACAATATCCTCCTGCTCCTCTCCATTAGAGTCAGAAGGTCAGACTCACCGTCTGAGTAATAGATAATGAAAGAGAATTCCTCACATTCTTACTGGAGTGTGTGTGTGTGTGTGTGTGTGTGTGTGTGTGTAACAGCTGACAGCCACACTTGTAGCAATTAACAGAGACCTCTATATTCTCATTATCACTATGGTTACAGAACTCTTCCTAGTACAACCACATCTGTCTGGCTCTGATACAATCCACAGAATGAGTCACACACACACACTACAGTTAGTGTCCATTACTTGCTGTTTGTGACGTCGATTGATGATCACATCCGCCCACACTTTGTCTTTCACTCAAATTTTGAACATTCAGTCAATATTCAGAAATAACGTTTTCAGAACTTAATTGTAACGTTAGTAAAACATCCTTATGGATCTGCTAGAGTCGCTTCAGATGCTGTTTGTTTCTCAGAAAGCGTCTCCTGCCACAGTCTGCGTTACATTAATGCAGTAAATTGCCAACCCGCAACAAGTACGCCTGCCTCTTTTTCTTCCCAGAGACATGAAGTCTGGCAGTGTTTTCTGTCCATAAGGACACTCCTACCCACACAAGAGACATATGTCAACATGACATCACAACACTGCCCGTGTCAGCAGCAAATGTGTTGAGTCAGTGCAGGTCAGGGTGTGCTGAGGCGTGAAAACAAACATACACGCGCACACACACACACACACACACACACACATGCCTTATAACTCAGCACAGGGTCTACAAAAGCATATTCAATTAATATATCGATCTCTGTATCAAACCGTAAAATCCCAACATTGATCTTTTAATCAAAGCCAACTGAGTAATTAGGGAGCATTAAAAAGTCTGCTCTATAAAGCATCAGTGTGTGTATTATGAGTGTAATCCAGATGCAGTTAGAGTTTGCTGTATTTTACAGTCTGAATTGAATATGATGTGATTCTGTGTATCACAAAATAATGGAAAGACATCTGCACATCATAACATACAGCACAAGTGTAGTCCGATTCACGAACAAATGACTCTTTTAAACTGGTTCATTTTAGTGAATCAGAAACATACTGTACAGTGCAGCCAGTGAAGTGAAGTTTGAATCACAAACAAATGACTCTTTTAAACTGGTTCAACTTCAAAACAACCAGCAGAAAGTCAAAGCATCTTTTTCAAGTTAATAAAGGATTTCTGAGCTCCTATTTGAGGCCTTGTTAAAAATTTGGTCTAAAATTACATTTTTAAAAAATGGTTTCATAAATAATGCGTAGTAACTGTGGAAAAAAAAAAGAATGTGCATGTGAGTGTGTGTGTGTGTGTGTGTGTGTGTGTGAGAGAGAGAGAGTGTGTGTGTGTGCGTGCATGTGAGTAAGTGTGTGTATGTGTGAGAGTGTGCGTGCGTGTGTGTTTGTGAGTGTGTGTGTGTGTGAATGTGTGTGTGAGGGTGAGCGTGCGTGCGTGCGTGCGCGAGTGTGTGTGTGTGTGTGTGTGTGTGTGTGAGAGAGAGAGTGTGTGTGTGTGCGTGCATGTGAGTAAGTGTGTGTGAGTGTGCGTACATGCGTGTGAGTTGTGTGTGTGCGAGTGTGTGTATATGTGTTGTGTGTGTGTGCGTGTGTGAGTTGTGTGTGTGAGTGCGTGTGTGTGACAGAGAGAGTAAGTGTTTGTGTGTGTGTGCGTGCATGGGAGTTGTGTGAGAGTGTGCGTGCATGTGTGTGTTTGTGTGAGTGTGTGTGTTAGGGTGAGCGTGCGTGTGCGAGTGTGTGTGTGTGTGAGACAGAGAGAGTGTGTGCGTGTGCGTGCATGTGAGTAAGTGCTTTTGTTTATATTACATTGTGGGGACCAAATGTCCCCATGATGTAATATAAACCTGAGTTCACCTACATCGTGGGGACCAGCCAGCGGTCCCCACAATGTAAATGGGTTTATAAATCATATAGAATGAGTTTTTGTGAAAAAGTAAAAGTTTGCACAGTTTCCTGTGAGGGTTAGGTTTAGGGGTAGGGGCAGGGTAGGGGGATAGAATGTACAGTTTGTTCAGTGTAAAATGCATTGAAGTCTATGGAAAGTCCCCACAATTCACAAAAACAAACATGTGTGTGTGTGTGTGTAGGTGTTCTTGTTTATATTACATCGTGGGGACCAAATGGCCCCACAATGTAATAAAAACCTGAGATCACCTACGTTGTGGGGTCCAGCCAGCGGTCCCCACGAGGGAAATGGATTAATAAACATACTAAAAGATGTTTTTTTGAAAATGTAAAAATGCAGAATGTTTCCTGTGATGGTTAGGTTTAGGGATAGGGGTAGGGTAGGGGGATAGGAAGTACGGTTTGTACAGTATAAAAACCATTACGCCTATGGAGAGACCCCACTAAGATAGGTGCGCCTGTCTGTGTGTGTGTGTGTGTGTGTGTGTGAATGTGTGTGAGTTGTGTGTGTGAGAGTGTGTGCGTGTGTGTGTGTGTGTGTGTGTGTGCGTGAATGTGTGCGAGTGTGTGAGTAAGTGTGTAAGTGTGTGTATATGTGTTGTGTTTGTGAGTGTGTGTGTATGCGTGTGAGTTGTGTGTGTGTGCTTGTATGTGTGTGTGAGAGTGTTTGTGTGCTTTTGTTTATATTACATTGTGGGGACCAAATGTCCCCATGATGTAATATAAACCTGAGTTCACCTACATCGTGGGGACCAGCCAGCGGTCCCCACAATGTAAATGGGTTTATAAATCATATAGAATGAGTTTTTGTGAAAAAGTAAAAGTTTGCACAGTTTCCTGTGAGGGTTAGGTTTAGGGGTAGGGGCAGGGTAGGGGGATAGAATGTACAGTTTGTTCAGTGTAAAATGCATTGAAGTCTATGGAAAGTCCCCACAATTCACAAAAACAAACATGTGTGAGTGTGCGTGTGCACGTGTGTGTCTGTGTGCATGAGTGTGTGTGTGTGTGTGTGTGTGTATGCGTGCGAGTGCATGTGAGAGTGTGTGTGTGTGAGTGAGCTGGCGGGGAGTGACTAAAAGCGCACTGGGACACATGAGTGTTAGCTGGCTGTTTGTTGACAAGTAATTGAAGTTGCAGATGAGTGAGTTGCTATCTCAGTTTACATACACACACACACACACACACACTGAGGAGAGAAGAAAATGAGCTACAAGAAATAAGTGAATCAGAGGGAAATGAGTGGAGAGGGAGCGAGGCAGAGCGGTGTCAATTTGCATCAGTTTCTCACTTTTGATCATGATTATAGCATAATATTCACAAAGACACTAGCATCTATTTAACATCTGCGTGCCATATGGGTGCAAAATAATCCTGTTTTACAGTTCATAATAAGCATATGCCACATAGCGACAAGTTGCATGCTGCCGTACAGTTCAGACAACTGTTTTAGCACCATGAAGGGAAACATGATGTAACGCCTGCCATCCTGATCCAAGCCCTCCGGTCAGTTCAAGGGGAGCCAAATTTTCCTTGACAAAGATTCAGACGTGAAACTCTGCAAACAGCTGACGGACCAAAGCTGTCAACTTCCCAGCCCAGCAGCACTGCCTGATGGGAACTTTACAGAAAAATCTCAGCCTGTTTCATTAATATTCAAGATGCTGACTGCACTAGAGCTATTTCATTGTTTTAAACTTCAACTTGTCCAAACATCTAACCCAGCGAACAGGGAACGTTCTGGCAAGGTTCTCTCAAAGTTCATCCAGTAACGTTAATAGAACGTTCATTCAAAGTCGTCTGGTCGTTCTCAAAACGTTGGCACAAAAACATCTATGCGATGTTCATGGAACATATTTAGTTGGATGTTCCTCTAACATTTTTAAAAGTAAATACTTGATTCAGAAGAACATTCAAAAGTAACATTCCCGTAATGTTTGCAAAATGGAATGTTCCTTTAACATTCGCATCCACAAGAAAAAATGTTTTTAAAACACTTAAAATCTTCGAGACCATTTTGGGGATTTCCGCCTGGATTTGGCCTACCCAAATTAAAAAGCTTCCCATACCCACATATAGTGCTGTAAATACAAAATGTTGGTGTTATTTTACAGGAAACCCTTTGAAGTTACATAAAACACTGCCGAAAGTGATAAAAATGATAGTATTTGTTATCTGTGCTGTAATAAAGCCCCTAAAAAAGAGGCGCTTTTTGATTTTTTTTTGTTATAAATTTTTCTTTGAAAGTGTATAACTCAGGCCCTGAGTGCAGTAGCAGTCTGGTTGTGTCTAGATGTCAGCAAACACTGGAAAAAATAATTCTGTCTCTATCATGTTGTATGCAAGAGTTATTCAAATGCACCTGAGGGGAAGAATATTACTTTTTTATGCAATTTCCGCTTCATGTAATTTCCTTACCCATATACATTGGTATAAATGCAATATCCCAGTTTCATTTTACAGAAAACCCTTTGAAATTACATAAAACACTGCTGAAAGTGATAAATATTATAGTATATGTTGTCTATTTGTAGCTGTTTGTGGCTGATTGAAGCAGTCATCAGAGTTGGAATGTGACGCTTGTCTTTTTTTCTCAGAGTGATCATATTTCACTGCGTGATTCTTTGAACTATGATTGTCACACAATGAAATAAACTACATGGGCAAATTCCTTAGAATGAGAGCTTTCTTGTGATATATGACTTGACTGTTTTGTGAAAAATATAAAAAATACATTTGCGAAAAAAAAACATTTTGCGAAAATTCGTAACTGGCACCAATGCATATGAAAGCTTAATTATACTGCTTTTTGTATCATAAAAAACATTATGGTATTCTCTGTAAAGTTTATACTCTAAGCTTTCAAATGATACCAAATATGGGGTGATGCCATATAGGGAAGCCTTTAAAATTTATGTGTAAACATTATAATGTGGTTTTCAAACCCATATACAACCAGTGGAGTTGAAGAAGTTAAAAAAAAAAAAAAACGCACTGTAAAAAAGTATTGTTGGTTTAACTTAAAAAAAAGTAAGCCTTAAGCCTGGTTTAACTTTAAAAAGTTGCCTTAAAATGTTGAGTTCATTGAAACAAAAAATTTGAGATTGGTTTAATCAACAGAAACTGTTATCTGAAGAACATTAATAATCTAATTTGATTTGACAAAAGAAAAAATGTTGTTATAAAAAATCATGATTTTTTTTTTTTTTTTTCAGTGTGGATGTTTTGAATGTTTAAAGAACATTCAGCAATAATGTTTTCAGAACTTAATGGGAATGTCAGCAAAATGTTCTTAGACTATTTTTATGTTTTATTTTTTAATTAGAATTCTATGCTGAAACGTTTTGCAGTATAAAGAGTGTATTTTAAAGGGAGATTTTTACCCAAAAAGCTATCAGGATCATAGTGTCCAAATGTGATGCACAGAATCTGTCTTATTGGAGCCAATCAGCACGCACAGTGCTGACAGCCAATCAATAACCTTGATTTGTGATTGATTTGCCGTGGCGGTCCTGGAGTCAATTAGAAAGAGTTTGGCCGGGCGTTGGGCGAACGGTACAAAAGCAGAGTATGATAAGGTCAGCGGCGAGTCTATTTGCATGTAGCATTTGGAAATGTCACCCATCATTCAGGCTGTAAACACAGCTCTTGTTTTTGCCCATTGCAAAAGCCTAGTTGTGTTCTATTCTAATGGAAAATTCAGGGTTGATATATTCAGCCGTCAGATGGCCCGTTCCCCTGGACGGCACTGAACTATTCATGCATGTACATCTCGAAATAATCTTCCCAGACTCTCGGTCCAGAATGTGACCCTGGGTTTCCTCCGCAGGGAGTCCGGACTGTTGGATGTGAATCACAGCATGAAAACATTGCTATAATCATACTATATTTAAGAGCAGAGACAGTTATTTAGTTCAGCTTTTCGGTCAACAGACAGTTTGACTCGCGCTGACGCCACTTTGGCTTCCGATACGTCTTCTAAAAGCAATTACACTCAAACAGGAGCACTAAGGCACCTCACGAATCAATGCATTACTGTATGAATGAGCCTGTTGGAACATTCTGGAGTGAATGAAACTTCAGTTTCTTCCCTGTTAACAGAGAACGTTCACAGATCTTTAGACACAACGTCGTTGCACGGTAATCTCGAAGTAACATCGCGAGACAAACGATTATAAATAGGCATCTATTTAATTCAATACCAAATAATATTGTAAAAAATGTAATAAGCGATTTTTTTTTTTTATTATTTGTTCATTTTATTTTGTTTGTTAGGGCTTATGGACAGAAAGAACAATAGATAGAATGAAGAGAAGGATGGATGGATGGACAGAACAATAGAATGATAGATCGATAGAGAGATGAATGGATGGATGGATGGACAGAACAATAGAATGATAGATCGATAGAGAGATGGATGGATGGATGGATGGACAGAACAATAGAATGATAGAACAATAGAGAGATGGATGGATGAATGGATGGACAGAACAAGAGAATGATAGAACAATAGAGAGATGGATGGATGGATGGATGGACAGAACAAGAGAATGATAGAACAATAGAGAGATGGATGGATGGATGGATGGATGGATGGATGGATGGATGGATGGACAGAACAAGAGAATGATAGAACAATAGAAAGATGATGGATGGATGGATGGATGGATGGACAGAACAATAGAATGATAGAACAATAGAGAGATGGATGGATGGATGGATTGATGGATGGATGGATGGATGGATGGATGGAAAAATAAAATGATAGAACGATAGAATGATAGATAGATAGAATGATAGAATGATAGATAGAATGATAGATCGATAGAACAAAGAATATATAGAATGAATGATAGATAGAACGATACAACAATAGAACAAACGATAGATAGATAGATGGAGGGATGATGGATGGACAGAACAATAGAATGATAGAGAGATGGATGGATGGAACAATAAAATGATAGAACGATAGATAGAACGATAGATAGAACGATAGATAGATAGATAGATAGATAGATAGATAGAATGATAGATAGAACGATACAACGATAGAACAAACAATAGATAGATAGAATGATGGATGGATTGATGGATGGATGGATGGATGGACAGAACAAGAGAATGATAGAACAATAGAGAGATGGATGGATGGATGGATGGATGGACAGAACAAGAGAATGATAGAACAATAGAAAGATGATGGATGGATGGATGGATGGATGGATGGATGGATGGATGGATGGATGGACAGAACAATAGAATGATAGAACAATAGAGAGATGGATGGATGGATGGATGGATGGACAGAACAATAGAATGATAGAACAATAGAGATGGATGGATGGATGGATGGATATGGATGGATGGATGGATGGATGGACAGAACAAGAGAATTAGAACAATAGAGAGATGGATGGATGGATGGATGGATGGACAGAACAAGAGAATGATAGAACAATAGAGAGATGGATGGATGGATGGATGGATGGATGGATGGATGGATGGACAGAACAAGAGAATGATAGAACAATAGAGAGATGGATGGATGGATGGATGGACAGAACAATAGAATGATAGAACAATAGAGAGATGGATGGATGGATGGATGGACAGAACAAGAGAATGATAGAACAATAGAGAGATGGATGGATGGATGGATGGACAGAACAAGAGAATGATAGAACAATAGAGATGGATGGATGGATGGATGGATGGATGGATGGATGGATGGATGGACAGAACAATAGAATGATAGACAATATAGAGATGGATGGATGGATGGATGGATGGACGGACAGAACAAGAGAATGATAGAACAATAGAGATATGGATGGATGGATGGATGGACAGAACAAGAATGATAGAACAAGAGAGATGGATGGATGGATGGTGATGGATGGATGGATGGATGGATGGATGGATGGATGGACAAACGAGAATGATAGAACAATAGAGGATGGATGGATGGATGATGATGGATGGATGGATGGATGGATGATGGATGGATGGATGGATGGATGGACAGAACAAGAGAGATAGAACAATAGAGAGATGGATGGATGGATGGATGTGGAAAAATAAAATGATAGAACGATAGAATGATAGATCGATAGAACAAAGAATATATAGAATGAATGACAGATAGAACGATACAACAATAGAACAAACGATAGATAGATAGGGGGATGATGGATGGACAGAACAATAGAATGATAGAGAGATGGATGGATGGAACAATAAAATGATAGAACGATAGATAGATAGATAGATAGATAGATAGTAGATAGATAAGAATGATACAACGATAGAACAAACAATAGATAGATAGAATGATGGAGATTGGGATGGATGGATGGACAGAACAATAGAATGATAAAACGGTAGAGAGATGGATGGATGGATGGATGGATGGAACAATAAAATGATCGATAGATAGAACGATAGATAGATAGATAGATAGATAGATAGATAGATAGATAGATAGATAGATAAATCGATTGAACAAACAATAGATAGAACGAATGATGGATGGATGGATGGATGGATGGATGGATGGATGGATGGATGGATGGATGGATGGATGGACAAAACAATAGAATGACAGAATGATAGATAGAACAATAGAGAGATGGATGGATGGATGGATGGATGGATGGATGGATGGATGAATGGATGTAACAATAAAATGATAGGACAATAGAACAATAGAATGATGGAATGATAGAACGAACAATAGAATGATAGATAGGTCTTTATAGTGTTCTCAAAACTTTAGCACAAAAACATCATGTATCGTTCATGGAACATTTTTTCCTAAAACATTTAGTTGGATGTTTGTCTAACGTTTTGTTCCTACTTGTTTCAGAACTTTTAGAGAACATTCAAAAGTAACATTCCCATAATGTTTGATGGAATGTTCCCTTTTAACCAAGAAAAGACATTTTTAAATCATTTAAGAGAACATTCAGAAATTATATTTTTATAATTTAGCAAAACGTTCTTGGAACTTATTTTGGTTGTGTTTGTGATGGAAGTTAATCTAGTAAAGGCGAACAGACGGGCAGGAGGGCGACTGAGCTCATAAATGAGAAACAACTGGCAGGGAGCCAGACATTCACAGCTTGGCACTGTCAATCACCGCCGCTACCGTAGCGACTCTCTTCCTCAGTGTTTTCCGTGCGCGTGTGCGCGTGTGCGCGTGATGCGCCATTACACACATCATTCACGCTCTTCCGCTGTGTGCCAGGCTGCCTTGTTAAGGAGACTTTCCAATTAATGGAAAGCAGACTGACGCGGGCATCAGTTTGTGCATTAGCCGAGATAAACCAAGAGTTGAACACTCCACTTCAACAGCCTTCAATTATTCCAAGAAGGAGGGCAGTGGAGCAAAAAAGCAGCGAGGCACTTCTGTGAAAAATGACCCACAGCAGGGCTTGTTTATGAGTCTGAAAGCTTGTTTGGAATAGCGAGAAGTTGATTTGAAGCGTAAAGGGAACCTGTTTTTTTCAAGGGTCACTAGCTACAGTGCACAGGGTAGGACACTTGAATGAAAAAGATTTATGTAGAAATACGAAACTTCAAAATAGATGCTTATTAAAGGTGCATGTGTGAGTGAATAAACGCACATGTGCAGTTACTGGCCACTGTAGTGGAAAATTCAGGGTTGGCACCTCATTATAAGGAGCTAGAGAGGAAGTTTCAGGTTGACGAAGTACACAGTAATCCACTGGAGTGGAATAAACACGCTCAACGCCGCCCAAAAATACTAGAGAGCCACTTTGGGGGCGTGTCTAAAATGGGGTTTTCCTCAGTATACTCTATTGTTGTCACACAACCGTTCAAAAGTTTGGGGTCAATAGGATTTTTTTATTGTTCACTAAATAAGTCTTTTCTGCCCAACAAGGCTGCATTAATTTGATTAAAAAATAGAGTAATATTGTGAAATATTTTATATATATATATATATATATATATATATATATTAGTACAATGCACATTATATATATATACACACACAGTAAAATCCCCAGAGTTAAATCAGCTCTGCTCAGAGTACATATGGTCCCTACATAATGTTAAAGTAACACTGAAGCAGAGTTAAAGTTAATGAGATAATTAAGCAATTAATAAGGCTGTGACTGAAGTCAGTTGTAGTCCTTGTTTCTCTTTTCTTCAGTGATTCTGCTTGTTAACAGCAGGCATTCATCACTAATGCACAATCATCACTTAATTGCTTAATTATCTCATTAACCTTAACTCTGCTTCAGTGTTATTTTAACATAGCCTATATTAAATATATTAAATAGCCTATATATTAAAATGTGCAATACAGTATATAAACACATTATTTATCTAAATTAACAAAATTTTACATACTTAAAAACGTGCTAAATGTTTAAAAATGATTTTTATATTTTAAAAATCAGCTCATCAAACTGGAAAAGGCCCCATTTGGTAGAATGACTTGTTTATCTCCATGCAGCAGTAATCTTTACATTGTCTGATAATCAGAACATCACATTGGCCAATCAAGAGAATTTGTACTTCAGCTGGTGCCCAGATTCTCTCACGGGGAGCAGTGTGTGTGTGTGTGTGTGTGTGTGTGTGTGTGTGTGTGTGTGTGTGTGTGTGTGTGTGTGTGTGTGTGCGGCTCGCAGGGTTATCTGATCTATAGATTCACTGGCGTCCTCAGGGCCACTGTGCTGGAGATAAATGAATATAGATTGCATGTACCGACAGTAGAGAGAGAGAGAGAGAGAGAGAGAGAGGGTGCCAGGCCTCCATTACAAACCTGTGATGGAGTGTGTGTGCATGTGTGCGTGTGTGTGTGTGTGTGTGTGTGTGTGTGTGAGTGTTCCAGGAACAGCTTTGGCCTTTGTGACCCTGGCCTTGCAAGCAGTGATACGGACAATGGGGGCAGATGCTACAGAAGAGAGGTGCTTAATGCAGTTACTGGAGTGGAGACAACTCACTCACTGCACCTGATCGCATTACTGAGAGAGAGAGAGAGAGTGAGAGAGAGAGAGAGAGGGGTTTTGTGCAGAATGAGACTTAGTCTGAGATATTGAAACAATAGGAGACAGGAAATGCAGAAGTGTGACGCAGGTTGAGGTAATCAGAGTTATTGTGAGAGGGTGGAGAGAAAGAAAGAGAGACTATGAAAATAAACAAACTAGCATTCAATTTCTGCGTGAGTAGAGAGAATTGATCTGTTCCACTGTGTTCCGAAAACGACTGCGCTCCGTCAGGAGGCCATGTAAAACCTCGCAGGTGCAATCCTGTCCTGACGCAGTTCCAGAAGGATGTTCCAGAATGCTTCACGACACACTAATAAATCCAAGAGAGCGGATGAGGAGAAACAAACGTTGATTATAAATATATAAAAAAAAACATCTATTTCATTCAATACCAAATAATAGTTAAGTTCATTTTTATTTGATTATTTTATTTCTTTATTAGGGCTTATGGACGGAAAGAACGATAGATAGATAGATAGATAGATAGATAGATAGATAGATAGATAGATAGATAGATAGATAGATAGATAGATAGATAGATAGATAGATAGATAGATAGATAGATAGATGGATGGATGGAAAGAACAATAGAATGATAGAATGATAGATAGAATGATGGATGGATGATGGATGGATGGAACAATAACATGAATAACGATAGATGATAGATAGATAGATAGATAGATAGATAGATAGATAGATAGATAGATAGATAGATAGATAGATAGATAGATAGATAGATGGATGGATGGAAAGAACAATAGAATGATAGATAGAATGATGGATGGATGAATGGATGGATGGAACAATAACATGAATAACGATAGATAGATAGATAGATAGATAGATAGATAGATAGATAGATAGATATAGATAGATAGATAGATAGATAGGGACCAGCGAATAGATGGATGGATGGATGGATGGATGGATGGATGGGGATGGACCAGCAGATAGATATAGATAGACAGACAGACAGACAGACAGACACATAGATAGATAGATAGATAGATAGACAGACAGACAGACAGACAGACAGACAGACAGATAGATAGATAGATAGATAGATAGATAGATAGAATGATAGAACAATAGAACAATAGATAGAACGATGGATGGATGGATGAATGGATGGATGAAACAATAACATGAATAACGATAGATAGATAGATAGATAGACGGAATGATGGATGGATGGATGGATGGATGGAACAATAACATGAATAACAATAGATATATGATAGATAGATAGATAGATAGATAGATAGGGACCAGCGAATAGATGGATGGATGGATGGACCAGCAGATAGATATAGATAGACAGACAGACAGACAGACAGATAGATAGATAGATAGATAGATAGATAGATAGACAGACAGACAGACAGACAGATAGATAGATAGATAGACAGACAGACAGACAGACAGACAGACAGACAGACAGACAGACAGACAGACAGACAGACAGACAGATAGATAGATAGATAGATAGATAGATAGATAGATAGATAGATAGATAGATAGATAGATAGAGATAGATAGTGACGCTGTTGTCTCTCATAAGGTTTTATTTCGGCTGATGCTCTTCAGAAGGCAGATTCTCCTGTAAGCCGGCAGAGAGGCTAGCAGGTCTTGGAAAGGGTGTGGACGCCTGTGAACACGGGTCAACTCTCATCCATACCCAGAAAATGAGAATGTGAGATGGTGAACGAGATCAGGGGTAGAGAGAGAGAGAGAGAGAGAGAGAGAGAGAGAGAGAGAGAGAGGCTCTGGTTTCTGCATTCCCAACTGTAGGCGTGTGCCGGGCACTGCCGCCAATGTAGCCGCAGGGGATGATGGGATAGAGACAGCTGGGGACGGAGAGGACAGCATGCTCACTGGGCTATGCGGGGACACACTGAGAAAAGACAGGGCGTGTAGTGGTGCTCCCAAAATATCAAAACATCCACATGTACAGGATGCATGTCCGATCGGTACTGAATGCCGGCCGCTCAGTTACAGGGAGAGCAGAGACCGGCAGGCAGTGAACAATGAGGGCTTGGTTATGAGAAGAGAAAACAAGGGGGAGACAATAGAGATTGCCGGGGATCAACGTTTATGGAAATTAGGCAAACAACAGCATGCGGCGGGAGAGGGAATTATGTGTTTGGAATGGGCCGTGAACCAGAGAGTTACAACACAAAGACGCCGCTTGTTCAAACTAAATGACATGCAGTACTTCAGCATTCATCCACGCAAAATACTGTATAATCCTAAACCGGCTGTAAATAAGAGTAGACCAGATTAGCCTACTGAAATCATGCTGTTTAAACATGCATAAACAACATGCACATCCAACCACTTATTGATGTTAAATCATTGAAGAATAGAACTGGACAATAAAATATGAGCTGAATTTTAGACTATTTCTCGCCTGTAAAATGTTATCTTTATAAAAATGTTATCAATGTTTTGTTATCAGTAGGGGCCGCTCTTAAAATGGCAAACCTGTTTCTATGATTTTCCATTATTAACAACTGATAGTTGAAAATATTTGTAGAAATATCAACATTAAATATTCTTCATTATAATCATCATGTAGTTAAAATACATTTCCACAGAATTACAATTATTGTTACTACTACTTATAATAATAATGATAGTGGAAATGTATTTAACTACAATTATAAATTTATCAATAAATAAATAAACAAATAAAGATCATATTAATTCTAATTGTTATTAATTATTATTAATAACTTATTTATTGAATATTTTGGAAATATTTGAAAAATAATATTATTTTGGAAAATTTACAAAAACTTTCAGCCTTAATAATAAGAGTGTAATGCTCTCAGCTCCTTTTAATAATTTTTTATTTTATTTATTTATATTTTATTTTATTTTATTTTATTTTATTTATTTTATTTTATTTTATTTTATTTTATTTTATTTTATTTTATTTTATTTTATTTTATTTTATTCCGTTTTGGAATATTTGCAAAAACGTTCAACTTTAATTTCCTGTTCGCTCTCAGCTCCTTTTAATAAATCTTTATTTAATTTTATTTAATTTTATTTTATTTAATTTTTTTATTTTATTTTATTTTATTTTTTTTTATTTTTGGAATATTTGCAAAAACTTTCAACTTTAATAAAAAGAGTGTAGCACTCTCAGCTCCTTTATAATATTTTTTTTATTTTATTTTATTTTATTATTTTATTTTTATTCCTTTTTGAAATATTTGCAAAAACTTTCAACTTTAATAAAAAGAGTGTAGCACTCTCAGATACTTTTAATACATTTTTATTTTATTTTATTTTATTCCTTTCTACAGAATTCCCCACACAATCAGAAAATGTATAAACAAAAAGGAGATTCTGTGTAGATCTACTAATGGATAGTTATACATACACATTTTCATATTCTAATAGTGAGTTTTACAGGTAGACCGATGTTGGAATTTCTATGCGGTACTTAAAAGGAAATAATCCGGTCCATTCCGCAGGATTATTCATAAATGCAGGCTTTAAATCTGGTATATATCGGTTTAGACCACTGTTTCCATGGATACAGCACACACTTGGCGTCTAGACCTCGCAGAGATACTTCATCATTAAGCTGTTGTGATAGCGGCACTATCTAACCGCGACAGGTGAGTGGAGAGGGAACGCTGCCACTGAGGCCTTTGTCAAGTAAAAGTTCAACCAATTCTCAAATGATTAATTCATAAAGCTGAATACGTTCCTCATTTGCTTGGCTGACAGGCTTATCTAGGGCACGTCACGGCGCCTGTGTTTAACACTCTGAGCCTGACAGTTTATCTAGCCAGAAGCTCCTGTGTTCAGATATAGCAAGCGTGGCTCTGGCTGGGTCTAACATCACTGCTGGCCTGGGCTCAGGTGCGCTTGACCTTCTGCAAATGACCAGCTGTGTCCATATCCTTCATATGATCTTTGCTGCAACAAGTGCACCTAATGAGGAATCATGCTAAAGGTCAGTGTAGAGCTCATTTTGCAACTTCCACATAAATTAATGAATGTAAACAATCGTATTTAACAAGTAGTCAAAAGGTCATGGATTCCATTTGTTAAAAGCATTTACAAAATGCATACATGAAAATAAATAAATGCATCCATTAAACACATATTGAAATTTACTTCTGCTTAGTCAGGATGCCACTAAAGGTCACATTTAGCTATTTCCATATGAATTAAATGATTTTTTGAATAGTCCCTTTCATGTAGTGTGCAATAAAGCTGTTTGTGAATGTAAAAGGTCTGCAAAGTTTTAAAGATAAATGGAGTTATAGTCTCTAAAAAGAAAAAAGTGATTCTGAACTTTGTAACCAATTTGCATAATGCCAACCCATTGGCTAAACGAGAACAATGTCTCATTTGCCCCGCCCTCAAACAGTTGTAGTTGTATCTGAGACTGGAAGAGTTTGGTTTGTGTTGTTCATGTCGAGAAGATGCTATTTTCTGCTGCCAAAGCAAATCCACTTTGATGAGACTGATTCAGGCACTCTAACAAGAAGTCTAAGGACCACAGCCATCAGTCGCTAGAGCACCTCTTGAGATCAGAGGAATGAGGTTTGCATGCACAGCTCTTACCGGCCTACGTCCATTACTCTCACCCCCCTAAACCTCACTCCCATCTGGGTCACAGCACCAATGTAACACTCCTGTTCGAACCACCCGCTCTAAGCGGGACTCGAACCCAGGTCCATCGCAAGGGAGTCGGGCACTCTTAAAAAAAAGGATAAAGACCGCAGTTTCTATATGCACAGCTCTTACAGGCCTACGTCCGTTACACTCCTGTTCGAACTCCTGTTCGAACCACCCGCTCTAAGTGGGACTCGAACCCAGGTCTGCCGGCATGGGATTCAGGCACTCTAACAAGAAGTCTAAGGACCACAGCCATCAGTCGCTAGAGCACCTCTTGAGATCAGGGGAGTGAGGTTTGCATGCACAGCTCTTACCGGCCTATGTCCGTTACACTCCCCAAACCTCACTCTCATCCGGGTCACGGCACCAATGTAACCCCCCCTGTTCGAACCGACCACTCTAAGCGGGACTCTAACCTGTGTCCGCCGGCATGGAAGTCAGGCGCTCTAAAAAAAAAAGGCTAAAGACCGCAGTTTCTACATGCACAGCTCTTAACGGCCTACATCCATTACACTCACCCCCCTTAACTGTACTCCCATCCGGGTTACGGCACCAATATAACCCCTCCAGTTCGAACCGCCCACTCTAAGCAGGACTCGAACCCAGGTCCATCGCATGGGAGTCAGGAGCTCTTAAAAAAAGGCTAAAGACCGCAGTTTCTACATGCACAGCTCTTACAGGCCTGTTACACTCACCCCCCTAAACCTCACTCCCATCCGGGTCACGGCACCAATGTAACCCCTCCTGTTCAAACCACCCGTTCTAAGCGGGACTCAAACCTGGGTCCAGCGGCATGGGAGTGAGATGCTTTAACAAGGAGGCTTAAGACCGCAGTCTGTACAAGCACAGCTCTTACCGGACTACATCTGTTACACTCACCCCCCTTAACCTCACTCCCCTCCGGGTCACGGCACCAATGTAACCCCTCCTGTAACCCTTCAGTATATATCTTTTAAGTTATTAATCAACATTTATCTTTCTGTTAAATTATTTGAATGGCTTCTTCAACGTATGTTAAAGCATTTATTTTCCTTTTTCAAACACTAGAAAATAATTTTGAATATTGTCTGTACCTCTGAGAGAAAAGAACATGTTATTATCAGTATGTTTTGGGAAAGTTTCCTGCTCAGAGCAGAGCTCAGATCAACTTCAGCCTTGAAGAAGCTGTGAATCATGTGAATCTGTGTATGTGCGCTGTGTGTATGTTCTGTGCAGGTCCTTTGTACTGGTGGACAACTGGCACTCTGCTTGAGACCAGCAGACGCCATGTCATGAACCCAAAAGGACATCCAGTACCTAAATCCAGGGTTACTGTAAAATTCCCCTACAGAACGAACCGTTCTACAATCAAAATATTGGTCATTCCTATATAATATTACCTGACAGAGGTTATGATGTCAATAAAATTCTGTATAAACATTTTGAAGGTCACATGATTTTTCATGTTAAGCAAAGGGATGATTATTTTCCCATTCTAAAGAAGCCTTCAAATAGTCTCCTGTATCCCTGAAAAATCAATGGAAGCTTCATTCCACTACATCATCTGGACACTCATTTGGCATGTATTTGTACGATCAGGAAAAAAACACAGGACATCAGGGCATTTCAGGCCTTAAATAATAGACATGTTAAGAGGATGCGGGACGTCTTCACATCAGTCTCCTGGAGTTTTCAGCTCCTCAAAAGCTTTCAGCTCCAGCAGAGACAGACAATAACAGACGTGATACGGATGGATTCTCTCAATCCTCCTCTGCGAAGCGAGATAAAGCACCGATTAGAGCCCTAAATTACGAGCTGCTATTCTGACATACACACCATTTAACATGGAGAGCATTTGCCCTTGAGGGAAAAAAACTTTTACAAGTGGAATGCTGGAAAATTGAATTTCTTTATATACAATATACAATTTTATGTATGTGACTGATGTGGCTCACGGTGGTAATGAGTCTTTTGGGAATCTGGTCTAATGAATGAGTCTGTTGTTGAATGCGACATTTCAACTGCTTGTAAACTCTACATTTCTCCAGGTTTTAAAAATAAAATATATTATATAATCGTATCCTTTGGAGAATGTTGACAGCCTGCACACCAGGAGCATCGATGGAGTCAGTTTGACAGTTCGATTGTTGATATGTGCATGTCTAGAGCTGCCTATCGGGTGAAGAATGTGATTTGTGTTTGACAGCTCTCGACGTCCTAGTTTAACAGCACAACACAATACAGCATGAACCAGCAACTATGCCTGAAACAGACTGCAGTACATTTTGTGAGATACCAAAATGCGTAGGCGACATTGAGTAGAGATGTTCCTGTAGCTCAACACCAGGGTCATGGGTGTACTGATAACAAGTTGGAAAAAAATATATATATACTTATTGTTCCAGGGCAGCAATGGTTCACTGTTAGGAAAAAGTAAAATAAAGATTTTTAAAAAAGAAATAATAGCCTTAAAATGAATAAATATATTATTTATTATATAAAAATATAATACAAATATAAAATATATATAAATTCTAATATATATATATATATATATATATATATATATATATATATATATATATATATATATATATATATATATATATATATATATATATATATATATACACTCTAAAAAATGCTGGGTTAAAAACAACCCAAGTTGGGTTGAAAATGGACAAACCCAGCAATTGGGTTGTTTTAACCCAGCGGTAGGGTTAAATGTTTGCCCAACCTGCTGGGTAGTTTTATTTAACTCAACTATTGTTTAAAAATTACTGTATTGCTTAATTAAAATTAACCCAAAGTATGTTGGAAATTAACATTTATTAATGTTCAGTGAATAATTATTAAACAATAAACATTTATTAAATTGCTTATTAATAAATTTATATTAATAAACTATTAAACTATTAAATTTATATTAATAAAATATTAAAGCTTATTAATAAACATTCACCTTTTGTCTATTATTGTTGTCTCTAATTGCATCTGGTTTTTAATTTCCCAACTATTTTGGGTTCATTTTAAGCTAGCCATATAGCCATTTTTAAACAATAGTTGGTTTAAATAAAACTACCCAGCAGGTTGGGCAAACATTTAACCCAACCGCTGGGTTTGTCCATTTTCAACCCAACTTGGGTTGTTTTTAACCCAGCATTTTTTAGAGTGTATATATATATATATATATATATATATATATATATATATATATATATATATATATATATATATATATATATATATATATATATATAATGCATTTATTATATTGTATATATTTTAATTATTAAAACAAATATGAGCGAAGGCGGCTGTGAAAATAAATCTGCATTGTTTATCCTTTTGATCTTTCATTTAAAAAATTCACAAAATTCTAACCTATCATTGAAGTAAACCAATTGAAAATGGGGGAAAAAGCTCATTATGGAATGTTTTTCTCTAGTTCATGTTGGCCACAATTATTGGCACCCAATTATAGCAACATCCTTTTCCCAAGATATCAGCTCTGAGTCATCTCCTATAATACCTGATGAGTTTGGAGAACACCTGACACCATTCCTTCATACAGAATCTCTCCAGATCCTTCAGATTCCAGCTCCATGTTGGTGCTTCTTCTCTTCAGTTCACTCCACTCATTTTCTTTAGGGTTCAGGTCAGGGGACTGGGACGGCCATGGCAGAAGCTTCATTTTGTAATCAGTGACACATTTTTGTGTTAGTTTTGATGTTTGTTTTGGATCATTGTCCTGATGGAAGATCCAACCAAGGCCCATTATAAGATTTCTATCAGAAGGTTTTGATTTTTATTTGTTGGTATTTGATAGAATCCATTATTCCATGTATCTGAACAAGATGTCCAGGACCTCCAGCACAAAAATAGGCTCACAACATTAAAGATCCAGCAGTATATTTAACCGTGGGCATGGGGTACTTTTTATCCATGTGTGCACCAAACCAATCTGGTGGGTTTGCTGCCAAAAGGCTCTGTTTTTAGTTTCATCTGACCACAGAAGCCGGTCCCGTTTGAAGTTCCAGTCATGTCTGACAACTGAATATGCTGGAGATTGTTTCTGGATGAGAGCAGAGGATTTTTCTTGAAACCCTTCCGAACAACTTGGGGATGTAGGTGCTGTTTGATCATTTTTTAGGCTTTCTGAGACTCAAGACTCAACTAATCTCTGCAATTCTCCAACTGTGTGTCACACAGAAACAAGATGTTGGGATCCAAGCGCAGCATTTATTTGGTAATCCACAGGCGTATATCACAAAACAGGCAAGGGTCAAACTCCACAGCACAGTCCAATCAAACAGAAGACCAACAGCAAAAGTGCACATAACAATTAATAACAAACCACAAACAAAGGTAGAAACAACTGAGACTAAATAGACAGAAACTAATGAGCAAACACAAAACAGCTGGGTGCAATGAAACGAGGATAATGAGTCCAGGAGGTGAATTATGGGCAATGTAGTCTGAGGTGAACAATAGTCCTTGTTGGAGTGCCCTCTGGTGGCTAAACAGGGCACTCCAACTCATGATCATGACACTGTGATCCTTGGAGAGTCTTTGTCCACTCAAACTCTCCTCCTCACCGCGCATTAGGACGATTTAGACACACGTCCTCTTCCAGGCAGATTTGTAACATCTTTAGTTGATTGGAACTTCTTAATTATTGCCCTGATGGTGGAAATGGCTCAACAATCTTTTGCTGCACATCAGAACTATATTCTTTAGTTTTACTCATTGTGATGAATGATTAAGGGAATTTGGCCTTTGTGTTTACACATATTTGTACTCCTGTGGAACAGGAAGTCATGGCTGGACAATTTCATGCTCCTAGTCACCCTGGTGTACTAAAAAAATGTAAATATGAATGGGAATATACTTCAGAAATATTTTACTCATAATAATTTCTAGGGATGCCAATAATTGTGGCCAACATTTATTGGAGAAAAACATTTATTTCATAATGTTATAAAAATACTAAGGGTGACAATACTTGAGAAAAGGAAATATATAACATACATTTATTATTTTAATAAATTTATATATATATATATATATATATATATAAGTCTATAATTTACCATTTATTTATATATCAGGTTCAGGATTAGCCTGTACTGAATCCTGGGAAATGTAGGTCATGGCCTTTAACCCCTCATGTCTTTATCCTGGTTATGAAGAGATAGGAGTGAACATGTTTAGTGCACTGATGAGTGTGCATGTGTTGTCTTTGTGTCGGAGGTGCATCATGCTTGACTGAAAAAAGTGTCCATGCATGAAGAGCAAATTAGCATGTTTCGCTCTGCGCGCCAATAAGCAAATGTGTGTGTGTGTGTGTGTGTGTGTGTGTGTGTGTGTATGTAAAAGACTTGGCCTGGATAGATGGGGAAAGAGGGTCAAGGGATTGGTGAGCGGTGAGGTAAGGAGAAGGGGGAGCGAAGGGGAAGAATCCCGGTGAGAGAAAATGAAAGGAACTTGGGAAAAAAAACGAAAGCGCACAAAAGACGAGAGAAGAAGATGGACGGCCCTCTCCCTCTCTCTTTATTCGTTCTAAATAAACCTAGTTTGTGCACGAGCCACACAAACCACACTCTCTCTAGGGGTACAATTTCACATCCCCCTAATTACAGTGGGGTGTAGCGTTTCTTATTGCGCCCTGCCAGCGATTGTACGCAAATACGCACACACAAGGTCACGGAGCGGAGGAGAGGCCGTCGTTAAGGTCCTTATTAAGTTCATTAAGTGCAGTTTTGTTCATTTACATTCACTTCGAAGGTGATAATTCCCTAAAAATACGCCAGTAGAGAGAGTTTTCCAGTAGTAGATGTGAAAAGGCAGCGCATTATTCTTCTTTTCTCCTTGAGAATTGAGAATAATGACCTCTTCTGTTCGAACGTCTCGCACATGGTAGGAGTGTAGTCATGGAGACCTTGTTAGCTGTCAAGAAAGGTACTGCATGTTACTATTATACACACACACACACACACACACACACAACTGCATTCTAATGCCTTCCCAGAAGTCTACAGTGGTATTGAAGTGAGTATAATCAGTATTGCAGTATAATCCTCCGTCTGTATGTGTCCCAAAACTGTCCCGAAACAGCTTGCCCTATTTTTCTTCCCACAAGCTCTCTCTCTCACTCCTTCTCATTTACATTCCCAGTACAATGCATGCATCCCCCCCCCCCCCTTTTTTTTTTAAAGAGCCCTGAAAAGTGAATGAATGTAGGCCATTTGGTTGCAGCAAGTTTCCCTCTCTCATTCCTGGTTTCATCCCTATCTCTCCGCCCCGGGCCGGGGTTCAGTAGGATGCTCTGTGTGCCTTCAGGTTAATCTGTGGAAGTAGCAGATGCTGGTGATCATTAACCTGAGAGAACCTCCTAAGTGCTATTTCTGAGTTTGGCACCTTAGCTTCCTAACAGTACCATAGCAGTGAAATAAGAGACAGACCCAATTCTCTGAGTCGCTGACATTGTGTCCAACTGCCTCGAAACTCCACAAAGAGTTGGACGGAAACGTGTCAAACATTAGCTATATCTATTTTATATATATATATATATATATATATATATATATATATATATATATATATATATATATATATATATATATACATACATACACTACCTGTCAAGAGTTCTGTGTCAACAGTATATTTATAATATCACAAAAGATATAAAGATATTTGACATTTTTTGAGCAGCAAATCATCATATTAGAATGATTTCTGAAGGGTCATGTGACACTGAAGACTGGAGTAATGATGCTGAAAATTCAGCTTTGATCACAGGAATAAATTACACTTTACTATATATTCACATAGAAAACTGCTATTTTAAATTGTAAAAATATTTCTCAAAATTAAGGTATTTTTGATCAAATATGTAAATTACTATAATATAGCATTCAACTGATCTCAGGAGTGCAACTCAGCATATTATGGCAATATCAAACATGGTTCATGCGGTCATTTTATAAATTACAGATACAAATATCACTATTTCTTTACTGCTGCCTGACATTCATCTGTTATGAATAATCATAGTGTTTTGTTCACGTTTATCCATTTAAAATAAATAATGTGCTTTTATTCATAAAATGAATAAACAGAATCTATAAGAAAAAAATATAAAATATAAAAGTTATAATTTAAAAAATGACATGAACATATTTCCTTTTCATGCTGGAGTACTTATTAAAGGAACACTCCACTTTTTTGTAAATAGGCTTATTTTCCAACTCCCCTAGAGTTAAACAGTTGAGTTTTACTGTTTTCGAATCCATTCAGCCGATCTCCGGGACTGGCGGAACAAATTTTAGCATAGCTTAGCATAGTTTATTGAATCTGATTAGACCGTTAGCATCTCGCTCAAAAATGACCAAAGAATTTCAATATTTTTCTTATTTAAAACTCAACTCTTCTGTAGTTACATCGTGTACTAAGACTGATGGAAAATGAAAAGTTGCGATTTTCTAGGCCGATATGGCTAGGAACTATACTCTCATTCTGGCGTAATACTTATCTAAATAAAAATAGACAAGATTTTGGGGTTGAATTTTCTTGCTAAAACATTATCATGATACTCTCAAACTGCCATTCTAAGTTTTTGTTCACACTACAATCCTCCTGCCAGTGCATGAAACACACTTTTCCCGCTTAGACCTCCACGATGCAAACCGCCATGTTCATTCCAGTAGAAATAAAGTATTTCATGAATGTTTGACTTCCTCACACGGACCACGGACCACCTAACACCTGTATTGCTAACAAGTATGGCAAGTTTGTTCCTACAGTGGAGACCCTGAACCTATCGAGTGGAATAAATGAACACATTCATCCAGTGCTGAGTGAAACTCTCTCGCCACCACAAACCAGAGCAAACAAGCCCGATGCACCGTTCAACTGCTCGAGACCATTAAGATCCTTTAAGACCCACAGTGGATTTGATACACATTCTCTGAGGACGTTTTGTGGCCCTGTATTAGTTCTCCTCCCTTCCTTTCACATATTTCTTCTCTCTCTCCATCCAAAATCTGTTGAATTCCATTGGGTCATGTGTGCGTTACAAAACAATTTGGAAATGCACAAAAAATGCTGTGGTTTGACAGTTTCACAGAACAGCTGTACATAAACATAAATACATTTTTTGTAAATAAATGTTTTATTTACAGTCCTCTAAAGAATAATTAAAGTTGAAGCTGTTTGTGTCACATGACTCCAATCATATAAACTCAATCTGCCTCGCTCATTTAACACGTGCAGAACAAATTTCAGTGTACATTGTTGAGAACATTGCTAGCATTTTTAACACTTTGTTAGCATAATTTAGCATGTTGCTACCATGTTTTAGTACATTACTAACATGATTTAACACATTGCTAGCATGATTTATCATGTTGCTAGAATGTTTTAGCATATTACTAGCATGGCTTAACACGTTGCTAGCATGACTTAATATGTTAGCATGACTTAGCATGTTGCTACCATGAATTATCATGTTGTTAGCATGATTAAGAATGACATTGCTAGTATGACAACACTTTGCTAGCATGATTTAGCATATTACTAGCATGGCTTAACACGTTGCTAGCATGACTTAACATGTTAGCATGACGTACCACATTGCTAGCATGATTTTCGCATTTTGTTTGCATATTTTAACACATTGCTAGCATGAATTAACACATTGTTATCATGATTTAACACATTGCTAACATGATTAAGCATTTTCTAGCATGATTTAACCTGTTGCTAGAATGTTTTAGCACATTACTAACATGACTAAATACATTGCTAGCATTAATTAACATGTATTTAGCATGATTTAACATGTTGCTTGCATGAATTAGCATTTTTTAAAATTACTAGCATGACTTAACACATTGCTAATATGACAAAACATTGCTAACATTATTTAGCATGTTGGCTAGCATGTTTTAGCACATTGCTTAGCACATTGCTAGCATGACTAACATATTGCTAGCATGATTTAGCATTTTGCAGCGCATCACTAGCATGACTTAACACGTTGCTAACATGATTTAACATGTTGGCTAGCATGTTTTAACACGTCACTAGCGTTAACACATTGCTAGCATGATTTAGCATTTTTAGCACATTGCTAGCATGACTTAACACGTTGCTAGCATGATTTAGCATGCTGTAGATACTTACAAAATTTAGTCTCAGAAGAAGAAAAAAAGAAGCTTAAATCAGATTTCAGTTTGGTGGCTTTGTCGAAACCAAACATAATTAAATTAAAGTTTCAGTGAATTTTTAAATAATATATAATATGATAAAACGACAATAACAAAAAGTACCTAGAGAGGAAACGAGCATTAAATCTTTCTTTAAATAAATCTTGAGACTCTTTCAATGTCAGACTTCAAGTAGGAATTAATATCCAATAATTACCACTTCATGAGCACATTTTACTGACAACCACGGAAATCTTCATGTTCTGTAAAGCTTGTCTGAGTTAGCAACTGTAACCAAGGTGGGCGGGGCTTAACAAAAGCCCATTCATTCCACTCAAGTTTCATGAATGAGAAATGTTGAAAACTAACAGTCACAGCAAGTCAGAGTCTCTTTAAACCCATGTATGATGTCATCCTCCAGAGAACACTTGATACATTTTCAGCGTTATTCACTCTTGACTCTTTTCCGTGTGTTACATAAGTAACCCACACCCCGCGGAAACCGATAGCGGCTTCTTGTGTTTAACACGCAGGAACCTGAGTTCAGAGCCCGGGGTGTCACTGAGTCACTGAAACTGATCTCATCATGCTACAGAAACTCATTCACACGACTTACCTCTCGTACTCCTGGTTATCATGGTCACACCGCGCGTCCTTGTGCTTCTCCCAGTCCTTGCCGTGGCGACACGTCGTAAGGGAGACGATATCCTTGCCGTTGTGGATGTGATGCAAAGCGTTGCGAGTGTCCGAGCCGATTCCCGTCAAGTAACGTTTACCTTTAAACATCAGCAAGTATTTCCGCCTCGGAGGAACGGTGTTGCGAATTAACCAACCCCTCTCGCCGCCCTTCTGAGGGTGTTCTTTAGAGAACAAAGGGATTGAGACGTCAAAGCCCGGTCGGAAGTGTTCCGTATTCAGGCTGGCTTTAGCCAGGATGGCCTGGCCCACGTTAAAGCCCAAGTCCTCAGTGTAGTTGGGCCAAGTTCCGGAATAAAGGTTGAAGATGACGTGGTTCCGCCCGTCGTTCCACAGAGGATAGCCTCTAATCCGCTCGTCCACGTTGGGCACGAACTGCGTCGACAGCTGGTCCCTGTCCAGCGTGTCGATTCCCAACACGAACAGACACGCCTCCCGAGGGTCCGACGTGTAATACCGCGACTCCGCCACCGAGGTGAGGATCTTCCGATAGCTCTCCGACACCCGTTCGCTCTTCTCCGGCGGATAGACGTAGACCCGAAAGCCGCTCGGAGCTTGACACCGGGCGAAGTCGAAGCAAGTTTCCATTCTGCAGCGACTGTCCTTGTAGATTCCGGCCCACGCCTGCCGCCGCTGCCTCGGCGAGTCGCCCGGTCCTCCGTCATTTTGTAGCTCGGCCTGGTCGGCGAAGCCCGGGAGCAGGGCCCGATCTAACCAGTCGGGCCAGGGCCGCGCCACCTCCCCCCTCCTGTAGGTGATGAGACCCAGGAGCCGTTCCTGCAAGCCGCCCCAGTAAAAGAGCAGCAGCCAGCAGCACGTGCACAGGCCCAGAAGCACGTACTTCTTGCGTGCCTGCATGAGGTCTCTCTCACCCTCTGTGCTCCGGGGCCGCGAGGCCGGGAGCTTCAGCAGGGCGGAGACGGGGTGGACAACAGGGGCCGAAGCTCCAGCATAGCCCCGATGTCCACTTGTCCATGCGCTCGTTCAAACCTTCAGAGTAAGGCAAGCCCATGCGACAGAAGTGGAAGTTTCTTCTCTCTTGGTAGCCCTTCTCTCTGCATGGCTCAGTGAATCCCCTCTGCGTTTGCCTAGCAGAGAAAATAAGAGCACACTTCAGCACACAGCCTTCTGTTCATTTATATCCGCACTGCCATCTTCAAACGCCCAACAGATTCAAACACATGAAAACATTAGTGAGCGAGCAATGCATCACGGATGGCAGCGCGTTAAAGTATGAAAGGCCATATTTCAGGCGTGTCGCAAATAGTGCGTTTTTTTAAAAAGCAGTGGTTATGACTACCAGACAATCCCAGCAGCAAATATTTATATATAATTAAAGGATTAGTCCACTTTTAAATAAAATTTTCCTGATAATTTACTCACCCCCATGTCATCCAAGATGTTCATGTCTTTTTTTCGTCAGTCGAAAAGAAATTAAGCTTTTTGAGGAAAACATTCCAGGATTTTTCTCCTTATAGTGGACTTCAATGGAGCCCAAACGGTCAAAATTACAGTTTCATTTTTTTCCGTAAGTAGAATAGGGAAGGCGTAGGACATACAGCGTAAGCTTTTTGAAGAATACAGAAAGCGGAAGCACGTGCAAGGCAATCATCTGTGTTTATAAAGCATATACAGTTGTTTTTTTTTTTTTTTAAATGACAGATCGTTTTGCTAGATAAGACTCGTATTCCTCGTCTGGTATTGTTTAAAGCCCACTGAAACTGTAATTTTGACCTTCAACCGTTTGGAGGCCATTGAAGTCCACTATATTCAGAAAAAATAATTTCTTTTCGACTGAAGAAAGAAAGATATGAACATCTTGGATGACATGGGGGTGAGTAAATTATCAGGAAAATTTTATTTAAAAGTGAACTAATCCTTTAAGGCAATAAAATGTGCATTGTTTCACATCTTTGTTACATAACAAAATATTCAATAAGTGGCACCAGTTGGTTAAAAGCTAAAACTTTTGTATGTAATGCAATAAAATTCCTACATTATTAAAGGGGACCTATAATGCCCGTTTCACAAGATGTAATAAAGTCTCTGGTGTCTCCAGAATGTGTCTGTGAAGTTTCATCTCAAAATACCCCACAGATCATTTATTATAGATTTTCAAATTTGCCCGTTTTTGTGTGTGTCCCTTTAAATGCAAATGAGCTGCTGCTCCCGCCCCCTTTTCAGAAGAGGGCGGAGCTTTAACAGCTCAACAACAACAAAGCTGGAGAATCTCACGCAGCCAAAATGAGGATTGTCAGTAACGGTGTTCAGCCTTACATCGTTCAAACCGGAGTCGACACTGATGGAGAGACTCAGGAAGAAGTTACAACTTTTAGACGTTTCTGAATGGTTAGTGGATAAATTGATGTAGTTGCTGTGGAGTTTCATTCAACTCATCCACTAGCATGTGCCGTCATGTTCATCTTTTGTGCAAAACCTGTTTGGACGCCCACTATACATAGTGAACCGGTTTGCCAAACAGAGCCATACACACCCGACTAACGTTTACAATTGCTGTCAAATGCTGTGAATGGTCTAATATTTTTTCCAAAATATCACTGGGATAGAAACGCACCTCTAAATCTGGTGCTCGTCAAAACAAAGTTTCTGGGTTGTCCTTTTTCATGTTTTCTAGGTTGGTAGATGCACCGGGACCCGATTATAGCACTTAAACACGGAAAAAGTCTGATTTTCATGAGATGTCCCCTTTAAGACATATAAATGATCTTCTGAAGAATGTTTTTGTCCACACAATAAAACTGTGGTTACTGTGGTCTAAACCAAAATTGAACCCTATTGAATTTCACATTGAGACATTTTTCAAAAATTTCTTCTAAAAACTGACAGAATTTCATGTTTGGGTGAACTATTCTTGTGCAGCTCATACAGTAGTGGCCAAAAGTGATGTCCAGCCTTGGAAAATTGACATCTTTATTCAAATATTCTTAAAAATTTGTTGCATACTGTAGTTGTGCTTGTTGTATTTGTGATAATAACGCAATGAAAAATGCCACAATTTGTGACATAGTATTTGGCCAGGCTGTTATACAACGAAATTATGAACACATGCAAAAACAAGAGAGAACCAATACAATATTAATAACTGCTTGTTATTCTATGCATTTATTTTGCATAGTGAAATAAAACCTGTAGCCTTTTTTTTACCAAATAATTTTGTCAGATAAATATCTTAACCAAGTTTAGCATTTTGTTCTTCCCTCATATTTAAAATATATAAATGCTTTTCCTCATATTTTGATGGTTTAATCAAACTTGCAGTGTCATTAAAAACAAATATCCCCTCCGGACATCACTTTTGGACACTACTGTAAACAAAAGGCCAGTTTTAGAAGGGGAAGTTCCCAAATCAACACCAGTGAGTTTCAGCACGACATCAAAGCTCTCCACGAGTGTTATCAAGGGTCTCATCAGCACATGCCCAACCCTGTGCTGGCACAAAAGACTTCGTGTGCACCAGTTATGAAGCCATGCTTGATTTAAAATTGGTGTATTTAGTCTTGCGGTCTGAGTCGGTTCTGCTGTTTTCACACACACACTGCTGCAGTGTTTGCAGTGAACATGCAAAACATGAGCTGGCCTGTGATAGCATCTACCCTCGGCATGCTCGAGTTGAACGGAGAGATGAAGGGGGTGAAAATAAGGCAGCTTTAAGAAACCTAAATCAAAAGTGAGAGCCGAGTCTGCATCTGATGCCAGGTAATCTGGAGGGAGACTGAGGTTCTTTTTGGTTCGTTTGTTTGCTTTGCCGGGAAACACGCAGCGGTTATGAAGGGGAGGTGTTTGTCAGGAAAGTGCCCTCCTCTCATCAAACTGTGTACCTGTGTCTGTGTGCGGCGTCTCACAGAGAAGGTCAGTGTTTCTACTGCCAGGTGACGCACAAAGACAGCTTTCAGGTCTCACCTGCCTCTCTTCCCTTGCCTCTTCTCCACCTCTGCTAAATTCCTCTAGAGTTTCTCTCTTATCTCTTTAAGCAGTCTGAGCGGCGAGCGCAAACTAATCTAAAGCTATGAAAGCATATAAAGGGCCTGTGTGTTATTATGCATGCATGCTTATGAAGATTCCGCCTGTTTGCATTATTAATATGTGACAGGTACAGAATATGATGTTAAATGCAGTGCATGCTCTTTTCTGTGAGCGTGTGTGTGATCACGAAGCGGGTGAAAGACCTGCGTTTTCACGGTAAAGCTCCCTGACGAAACACTGCAGGCCAAGCACATATTTGTCGGGAAACAGATGCGGAGGATTCCATTACAAGCTGCTCATTATTAATGCATGACTCCCTTAGTTAGGACATTGATTTCCCTTCTTACCTTTCGTTTGGCTTTTTATGCCTCACATGTGAAGTTAATCTCAATTTTCTCTAGAAAATGAACTGCAGTTAAGATTTTTACTAGCATGATATGGATCAGGTTGTCAAAATCCCCCCCCCCAGAAAAAAAAAAATAAATAAATAAAAAAAAAAAATATATATATATATATATTAATCACATCCAAAATAAAAGTTTGTGTTTACATAATATATGTATTCATGTGTGTACTGTGTATATTTATTATGTATGTAATACACACACATGCATATTATATTTTATAATATATATATATATATATATATATATATATATATATATATTTTTTTTTTTTTTTTTTTTTTTTTAATTATCTTAAATTTCCAGGAACAACAAAACACTAAAATTATTTAGCAAAAAAGGCAACAGCAACAGGTTTTATTTTACTATGCAAAAAAAGCAAAAAAAAAAAAAAAGCATAGAATCAGTAATCATGATCAATTATTAATATTTCGCTGGTTCTCTCTTGCTTATATTATGTCACACAGTTTGGCATGTTTCATTGCGTTATTATCACAAAGCAATATGCTTACAAAATATTTAACAAATTTTTAATAATATTTGCATAAAAGTTTGAAGATTTCTTATAATATAGAGTAAATTATATATTACATATTAAATTATATATATTTTTTGTATTATATTAATTTATACAGTATAAATGATTTTTTATTATTATTATACCCAGGACCAATAAGCCTCCAAGAGAATGGTTAGGTCGCTCGGACAAGATCCACCAAAAGCAACAGAATAACTTTCTCCCTGCTGCACATAAAAATTTAATGAAATGTCAAAATGATAACTCTTATAGAAGCATATAGCTGCAAAAAGTACCTCTACTTTCGCCCCCACAAAACAACGGCACACAGTGAAACACAAAGAGAGAGACACAGTGAACTGAACCACAGATTAAAAGAACCATCACAAATGAAAAAAAAATAGTAATTGCAAAGTTAAAAGATCATTTTTGCAGTATTTTCTTCTTTGCAGTTCATTTGGTCTCCATATAATAATAAATATATATTTTTAATGCAACTAAGAATACGCTTTCCATTTTTTTGCATCCGGATTACGTAACCACATTCCAAATATTCCATCATTTCCCAAGCCTGCATCCAGCTGACAGAAGGCCAGAGGGATTGTGTTCTCTCTCGTTCTTACTCTTCCTTTCAGTTTCCTCCTCCTATCACAATTACTTTTTATTTTCTCATTCATCAGCGCTCTGTCTTTCTCATCTCACTGCCACTGTACGTCTGTGGCGCCCGTACCGTACATCACAGCGGGCAGGGCTGCAGATCCAGGCTGGAGGCGGTGTAATGAGATCGAGATGCGATGGCATATTGCTCAATCACCACGACAGGAAACAGCTGAATAAGTGAACACAGCCTTCCAAACTTTGAGTGATCTGTCTTCTGGACACTTCATTAGCTTTTTCAGAACAAGTGTTTTCCACTTGTGCGAGGGAAAAACTACGCTAGTGTCTTTACAACTGTTGGCAATGGACAGTGAATATGGAGAAGGACAGCGAGCAGGTGGATGTAGCCGTTGTAAAGCCTGGGGAGCTCGTTTCCCGTGTCGTTTTCTCACATGATGAGTGTGTGACAGCTGGACATGGAGCTTATCTCCCCTGGCGCATCTCCCTCTATGGCCAATAAATCAGAACTGTGCTAAAAAGCCTGCTTGGAGAACATGTCATCCTTACAGATCCAATGCACTGTACATATTTGCATATTCTTTTGCTTTTAAAGGTTAAAAGTGTGGATTCTGCACTGAATAATGTCAAACAGGTTTCTAAAACTCTCCCCCGTCTGCCATTGGTCAGGCAAACAGTTAGCTCCGCCCCCAAACTCACGCTATTGGCTGTGTCGGACTGGGGTGTGTTTCCCAAAAGCATCGTTAGCCAACTGTGGTTTCAAGTTCCATTGAATTGTGTTGGTATGACGGAACTTGCGACCATAGTTGGCTTCGGGAAACACACCTCGGTTCAGGTTTCTCAAACAAACTACGCAAACAGTCCAAAAATTTGGCTCTGCGTATTAAGTTATATAATATGGGAAAATATTTAAACAAAAATATAACAATACTAGTATTAAAATATTCTGTAATATAATATTCTGTAATATAATATAATATAATATAATATTCTGTAATATAATATAATATAATATAATATAATGTCAAACGATTAATCGCGATTAATCACGATTATTAATTGCATCCAAAATAAAAGTACATAATATATGTGTGTACTGTGTAAATATATAATAATATATAAATATCCACACATATGTATTTATTTAAGAAATATTTACATGCATACATGTATATTTATTTATAATTTATATTATAGATAAAAATAAAGAGTTTATATATAAATATAATATATTTTTGTTAAATATATACATGCATGTGTATTTATATATACATATATTATGTAAACAAAGTTTTATTTTGGATGCAATTAATTGTAAATAATTGTTTGACTAATATAATATAATATCAAATGATTAATCACAATTATTAATGCATGCATGTATATATTTAAGAAAGATTTACATGCATATTTATATATTTGTTTTTATATATATATATATATATATATATATATATATATATATATATATATATACATATATATATATATATATATATATATATATATATAATTTATTTTGGATGCAATTAATTGCAATTAATCATTTGACAGCCCTAATATAATATAATATAATATAATATAATATAATTTTAAATATTAATAATTTTATGTTATTTTGATTCACAATAATCTGATTAAAATATAGTTGCAATGCAAGTTTTTTTAAAGAAGGTATTAATATTTTCATTCAGCAAGATTGCGTTAAATTGATCAAAAGTGACAGTAAAATCTTTTACTTTGTTATGAAACAAGTTCTGTTTCAAATAAATGCTGTTCTTTTGAACTTTCTATGCATCAAATTTTGTATTTATCAAAAATGCATTTTCAACATTGATAATCAGAAATGTTTCTTGAGCAGCAAATCGGCATATTAGAAAGATTTCTGGAGGATCATTAAAGTATTAAAATAGAAAACAGTTATTTTAAATTGTATTAATATTTCACAATATTGCTGTTTTGTATGACTTTTGTACAACAGAACAGCATATATATATATATATCATTCAGCTGTCAGAGACTATAACCAATGCAACTTACAGTACACTATTTGAAAGACACTATTTTAATCCCTCAGGCAATTTGGTGTTAAGATTTTTGCTCATTAACACTCCAGTTAAAACGTTTCCCTTGCGTGAGGTCCTTCAAATAATTAGTTTAACACGTCCACATCCTTAACCACTAGTTTTCCAACCTGGATTTGATTATAGCAGCACTAGGCCCGTGTGACCAGTATTATCTAGTGTCGAATAATCAAACACAAAATGTGTTCTTGTTACAGCAGACTTTCTTTCTTTCTTTCTTTCTTTTTTTTTAGCTTCAGCTGCCTTGAATTGCAACGTGTAAAAATAATGTTAGCGGCAGCTGATGTTGGAGAAATACAAATGGTGCGGTGAGGTGGGTGAGCCGGAGTTAAAATTAAACCCGAAACGCTGTGATTACAGGTCGACGGCGCAGTGGAAGCCACCGGCCCAGCCTAGTCCTGCTGCGTGCTTGCGGTGCGAGCCTGACCCGTGCCGAGCCTGTGGTCGAGCTGCTGGGACATCGGTGCAGACTTTTGAGAAAACACAGACCCAAATGACCAGAGTCAGTGTAATTTCAGAGCGGAGGATGTTTATGAAAAATCTGACATGATGTTCTGCAGTAATCTCTCACGAAAAGCCAGGAAGGATTGGCAGAGTGAAAAGTTGTTTTCTTTGGTGGTTATTAGGATGACGGCTGCATCTTCTTGAACACCCGCTGCTAGCCTCATGTTTTAATTTATGGACAACAATAATTACCAGCAGGCTTGATTAATTATGTCTAAACAATATGCTCCTCGCACACATGCCACAAGGGCTAATTATCCTAACAAACAGGATGGGCTGGGACAGTTGGAGGTTATCAGCAGAAGTCATAACCGTACGAGCGCCTTTAAATGTCACAGACCTACTAAAAAACACAAGCTTTCCGTGCCACAATGCCTGGCTATTCATTCTCACGCCCCTCCTCTCTTTTACCTTCCTCTGGCCCAAATGAAGTCATACACATTTTGTTATATGACGCCATGGAGTGAGTTATGAGAGCCTGTCAAACGGGCCGAGATTCCAGCCATTTTTCCGTCCCCTCCCGGTTTCCCTGCTCTTTCAACTCCACTGCAGGGGTGGACGCTTCATTCGTGTCACACTGCGCTCTTATAATGGCACAACAACAAAATCTATTTCGAAGCTAAAGCCAGTAGTGAGAGTTTCTTTTCATCTTGTAAAAAGCCATTACAGCTCTGACTCAGCTTTGATAGCGTTGTTGAATCTTAAGCACTTCTTGGTATCTTGGGATCTAATTAAAAAGACAATTACTGCGCTCAACATTAAAATGCTGTGATGATCCGGACACACCTGTGTTTGCTGTGATGTCGAACATCTCTAATTTGACGACTGTCTTCAACATCCAGACTACATTCAAAAGTGCCCTTTCTGTTTGTTGTTAGGCTTGTTTTGTATTTACGGTGTTATCATCCTATATTTTGTCTTATTATGTCATGTCCAAAACATAATAAATAAAAAACTAAGTAAATACGATGACGTCATTAGGGCGTCATAGGCCTACAGCTCAACTATTTGAAAATCTGGAATCTGAGGGTGCAAAAAACATAAAAATATTGAGAAAATCGCCTTTAAAGTTGTCCAAATTAAGTCCTTAGGAACGCATATCCACTCACAAAAATACATTTTTGATATATTTATGGTAGGAAATTTACAAAATACCTTCATGGTACATGATCTTTACTTAAATTCTAATAATTTTTGGCAAAAAAGAAAAATCGTTAATTTTGACCCATACAGTGTATTGTTGACTATTGCTACAAATATATACCTGTGCGACTTATGGCAGGTTTTGTAGTCCAGAGTCGCGTAAATTATATATAATAATAGTATATATGCTATAATATATATATATATATATATATATATATATATATATATATATATATATATATATATATATATATATATATATATATATGCTCTGCCAGATATGTTGAATCTTTATATATATAAATTGGTTGTTTTAACCCAGCGATTGGGTTGTTTTAACCCAGCAATTGGGTTGTTTTAACCCAACGTACTGGCTGTTTTAACCCAGCGTACTGGCTGTTTTAACCCAGCGATTGGGTTGTTTTAACCCAGCGTTTGGGATGTTTTAACCCAGCGATTGGGTTGTTTTAACCCAGCATATTGGCTGTTTTAACCCAGTGATTGGGCTGTTTTAACGCAGCATTTGGGATGTTTTAACCCAGCGATTGGGATTGGGTTGTTTTAACCCAGCGTTTGGGATGTTTTAACCCAGCAGTTGGGCTGTTTTAACCCAGCGATTGGGATTGGGTTGTTTTAACCCAGCGTTTGGGATGTTTTAACCCAGCGGTTGGGCTGTTTTAACCCAGCAATTGGGTTGTTTTAACCCAGCGATTGGGATGTTTTAACCCAGCGGTTGGGCTGTTTTAACCCAGCAATTGTGTTGTTTTAACCCAGTGTATTGGCTGTTTTAACCCAGCGATTGGGCTGTTTTAACCCAGCGATTGGGCTGTTTTAACCCAGCGATTGGGATTGGGTCGTTTTAACCCAGCGTTTGGGATGTTTTAACCCAACGATTGGGTTGTTTTAACCCAGCGAATTGGTTGTTTTAACCCAGCGTTTGGGATGTTTTAATCCAGCAATTGGGATTGGGTTGTTTTAACCCAGCGTTTGGGATGTTTTAACCCAGCGGTTGGGCTGTTTTAACCCAGCGATTGGGCTGTTTTAACCCAGCGATTGGGATTGGGTTGTTTTAACCCAGCGTTTGGGATGTTTTAACCCAGCGGTTGGGCTGTTTTAACTCAACAAATTGGTTGCTTTAACCCAGCGATTGTGTTGTTTTAACCCAGCGGTTGGGCTGTTTTAACCCAGTAATTGGGTTGTTTTAACCCAGCGTATTGGCTGTTTTAACCCAGCGGTTGGGCTGTTTTAACCCAGCGATTGGGATTGGGTCGTTTTAACCCAGCGTTCGGGATGTTTTAACCCAACGATTTTGTTGTTTTAACCCAGCGAATTTGTTGTTTTAACCCAGCGAATTTGTTGTTTTAACCAAGCGAATTGGTTGTTTTAACCCAACAAATTTGGTTGTTTTAACCCAGCGAATTTCTTGTTTTAACTCAGCAAATTGGTTGTTTTAACCCAGCGAATTTCTTGTTTTAACTCAGCGACTGGGCTGTTTTAACCCAGCAATTGGGTTGTTTTAACCCAGTGTATAGGCTGCTTTAACCCAGCGGTTTGGCTGTTTTATCCCAGCAGTTGGGCTGTTTTAACCCAGCGATTGGGTTGTTTTAACCCAGCGTATTGGCTGTTTTAACCCAGCGTTTGGGGTATTTTAACCCAGCGATTGGGTTGTTTTAACCCAGCGTTTGGGATGTTTTAACCCAGCGATTGGGTTGTTTTAACCCAGCATATTGGCTGTTTTAACCCAGTGATTGGGCTGTTTTAACGCAGCATTTGGGATGTTTTAACCCAGCGATTGGGATTGGGTTGTTTTAACCCAGCGTTTGGGATGTTTTAACCCAGCAGTTGGGCTGTTTTAACCCAGCGATTGGGATTGGGTTGTTTTAACCCAGCGTTTGGGATGTTTTAACCCAGCGGTTGGGCTGTTTTAACCCAGCAATTGGGTTGTTTTAACCCAGCGATTGGGATGTTTTAACCCAGCGGTTGGGCTGTTTTAACCCAGCAATTGTGTTGTTTTAACCCAGTGTATTGGCTGTTTTAACCCAGCGATTGGGCTGTTTTAACCCAGCGATTGGGCTGTTTTAACCCAGCGATTGGGATTGGGTCGTTTTAACCCAGCGTTTGGGATGTTTTAACCCAACGATTGGGTTGTTTTAACCCAGCGAATTGGTTGTTTTAACCCAGCGTTTGGGATGTTTTAATCCAGCAATTGGGATTGGGTTGTTTTAACCCAGCGTTTGGGATGTTTTAACCCAGCGGTTGGGCTGTTTTAACCCAGCGATTGGGCTGTTTTAACCCAGCGATTGGGATTGGGTTGTTTTAACCCAGCGTTTGGGATGTTTTAACCCAGCGGTTGGGCTGTTTTAACTCAACAAATTGGTTGCTTTAACCCAGCGATTGTGTTGTTTTAACCCAGCGGTTGGGCTGTTTTAACCCAGTAATTGGGTTGTTTTAACCCAGCGTATTGGCTGTTTTAACCCAGCGGTTGGGCTGTTTTAACCCAGCGATTGGGATTGGGTCGTTTTAACCCAGCGTTCGGGATGTTTTAACCCAACGATTTTGTTGTTTTAACCCAGCGAATTTGTTGTTTTAACCCAGCAAATTTGTTGTTTTAACCAAGCGAATTGGTTGTTTTAACCCAACAAATTTGGTTGTTTTAACCCAGCGAATTTCTTGTTTTAACTCAGCAAATTGGTTGTTTTAACCCAGCGAATTTCTTGTTTTAACTCAGCGACTGGGCTGTTTTAACCCAGCAATTGGGTTGTTTTAACCCAGTGTATAGGCTGCTTTAACCCAGCGGTTTGGCTGTTTTATCCCAGCAGTTGGGCTGTTTTAACCCAGCGATTGGGTTGTTTTAACCCAGCGTATTGGCTGTTTTAACCCAGCGTTTGGGGTATTTTAACCCAGCGATTGGGTTGTTTTAACCCAGCGATTGGGTTGTTTTAACCCAGCGAATGGGCTGTTTTAACCCAGCGAATGGGTTGTTTTAACCCAGCGAATGGGTTGTTTTATCCCAGCAGTTGGGTTGTTTTATCCCAGCAGTTGGGTTATTTAACCCATCAAATTGGTTGTTTTAACTCAGCGATTGGGTTAAATGTTTGCTCAACCTGCTGGGTAGTTTTATTTAACTCAACTATTGTTTAAAAATTAATGTATTTCTTGCTTAAAATGAACCCAAAATATGTTGGAAATTAACATTTATTAATATGTTTAATGAATAACAATTAAATAATAAACATGTATTAAATTGCTTATTAATAAATGTTCACATTTTGATTATTATAGTTTCCTAATTAATTATGTGTCTGATTTTTAATTTCCAAACTATTTTTGGGTTCATTTTTATCCAGCCATACAGTAATTTTTAAACAATATTTGAGTTAAATAACACTGCCCAGCATGCTGGTCAAACATTTCACCCAACCACTGGGTTTGTCCATTTTCAACCCCGCATTTTTCAGAGTGTATAACATTTTAAGTTTAAATCGCTAAATATTCGTCACGTCTGCGCAGTTTGAATTTAATGAATATTTACCATTTCTACGTTTCTACTTGTTTATATTCTCCACTTGTTCTTGTGCAAAGGTCGGATTAAGTGCGTTACCTGTTATTATGACGCTGGTCCCTCGTTATGGCTGCATCCTCATCCTCCTCCTCCTCCTCATCATCATCATTCCCGATATTGAATGCTTCCTTTTCTCCTCTCTGTCAAACCGCTCTGCTTGTTTTCACCAGCACAATATTACGTGATGCAACAACTCTCGTGCCACACAGTCCACCCCTGAACCGCACCACAGACACCTCCGCTGCCTTCAAACCCCCGTCTCTCTCTCTCTCTCCACCTCCTCCTCTCCTCTGAAGCGCGTGTCTTCTCGCTTTACCAGCTCAACAAGCTGATTGAGTTACAGAGCGACTCGCGCAAGCATACGCACCGGGCGCGCGCGTAATCTCACACCTCCTCCCGCGTGCCCGCCCTCTCTTCCCACTCTTTAATGATATAGAAGCAGATTTGGGCAAATATTAATATTCCATTAGGGGCTGCAATTATCCTGAAGCTGAGTTGTCGGCTTCCAGACAGAAAGAGGCGTTCCTCCGCGATAATAATGTGGGTTTCTTACCTTAATTGCGCGTCAGATCATGTGTATGAATGAGGAGATGAGACCTCCGCCTGTATATGTAGTCATTAAGCACACAGAAACGCCAGCAGCCACGTTAATATTTTATCGAGCTGGTGGATGGGAGCTGTCGCTGCCCTGTGTATGAAATATGACAAGGAAACAATGGTCGCAGTGCCCTTGGGGTGGATTGCGCGCGGCCGCAAACAATGAAGTTCCCCGGAAATTGCGCGTTCTTGATTATTAAAAAATCGCATGAAATAATAAGCAATAAAATGAATGCATCAATGCGATGCAGAGGCACAATGAAACATAAGACTGTGTATGACAGACAGTGCCTCACCCTGAACTTCAGCTGACGCGTGCGCTCCACAAATCCCGTTCAGTCGCGTTCAGATGCTCATCCTTCTCTCTCTACTTCTAGAGGTTGATTCATATTGATATGATCCGTTACAGCATCAGTATATGGGGCTACATTGTTCATTTTCTCGCATCCACAACATTCCAGTCGACCCCGCCCCCGGCGTTCGTGATTGGCTCAGAGACTCGGGGTGCCCGAGCACGAGCTATATTTAAAGTAAACAGGCGCACATCTGGACAGCGGTGCGCGTCACTGTCGCCGGAGGTCGCGAGCCGAAGCTGTGCGGTGAACCAGAAAAGACCTTGACTGTTGCCAAACTATTTCCCCGAGAGTTTTTGTTTTGTTTTTTATATAACACGGTTGATTAGAGATGGGAGTCGTAATCTAAAATCAAATTCACACGGCGAAGATAACATTTAGGCTGCTCGGAGGAGGCATAAATGCATTTACACGGCAATTAAAACTGTATACATTGACAGTGGGAGCTGAGGCGGCTCAGAACAGGCATAGTTTAGTCTGGCTTTAATGCAGCATTGCGTCTTTGCACTGATTTTCAAGCGTGGAATAAAGCAGTGTTGACTCGACTGTGTAAAATCGCCTTAATTTCTCTTAATGATTCCTTAACTGCATTTCTTTCAGTACCTTTAAGCTAAACATATATGGAAAAATGCATTTGTTACTGCCTTAAAAAGTCTGTTGCAAAATTTCAAAAGATTCAAATAGAACAGTAAGACTACACTGGGGTTAAAAACAACCCAAGCTGGGTTGAAAACGGACAAACCCATCGGTTGGGTTAAATGTTTGCTCAACCTGCTGGGTAGTTTAATTTAACTCAACTATTGCTTAAAAAATTACTGTATTTCTTGCTTAAAATGAACCCAGTCTGTTAGAAATTAACATTTATTAATATGCATTAATGATTGAACATTTATTAAGTTTAATGAATAACAATTAAACAAACATTTATTAAATTGCTTATTAATAAATGTTCACCTTTTGATAATTATTGTTTCCTCTAGTAATTATGTGTCTGATATTTTGGGTTCATTTTAAGCCAGACATATAGTCATTTTTAAACAATATTTGAGTTAAATAAAACATTTAATCCAATCGTTGGGTTTGTCCATTTACAATCAACTTGGGTTGTTTTTAACCCAGCATTTTTTAGAGTGTAACTAGCCAAAGAAATGCATTCTTGCTTGTTTACATGCTTTTAAATGCGACAAACACACATTTCAGTATCTACATTTATTCAAAAGATGCTTTCATCCAAAGTATTTGAAACTACATGTATTAAATATACTAATAACCCAATAATATGTTCATTTTTATAAAATACCACTGATTACATCAAAATCTCATAATGTCAGGAGCTCTAACTGCAGTTGTTTATACAGTAGGCTAAAAGAATGGTGCAAATAATCTGTCAGGAAAATGTCAAACTACTGCCCTCTTGTGGTCAAACTGAGAACTCACATCACTTGATGCCTCTCTGGTCCAGTTATGAAATAAACACAAACTATTTTAAAAATAATTAATTTAATGATTTATTAAAATATTTTACATTATGTTCAGATATGAAACCAATAACTTTCAGGTTACTGCAATTTGTCCCACTTTAACCCCTTAATTGCATTTTTTTAATTGCATTAAGCAATCTTTACTTTTTTTAATCACCCTCCAGCTGATTTGGTGATTGATCACTGTGCTTTTGGAGTGAGAAGGTAGACTTTCTCTGTCAGTGAATCCAGTCCCCATGATTTGTGTCTTTCCTCAAATCCATCGACAGACTGAAGCAGTTCAATGTCGCAGCCCCCTCCTGGAATACGAGAGATACTGCCATCATTATTGGCTAAAAAATAAACGCTCTATAATGCATAATAAATGATAAAAAACATGACAAAAAATAGCTAAGATGATGTGTGACCAAAACTCACCAAATGCATTTTTTACATCCTCTTCTGATACAAAAAATGGTGGACCTGTATGTCAAATGTGGTGACAGAAAAGATCAAATACTTTATACAAAACACTTACACTGCTGTTCGAAAGTTTGGGGCCGCTTTATTTATTAAAAATACAGTAAAAACAGCGTAATATTTTTACAATGTAAATCAGCTGTTTTCTATGTGAATATACAGTAAGTATAATTTATTCCTGTGATCAAAAGCTGAATTTTCAGCATCATTACTCCAGTCTTCAGTGTCACATGATCCTTCAGAAATCATTCTAATATGCTGATTTGCTTCTCAAGAAACATTTATTATTATTATCAGTGTTGAAAACAGTTGTGCTGCTTCAGATTTTTGTCGAAACCATCATAAATTTTATTCCAGGATGAATAAAAAGTTCAAAAGAACAGCATTTATTTAAAATATAAATCATTTTTTAACATTATAAATGTCTTTAATGTCACTTTTGATCAATTTAATGCGTCCTTGCTGACCCCAAACTTATGCTGTTTAATGAATAATAATAAGGACTCTTTCATAACATCACCTTTGTAGAGCTCAGGATTGTATTCCATTGTGTCCACCAGATATCTGCAGTCATTGTTCATTAAAGAAATAAGGAGCGTGGCGTACCTTTGGGATGAAGAGAGTATGTGTTCAAATACAATCCCACTTAAACCATAAATAAATTAATGGATGTGAAATATTGATTATTTAATACGTACTTCTGCCTGTCACATGGGTTTATGGCCACCAGCGCTCCTCTATCCCAAATCCCCCCGAACTTTCCTGCAACAGCACTGAGAGACCAAAAGAGGCATTTAAATGTGCTTCGTGACGTTTTATCATCTAAAATTAGAAAGTATAAAACGCACCTGGAGAACTTGTATAAATCACACTGATAGATGGAGATCTTTCCATCTGCGCTCTGAGAACAAGGAAAATGCATTAGCTGAGAGAGCGTGACACAGAAACATCACGCCGTCTGCTTCCATTAAGGAAAGCTGAAGCATTGTGAGCATCCGTCTGTATTAATCTGACACAGCCAAAATCCACCATTACAATACAACGAGTCACATTATTTTAAATGTAAGAGTGACATGACCATTTGTAACTTGAATGTGTAAGGCTCTCTGTCATTCACTTCCAGTTATTTTACCTGTAGAAAAACACACTGGTTTAAAGCACTTTGTTATTCTTCTAGTTATTTATCTACAGAGGATAATGAATCAGAAGCACATTCAAAAAACAGTAAAGTGAACTGGATAGTAGATCTGTACGACTCTCCCCAATTCTGAACAGACAACTAAACAAAATAACAATTTACAAGAGGTTCTGACAAAATGTTAATTGCTGCAGACTATTTTAAAAATATTTAATTAATTTGAATAAATTATTTTGAATATACTGTATTACTGGATGAATTATCGTTTTTGAATAAATCTGCTGAATGAATGATTCAATGACTCCCTCATAGAGACTTCACTTGTTTCATTACCAGATGAATCTGCATTTTTGAACAAATCTGTTGAATGAATGATTCAACGACTCACTCAAAGACTTGTTTCATTACCAGACGAATCAGCATTTTTGAACAAATTTGTTGAGTGAATGATTCAATGACTCACTCATAAAGACTTCACTTGTTTCATTACCGGTTGAATCAGCATTTTTGAACAAATCTGTTGAATGAATGATTCAATGACTCACTCAAAGACTTGTTTCATTACCAGACGAATCAGCATTTTTGAACAAATTTGTTGAGTGAATGATTCAATGACTCACTCATAAAGACTTCACTTGTTTCATTACCGGATGAATCAGTATTTTTGAACAAGTCTGTTGAGTGAATGATTCAATGACTCACTCATAAAGACTTCACTTGTTTCATTACCAGACAAATCAGCATTTTTGAACAAATCTTTTGAGTGAATGGTTCAATGACTCACTCGTAAAGACTTCACTTGTTTCATTGCGAGACGAATCAGCATTTCTGAACAAATCGTTTGCGTTAATGATTCAATGACTCACTCATAAAGACTTCACTTGTTTCATTACCAGCTGAATCAGCATTTTTGAACAAATCTGTTGAGTGAATGGTTCAATGACTCACTCGTAAAGACTTCACTTGTTTCATTGCGAGACGAATCAGCATTTCTGAACAAATCGTTTGCGTTAATGATTCAATGACTCACTCATAAAGACTTCACTTGTTTCATTACCAGACGAATCAGCATTTCTGAACAAATCGTTTGAGTGAATGATTCAATGACTCACTCATAAAGACTTCACTTGTTTCATTACCAGCTGAATCAGCATTTTTGAACAAATTTGTTGAGTGAATGATTCAATGACTCACTCATAAAGACTTCACTTGTTTCATTACGAGACAAATCAGCATTTTTGAACAAATCTTTTGAGTTAATGATTCAACGACTCACTCATAAAGACTTCACTTGTTTCATTACCAGCTGAATCAGCATTTTTGAACAAATTTGTTGAGTGAATGATTCAATGACTCACTCATAAAGACTTCACTTGTTTCATTACGAGACAAATCAGCATTTTTGAACAAATCTTTTGAGTTAATGATTCAACGACTCACTCATAAAGACTTCACTTGTTTCATTACCGGCTGAATCAGCATTTTTGAACAGATCTCTTGAATGAATGATTCAAGGACAAACACATTTTTTAAAAGTCACTTGTCGCCACCTACTGGTATAAATATGTAATTGATACAATCTTGATTTGAAGCATCAAATTACTTTCAAAAGGTGATTTACTCTATTTTTATCACTACCGTAGACATCAATGTTTATATCCTAACTACAAGCTTCTTTCCCAGTACTTCTGTGATAATATGATTTATTATAAGACAGAAATAATGATACTGTGTGGTTGAAAAGACTGTTTGTGAAGCTGTTTCTTATCTATACATGACAACGGCTCTCTCTGGATCAGAACACACATCTGAATGTTCGCTGTTATCAGTGCTGAATCATTGTCATTTAAGAATAAGATCATGTGGGTGTTTGAATCGATATTGACATCTTTTGCAGATCTAGTGGAGAGTAACTCAATGTATGATTTATGGGTACTGTCATTTTATCATTGGCTTGTGCCCTGAAAACACTATAGATGACAAATATGAGACCTTCAGATACCTTGAAAAGTTTTGCTCCAGGAATAGCCAATACTGGTTCTTCATTATAAGCAAGATTTTGCTCTTCAAAGAACTGTTTAATTCCTTTTTCGGAAATTTCAACTCCAACAACTGTGTGACCCATATCAGCCAGCCTGAGAAAATATATGAACATTTTAGGGAGCGCTAAGAAGATTTTTAACATTATTCATTGAAACAGACCTCGTACCATTTCATGTCTACAGCTTTTCCACATAATGGGAAGAAGAATCGAACCTCCTTTCGTCCACATACGACTTTGTCCAAGTTGTTTTCCAGCAAACTACCAAAAAGTACAAAAAATCTCTGAGAGATTTAGAGTTAAACAATACATTGATAACATTGTGTGGCTCCTCTATACATTTATGGATAATTCATTCATTCGTAAGCGACACATGATGGCGTCTAAATCATGCAGCTATACGAATTATTTAAATGAGGAATATTGTGAGGAAAACTCAAGATGGAGTTCAGAAACACTGACACGGATATAGAGAATAACTTTGGAACATTGCAGGGCTTTTTCATGATCAAAAAGCAACTTTATACACTAAAGAAAGATGGAAAAATGCATAATAGGTCCTCTTTAATATGCATGATTATAGTAGTGACCAAACATGTGACTCTGTGATTACTTGTGCACTTGAGGTCTGTGAAAACCAGTTCTTCCTTCCTGCCACCTGTTCTCCCACTCGGATAAAGCCATGACCCGGTTCGCCTGGGCAGACATGTCCTCTCTTCTCTTCAGGGTAGCGGACGGTTGCAAATAATAAAGTGCAAATTAGATAAGCATGCATAGTTAGGAGAGCAAAATAAATAGGCTGATGAACGTTTAAACATAAGGAGGAAATGCTTTCTGTAGTTGACGTCAAATGTTGTGCATCTGATCGAGCTACTGTGGCACATATTAATCTTTAATTATCAGATGCAAGACAGGTTTAATGGCATGCATGCATGAAGTAAACTATGCAAGATACAGAAAATACTATCCAGACTATTTGAAATATGTAAAGTATGTAAAGTACACTTCTACTGCTGTTTCTGCATTTAAATGCTTAATTTTACTATTCAGTCTTTGTCATATTAATAATGCTGTATAGTGCTGGGTCAACACAATTCAATATTAATACATTTCAATGTTTGATTAGTCATTTTTGTTAACTTTTGTGCAATAATCATTTTTTTGTGTGTGTGAGGTCACCACTTGATTTGCATTGTAAAATGTAACTACTACATTAATTACCTAAACAAGGCTTCAAAAATGATTTTTCAGTGCAAAATCACCTGATCTACTTGCAGAATCACAATGACAAAGCATTACATATCATGTCATCTGTGAGTTGTTACTTTCTGTTCGTGCTGAAACTGACACAATATTACAATGACCTTAATAAATGTATCATCTGACTGGTAAAACTATCAGTGGGCGGATCATTGGACTATCAGTGGCCAATAAAAGCATTCATGTTACTTTAAAAACATAGGCTATGTGTTACTTTTGTTGCATTGTACAATGCAATTCACCAGTCTTTAAAAAAAACACTGAGCACACTCAGCCAAAATAAGTTAATCAACATTCAATTCGAATCTGCGGACGACACTGTAAATGTTTGATAAGATTTGAGATTTGTTACCTCGCTTTTCCAATTCACCAGAAGAGCGGCTTCTCATATGCTTCGGTTTCATAACAGGAAGAGTTTGTGCGTGGTGGGCGTGGCTTCACACATAACGTCACACGTCGCTTTCGTTACTGGCTGTCGCTAGGATGCCGTGGATGCTTCCAGCTCCGGAGTTTACTGTAGCTAATGAATGTAATGTGGGTGAATGTGACAAAACCGACTGAACCGGTAGGTCACGTGTTCTAGACTGTCCTAGAAAATCATGTAGGCCTACATCATTCAGTATAGGGCAAATAAATGTAAATTTAGTTGAGTCATTTCTAATTTAAATCAAGTAACATCATCCAAGTCAAACAGATTGATCTGAAAAATCACCTTATTCTATTTAATATATATATATATATATATTATTAATATATATATTATTGTAAAAAAATGAGTTCAGCAAACGTTAAAGTCTCCCTGTAGTCAATAATTTTATCCCTTCAAAATGATCAAAATGAATATATTTAAAAAAAAAAAAATCCTTCAAAAAAAAAAAAAAAAAAAAAGCTTGAATGTAACAGTGGTTCAATGTTAATATTATAAAGCCACAAGAATATTTTTGGTGCACCAAAATATAAAATAACGACTTATTTAGTGATAGCCGAATTCAAAACACTGCTTCAGGAAGCTTCGGAGCGTTATGAATCTTTTGTGTCGAATCATGATTCAGATCGCGTGTCAAACTGCTGAAATCACGTGACTTTGGCGCTCCGAAGCGCTGATTCGATACGCTGATTCATAACACTCTGAAGCTTCCTGAAGCAGTGTTTTGAAATCGGCCATCACTAAATAAGTTGATATTTTGTTTTTTTGGCACACCAAAAATATTCTTGTTGCTTTATAATATTAATATTGAACCACTGTACTCACATGAACTGATTTAAATATGTTTTTAGTACATTAATGGATCTTGAGAGAGGAAATGTCATTGCTGGCTATGCAGGCCTCACTGAGCCATCGGATTTCATCAAAAATATCTTAATTTGTGTTCTGAAGATTAATGAAGGTCGGGTGTGGAACGACATGAGGGTGAGTAATTAATGACATTATTTTCATTTTTGAGTGAACTAACCCTTTAATATGGTCAAGAGAGAAAAATAATTTCCCCCTATTAACTGCATGTAGGGTAACAATGCCTTCATTTGGACATTGGAACTGGAAAATAAATTGTTGTTCTTTAACAGTCTGTCACTGTTTGGTTCATTTTTTTGTTTTCTAAAATCAGTTTAGAAGCCTAAGAAGAAAACAACAAAATGCATCAACATATCAAATGCATTTCAGAAGCTGTTTTTCAACATCAGCTCATACGGTTGGCAGACATCAGGAAATAATTATGGCGTAATAACTTCATTCTCCTGGCATGGTGGTCATTATGAAGGACTTTGATGTATTATTCTGAGCAATTGATTTACTCAGTTTCATTTTTCAAAGGAACATTGAGAGACTCTGCCTTCAAGACCTCAATAAAACTCTCACAAAAGGCATGTGTCACGATTCAAGATGTTAAATGTAGGTACTTTGCTTCGTAATGAAAACAATATGAGCAATGAAAAATGGCCTTTTTCCCATAATGGTTTAATATACATTGAATATGTTGCAGTGGCGATCGAGAACAGGAGAATGGGGGGTTTTCTATCGCTGCTAAAGTATGCTTTTATTTTTATTCTATTTCATGCATTTTATTTTAAAGGGGTTTTATTGTTTTATAATGTTTCCTGGGGTGCACTTATAATGTTAGTATACTTTTTACATCAAAAATTGTCATAATTTAGAAATATATTCCTGTCTAATATATCAGCTTCTTATACCCTAAATGAACAGCCAACAGTAAAAGCTCATTTCAGTTGTAGTTCTATTAGTGCAGCTCTTTGATTCCAAATATTTTTGCCAAAATACTGGCAGGAGGAAAGAGCTGGATGTGTTTCTCGCCAATCTCCTGCTCTACTTCTCCTGCTTCTTTGAGAAGAAAGCTCCGGAGAAAAGACCAAAGTCTCTCGTGAGTTTGAATTTGGAGCCGGGCCTGAATTAAGCCTTACGAAAAAGCATGAAATTATTAAAGGAGCTGTGCTTAATTACTGAAATGGCACAATTAAGATGTGCATGTAAGCTATCAGCAGCAAACACAGCATGTCATCCTTTACAGAGGCTGCAGAAACATGCACTGTTAAACATTTTAGTGTGAAATTACAGTATATTTCAGGTTAATTGCATTACTTTCACGGTAATTTCACAGCAGGTGAAACAGTCAAGTGTAGTCAAGTAAAAAAGCTGTGAGTTTAAAGTATTGGAAAACAAACAGTATCTGTTTGCAGTTATACTGATGGGTGAGCTTTGACAGGCGTGGCCTGAAGGGCATGCAGGTGGTGATTGGCCGATTGCACTTCTCAGACAGCTTTAACCCCGCCCTGAATGAATCAGAAGATCAGCAGTTCACAGAAGAGGGTCAGTCTGAGGTTGTGGACCTGGACATACAGCACTGAATAACAGATAAGAAAGTGTCCACTTGATGGAAACACAAGAAAACAGGGTAAAATTAAAACTTAGTCATGTTTGACTAATGAACTAGTTATGACTCATTATTATTATTAACTTAAATTATTTTATATTATTTTTATTATATTTAAATTTGTATTTAGTATTTAAAATTGTACTGTTTTAATTAAATATTTTATTTTTTAATTATATATATAATATTAATAAATAATCCTAATTATTTGATATTATTTTTTATTATTGTATTGTTTTAATTAAATATTTTATTTTTTAATTATATATATATCAAATTAAAAAATAAGATATTTAATTAAAACAATACAATTTTAAATACTAAATACAAATTTAAATATAATAAAAATAATATAAAATAATTAGGATTATTTATTAATAATTAGAATTAATTATTAGAAAATAATTATTATTATTTTAAATAATTAAAATAATATATAATAATTAGGAATATACTAATAATTAAGGATTTAAAATGTATTAGAAAAGTAAAATAAATATAATAATTAATAATTATTATATTTATTTTACTTTTTTAATACATTTTAAAGAATCCTGAAAAACCCAAACAATAAATTTTTATTTTTATATACACTATTTAATTTTTTTATATTATAATATTTTATTTATTTTTATTTTTTAAATACATTTTAAAGAATGGCTTCTTTAAAAAAAAAAATCAATCATTAATTTATGGAAAGAAAATAATAATGATAATAATAATAATAATAATAAAATCCTTTTAACACCAAAGAATAGTAGAACCCAGATTTAAAAAAAAAAAAAAAAAGTTTTGATACACATTTATACTAAACTTGCTTGAAAAATGCACCTATTACACTATATTATGTAACTTTTTTTGTTTAAAATGTAAAAAATGTATATAATGAGCGAGCACATCATTAGTCCATCTTCAAAACCATATTTTTGTCTTATCCTGTAGTGTCTAATCACTACAATACACCTATAATAAGTGTTTATATTCAGATTATGTCAGACGGAGCGTGACACCAGTGCTGCGGAGGATCCTGCGTGACTCCAGAGAGAAGTAGATCCGGCTACAGTGTTCTTCAGCAAGACACATGCAGTTTTAGTGTACTTTTAATGAAGATATCTCAGAGCTCCTCTATGTGAGGTTGTTGCAAGCAACTTGATCGGCTTCTGTGCTTAAACAACTGCAAGTGAAGATTTATGCTTTTACTGGCCCATCTTCTCTTTCATACTCTCACTCTCTGTCTCCTGACCTTTAACCCAGGAAGTCAAACCAGGGCTCGGCCCGAGCAGTATCATAACCCAGCGTTCCCCCGCTCCCTCACCTGTTGAAGGGCTTCAGACGTCGTAAACTGCCCTGCTCTCTTAGGTAGTGCTTAATCATGCTATGGTTGAATTATACTTGTACTGTAAACGCAAACTATTTTGTTTTTAGTCGAGCAGAATAAATGCAATACATCAATCATCAATGCATTGAAACTACCTTTTGTTTTGTGTGTGTTTATATCATGCAATTTTCTTTCAATTATTTTTGTTGTCGCTATCCATGGGGGTTGGATAGAATCATATTTAATAATGACAATAAATAACAATTTAGGTGGCACTTTTCTGACTTCCATAGTATTTTCCCTAATCAATGGAAGTCAATGGGGACCAACAACTGTTTAGTTACCAAATGAACTACATGTAGGTTTAGAACAACTTGAGAGGGAATAAATAATGATTTGGGGTGAACTATCCCTTTAAATTCAACCCTCACAAGAATAATCAACACATCCTTATGTTAGCAGATGGAAATGATTCGTGGAAAAATAATAATTGAAAACCATGCAAATTTGCTTACATGGATAAACAAAATGCGTTGCATTACTTTTCTCCTGTATCAGCTATTAGACTAATGCTTTATTGATTTTATAGTACCAGCATTTGTGGTTAAAAAGTATATAATTTTTATTTTTTTTAGAAAATGGCCAATGGTTTCTCTTGATAAGACTCTTATTCCTCGTCTGGGATCATGTAGAGCTCTTTGAAGCTGCACTGAAACTGACATTTGGACCTTCAACCCGTTGAACCCCAGTGAAGTCCACTATATGGAGAAAAATCCTGGAATGTTTTCCTCAAAAACCTTCATTTCTTTTCAACTGAAGAAAGAAAGACATGAACATCTTGGATGACATGGAGGAGAGTAAATTATCAGGAAATTTTAATTCTGAAGTCAACTAATCCTTTAATTGGCAGTAATCTAAGACGCCACAGCTAATAATCCCAGTCTGTGAAGTTAGAAGAGGGAGTTAATTGGTTACCTTTGGCAAGCACTAAAGATCAGGAAGCATGAGTCCAATTATCCCAAAGGAATTTAATTCTTCATAATGCCTTCAAATGCATCGCATTGTTACAAAACCAAATACACTTAATTTTGATTCCTAGGCAATGAAGATCATGGCCAATCCAGAGAAGATTAAGAATCACAAATAGGATTATTTATTATAATCTATCATGCTGTTACGCAATATGTGTCCATTAGGGGGAGATATTGCATTGAGAATTACTGTGCATTGACCTCGTTCCAGCAGGTAGTTTCACATTTCCAGACTCCTTCAGAATACAATTGTTGAAATTTACACTTTTGTTTTAGAATATAAAGGGGAATCCATCTCCAGTGAGGAAATGAGTCATTCGAACCGATTCAGATCGGTTTGGGGGAACCGGTTTAACCTGTTTATCGACAAATAAAAATAAAATGTTTTACATAATGAAATGTATCCGAATAATTGGAAAGAAAGATAAATAAATCATTGATGGAGTCTTAAAAATAAAACAAGTTAAAACTTTACTCTCTCGCTCACGCGCGCACTCTCTCTCTCTCTCTCTCCGTCCCATATGGTTGCGCTCTCTGTCAATCATTGCTCAAGCTCTCCCTCCGTTTGACCCGTATTTTCCTCTCAGTCAGTCCTGCGGGTGGCTCCGACAGCAGAGCTTCACTTCTTCAGACATATGGCCGAGAGACCTCGCGTTAAACTCACCTTTACGAGACGAGAGCAGCTTTAAACGCACGCGGTCGTAGACTCGACGCGAAAGCGACCTATTTTAGTGTACAGAAGTGCGCGGAGGAATAAGCAGACAAAAAGCAACACGTATCCGCTGGGATTTGAGTCCTGTGAGAGAGAGAGAGAGAGAGAAAGAGCGCGCGCGAGAGAGAGGGAAGAGTTTCTCCAAAAGTGGAAACAGACGAGGGGGACGATATTTTCCGTTTTCACGAGCGAAGACTAAGGAATTATGAGGAACGTTTGGATGATATTAACCCTCGGCTTGACAGCCTTTCTTTCGGGGGAAAGGGTGAGTTTCAACCGGGAACAATACGCGGTTTGCTGGGGGGTAGTTGAGCGTAAAGTCAAACAGCCACGTTATAAAGTAACCAGTCAAACAGTGTTCCTCTGCGCTGATTCACACTGTGCGTTACAATGTGTCAAATGATGAGCGATGTGTTCGATACATGTATCGTGGCAGATGATGTAATGTATCAAGTGTCTCGAATCACAGCAGTGTTTTTCAGTTCAGTTCGGAATTGTTGTTTCACATAGAACACATTAATACACAGAATTATGATTTAAGATATAGTGTTGTTAACAGGAATATAGCCTAATTAAGCAACATCAATGAACAGTATTTGATATTTATGGCAGTTTTGGAAAATGTGGAATGAAGCTTGATAGTTTTTTACTGGTGTACTGTGAATTTTATGGCAGAGAAATATATAGTAGAGTCACAGACGCAGTTTTAGGTTTGATTAAACTTTTTTTGTTGTTGAATTTAGATGAAGGCAACATAAATTATTTACACATTTGTAATAAACTTAAAGGATTAGTTGACTTCAGAATTAAAATTTCCTGATAATTTACTCACCTCCATGTCATCCAAGATGTTCACGTCTTTCTTTCTTCAGTCGAAAAGAAAAGGTTTTTTGAGGAAAATGATTTTTCTCCATATAGTGGACATCAATGGGGACCAAAAGGTCCAAATGTCAGTTTCAGTGCAGCTTCAAAGAGCTCTACATGATCCCAGACGAGGAATACGAGTCTTATCTAGAGAAACCATTGAATATTTTCTAAAAAAAAAAAAAAAAATTATATGCTTTTTAACTACAAATGCTCGTCTTGCACTGCTCTGTGATGCGCCACGCATGACGTAATCATGTTGGAAAGGTCACGCGTGAAAAACTCTCCTCCAACTTCAAAATCACCCGACATCATTGTTTTCCCTTTTTTTAGTAAAGTCCGTTTGACTTAGTCTTTGAACGTTCGCTTTGTAGACACTGGAGCCTACGTCACGCGTGACCTTTCCAACATGATTACGTCATGCGTGGAGCATCACAGAGCAGAGCGAGATGATCATTTGTAGTTAAAAAGTATATAATTTTAATTGAATTTTTTATTTAGAAAATGAGCGATGGTTTCTCTAGATAAGACTCTTATTCCTCGTCTGGGATCATGAAGAGCTCTTTGAAGCTGCACTGAAACTGACATTTGGACCTTCAACCCGTTGAACCCCAGTGAAGTCCACTATATGGAGAAAAATCTGGAATGTTTTCCTCAAAAACCTTCATTTCTTTTCGAGACATGAACATCTTGGATGACATATGGGTGACTAAATTATCAGGAAATTTTAATTCAGGACCACAAACCGATGCTTTCAGGCACCCATTTTGTCCGTTTCTTGTGTTCAGAGTGTCCAACTTCTCCCTTACAGTGACCAGGTGCCTCTTAGAGCAGCTTAACATGCAGAAGCTGTAAATCAGACACTAACTCTCTCTTGGTCACACTTGGCTCGGTTTGCTGGAATGTGAACACATGCAATCCTTGATGGTTTTGCATAGGCTTTCTCTCATCAGAATGGAATATGTATGTTCTGGAGCATTGCAAGTGACGTTCATTAATGTTTCGCAGGTTGTATTTCTGCCTGCATGCCTTATTATACAGATAATTGGCAGTGCATGTGATGATGAACGTAGATCCTAAATAATCCAATTTTTTGATGAAATGCCAGAGGGTTGGCACTTGCGTTTGTAATTCCATGGTTGACTGACATGCTGGTTTGTACTGTCTCCTCCCATTGATTAGGACCTCAGTCACTCATTCGCTTTGGCCTAGAGGCATCAAGGCAGCAAAGAGACCCAGCATAGATTTTCTATATCAACATCATGTACACAGAGCAATTATAGTTACCTGCCTTGAAACCTCCAGTAAGAACACACCGTCCCCTCCTCATGTAAACAAAAATAAATGGTTTTTCTGCGAATGTGGCATGAGAATGACCTCTGCTTTCTCTGAAATTGTACGCTGCGGACCGCTCAGAGTTGTGTTGTCTGCGGCCAGATGTTCGACCGTGTAATTTGTATGATGTTTTGGTGGGAAGTGTGAACACCGCCTTCGTTCGAAATGGAGATTTTAAGCAACTAAGGTCACTGCACCCTTGTCGCCTGAGACTGATCTCAAGGGAATTGTGTTTATAAATAAACTAGTATCAGAAATAAACCACTGATACGAACATGCTTTTTTAAATCTGTTTTTAAACACAATTTTTAACCCAGTATGTTTTATCCAGTGCATTGTGATATTTATATGATGGTTACATGATTAAATGAATGAAATGCTGACCGTATTCTCTCAGCTGAGGCTGTTTTTCTATTCCTGATTAGCAAGCCGGATGGTCACACATCCGCACTAACTCTGCATACTGAAAAATGTATTGAGTCTGTGAGATAAGGGCCCAGAAGTGTTCTGTAAATATTAATGGTTTAGTGTGGAATATTGGCTTTGGCTTATGAAATAATAATAGTGTAACATGCTGTGGCATTTGGCAGATACAGTGTACAGGTTTTGATTGCAAGTGATGATGAGTGTGTTAATGAAAACAGATCCATGAATCAGCGAGGAGGTTGTCGGCACCTTTAAACAGAGAGAAAATAAAACATCTTTAAAAATGACAGTCATTGAATTGCAGTCTTTCAAATCAGTTTGGCATTGTTGATTTACATGCAATATAAGCATTAATACAAACAAAATTGTGTTGTTTTTTTTATATAATAACACTAGCTATGTTTTTCATCCACATTTTTTTGATATTGCATAAAAAATCTGGATATAAACGGCAAGATGTGCATACATTTTTAAAATGCACTTGAGGCGGATACAATTAGAAGACAATGGAAACACATTTACCGAATACATCCCTCAAAACCTCACGTGGCCGCTTCAGCAGAGGCTGTGATTGGATAACTGGACTAACCAGCGGACCAATCGTATCGCAGCATCTCAAATGTTGGTCTGGCGGTTCTGAAACGCCCGAGTCAAAGTCTGTCATCAGAATGATTTGGTTTAATTCCCTGCCGAAGCGTCTCACGATTGTGTTCACAAACGCCAGCATCCGAACGCAAGAGAACATGACAGCGTTCTGAGATGCTCTGAGATGCAACTCATTTATGATGGAGGAAAAAAGAGCCCGACTGAAGCAACTTACATTTTTATTACAGATATTTTGCACCAATTTCCCTGGAAGTGATGATTTTGTTCTCTGGAACCCATGGGATGGAAACGCTGCTTTATTCACAAGTTAAATTCACAACTTTGGATGGAGACATGGGCTCTGTTATTGTTTTTTAACACCTTGCTGAATGAATAAATTTGCAATCTCATAATTCAAAGATTTTCAAAATATATCCAATATTGCATCACACACTCTAAAAAAAAGTTCGGTTGAAAATGGACAAACCCATTTCGAATTGGACGAACCCAAAGCGAATTGGCTGTTTTAACCCAGCAGTTGTGGTGTTGGTTGGGTTGTTTTAACCCAGCGAATTGGTTGTTTTAACCCAGCAGTTGTGGTGTTGGTTGGGTTGTTTTAACCCAGCGAATTGGCTGTTTTAACCCAGCAGTTGTGGTGTTGGTTGGGTTGTTTTAACCCAGCGAATTGGTTGTTTTAACCCAGCAGTTGTGGTGTTGGTTGGGTTGTTTTAACCCAGCGAATTGGTTGTTTTAACCCAGCAGTTGTGGTGTTGGTTGGGTTGTTTTAACCCAGCGAATTGGTTGTTTTAACCCAGCAGTTGTGGTGTTGGTTGGGTTGTTTTAACCCAGCGAATTGGCTGTTTTAACCCAGCAGTTGTGGTGTTGGTTGGGTTGTTTTAACCCAGCGAATTGGTTGTTTTAACCCAGCAGTTGTGGTGTTGGTTGGGTTGTTTTAACCCAGCGAATTGGTTGTTTTAACCCAGCAGTTGGGTTGTTTGTTGGGTTGTTTTAACCCAGCGATTGGGCTCTTTTAACTCAGCAGTTGGGTTGTTTTAACTCAGCAAATTGGGTGTTTGAACCCAGCAGTTGGGTTGTTTGTTGGGTTGTTTGTTGGGTTGTTTGTTGGGTTGTTTTTAACCCAGCTGTTGGGTTATTTGTTGGGTTGTTTTAACTCAGCGAATTGGCTGTTTTAACCAAGTGATTGGGTTGTTTTAACCCAGCGAATTGGCTGTTTTAACCCAGCAGATGAGTTGATTGTTTGGTTGTTTTTAACCCAGTGATTGGGTTGTTTTAACTCAGCGAATTGGCTGTTTTAACCAAGCGATTGGGTTGTTTTAACTCAGCAGTTGGGTTGTTTTAACTCAGCGAATTGGCTGTTTTAACCAAGCGATTGGGTTGTTTTAACCCAGCGAATTGGTTGTTTTAACCCAGCGGTTAGGTTGTTTTAACCCAGCAGTTGGGTTGTTTGTTGGGTTGTTTTAACTCAGCGAATTGGCTGTTTTAACCAAGCGATTGGGTTGTTTTAACCCAGCGAATTGGTTGTTTTAACCCAGCGGTTAGGTTGTTTTAACCCAGCAGTTGGGTTGTTTGTTGGGTTGTTTTTAACTCAGCAGTGGGTTGTTTTAACTCAGCGAATTGGCTGTTTTAACCCAGCAGTTGGGTTGTTTGTTGGGTTGTTTTAACTCAGCAGTGGGTTGTTTTAACTCAGTGAATTGGCTGTTTTAACCCAGCAGTTGAGTTGATTGTTGGGTTGTTTTTAACCCAGCGAATTGGTTGTTTTAACCCAGCAAATTGGTTGTTTTAACCCAGCGAATTGGTTGTTTTAACCCAGCGGTTAGGTTGTTTTAACCCAGCGGTTAGGTTGTTTTAACCCAGCAGTTGGGTTGGTTTTAACCCAGCAGTTGGGTTGGTTTTAACCCAGCAGTTGGGTTGGTTTTAACCCAGCAGTTGGGTTGGTTTTAACCCAGCGAATTGGCTGTTTTAACCCAGCAGTTGGGTTGTTTTAACCCAGCGATTGGGCTCTTTTAACTCAGCAGTTGGGTTGTTTTAACTCAGCGAATTGGCTGTTTTAACCCAGCGATTGGGCTCTTTTAACTCAGCAGTTGGGTTGGTTTTAACCCAGCGAATTGGCTGTTTTAACCCAGCAGTTGGGTTGTTTGTTGGGTTGTTTTAACTCAGTGAATTGGTTGTTTGAACCCAGCAGTTGGGTTGTTTGTTGGGTTGTTTTAACTCAGCAGTGGGTTGTTTTAACTCAGCGAATTGGCTGTTTTAACCCAGCAGTTGAGTTGTTTGTTGGGTTGTTTTTAACCCAGCGAATTGGTTGTTTTAACCCAGCAGTTAGGTTGTTTTAACCCAGCAGTTGGGTTTGTTTTAACCCAGCAGTTGGGTTGTTTGTTGGGTTGTTTTAACTCAGCAGTTGGGTTGTTTGTTGGGTTGTTTTAACTCAGCGAATTGGTTGTTTTAACCCAGCAGTTGGGTTGTTTGTTGGGTTGTTTTAACTCAGCAGTGGGTTGTTTTAACTCAGCGAATTGGCTGTTTTAACCCAGCAGCTGGGTTGTTTGTTGGGTTGTTTTAACCCAGCGAATTGGTTGTTTTAACCCAGCAGTTGGGTTGGTTTTAACCCAGCGAATTGGCTGTGTTAACCCAGCAGTTGGGTTGTTTGTTGGGTTGTTTTAACCCAGCTGTTGGGTTGTTTTAACCCAGCGAATTGGCTGTTTTAACCCAGCAGCTGGGTTGTTTGTTGGGTTGTTTTAACCCAGCGATTGGGCTCTTTTAACTCAGCAGTTGGGTTGTTTTAATTCAGCGAATTTGCTGTTTTAACCAAGCGATTGGGTTGTTTTAACCCAGCGAATTGGCTGTTTTAACCCAGCGTTTAGGTTGTTTTAACCCAGCATTTGGGTTGGTTTTAACCCAGCGAATTGGCTGTTTTAACCCAGCAGTTGGGTTGGGTTGTTTGAACTCAGCGGTTGGGTTGTTTTAACCCATCAGTTGGGTTAAATGTTTGCCCAACCTGCTGGGTAGTTTTATTTAACTCCTATTGTTTAAAAAATACTGTATTTCTTGCTTAAAATGAACCCAAAGTATGTTGGAAATGAACATTTATTAATAAGTTTAATGAACAACCCAATTGTTGGGTTAAAACAAACCCACCGCTGGGTTTGTCCATTTTTTAACCCAGCATTTTTAAGAGTGCAGGAATAAATTACATTTTATGGTTATTTTAAATGATAATATTTCACAATATTACTGTTTTTACTGTATTTTTGTTCACATAAATGCAGCCTTGGTGAGCAGAAGAGACCTTTAAAGGCATTTAAAAATCTTACTGACCCCAACATTTCCGAACGGCAGTGTAAATGAGGCATTTTTTTCCTTCTCCAGCGTGCATTTAAAGTGGACACGTGGGAGAAAATCTTGCATCCCACCTCTCTTCCCTGGAGGGGCTCTTTTTTAACTGTTCCACATTGCATAATCCTTAATGGTCTCAGCAGGCATTGGGCCGCCAGGCCTGTAAAGGAATCCCAGAGTGCTCTTGTTTTGTCATCAGCCGACTTCTCTCCCTGCAGCTAAGCTCGTCATTATTATTACCCTGTCTTCGGTTACTCCAAAGAACAGTGGCATTATTCTTTATCTTCTTTCCCAGCAGATGGAAAGAATGAAGAGGCAGAGTAGGGGAGGGGAAAAAAGCAGATATGCCTCGCTATGCTCCGATGGCACATGCCTTGTGCTTGTTTATGTCGGCACCGCAAACATCTGCATCACGTATGTGCGTTCGCTTCAAAGCCGCTCTGTTCAGGGTGTTTTTTTCCTCCGAGAGTTGGAGGCAGTTCTTTCACTGGGATAAAGTCATGCATACCAGTGGGAATAGACAAACAGCGCAAGCCGAGGAAGCGGTGGAAGAGCGAGTACTGAAAGTGCTGCTGCTTTGGCCCGGTTACTGTAGACTGTAAGGAGCCTCAAGGGTGCAAAGCCGTGACCCAGAGCCCCCCCAATGTGAACACACAGACTTGTGGGGGAAAAACCCTCAGCACACGCTGCCATTTAAAGCGCGCTCTTTTTGCTCCCACTCTGACTGTTCTTGCTCTTTATTAGCTTAGCAAATGGAAAGTTCCTTTGGAGGTTTGTGGTTTAAGAACAGCGGCTGAAATGCAAGGGGGTTTGCTTTAACTGCTTTCACACTGCAGCTTTTGAGACAGACGCAAGTCTGTTTGACGTCATTTTGGTTGGTATGAGAGTGGGTTTCTGCACACCAGTTAACCACACTGAATTCACTCGAGGTTCATGTGAACTCATGCATTTGTTATAAACGCATGCCGACCTAAATCACTGAAGTGAATTGTGTATAAATGCATCTTTACATGCTCATGTTCACATTATTATTGTGCATATGTTCAGCAAGGATGCATTAAACTGATCAAAAGTGACAGTAAAGACATTTATAATGTTATAAATGTGTTTTTTTTTATTATTATTTTAAATAAATGATGTCCTTTTGAACTTTCTTCATCAAAGACTTCTGAAAACAGCATTGATGATAATCATAAATGTTTCTTGAGCATCAAATCATCATATTAGAATGATTTCTGAAGGATCATGTGACACTGAAGACTGGAGTAATAATGCTGAAAATTCAGCTTTGATCACAGGAATAAATTACTGTTTACAATATATTCACATAGAAAACAGACATTTTTAAATTATAATAATATTTCAGAATTTTTACTGTATTTTTGATCTCATAAATACAGCCTTGATGAGCAGAAGAGACTCTTTACAAACTTTAAAGTCTTTATTTTGAACAGAAGTGTTTTTTCTTATTGCTGCTTGGTTTTGGAGAGCAACTCGCATTCTTAACACTTGTGGCAGACAGACGTATTAGTGGTAAAGACTCGAATAAAACTGTAAAGCTGGTGTCTTTTTTTTCTATGAGTTGTTAGTTATAGTGGTTAACAGCTGCTGCTAGTATTCACAATACTATTTACTGTGGTTGATACTCAAAAGTACTGTGTAAAAAGACGGGCAGTATAGTGAGACGCTGCGCCTGAAGGGAACGTGTGAGATTCAAGTCTTTTATAATGGGAAAAGATCTGTGTGAGTTGATGAGTGTAGAAACCGTCACTGCAAGTTAAATGTAGGAACAGTGTGAGACTCCATCTTTGTGCTGTAGTGTGCGTTTCTCACAAACTGATATTGTGCATTTGTAATAGATCTGGTTCTGCAAGAAATAAACAACTTGTCTCACTTCAGTCAGTTGTGATTGTGACTGAATTTGGTGGGTTTTTTTTTTTTTTTGCTAGGGTAAAAAAGCAGCAATATTCTTCTACACTTTTAATTTTTATGCTAATTATTTTATGTTAAAGAGTACGTTTTCCAGAAATATATACGACACAGACTTGTTACAAAATTATTTGTATATTTGCATTTAATTTATTCATTTTTTTTATGCATTTGCAGTTTCTTTTCCTCTGTACAGTCATTTTATTATATTTTCTTTTATATAAAATTGCATATTACATAAGTACATAAGTATTTGCATGTTTGGCTTTTTAACTCATTTTTTTATGCATTTGCAGTTTCCTTTCACTGTACGGGAATTTTATTGTATTAAGTATTATATTTTTCTTTTGATATAAGCAGGATCCTTTTATCTGCAAAGGCCACATTTTTATTTTCTATAGTAATTATTTAATGTTTCTTTTCCTCTAAATGTATAGTGATTTTCTTAAGAGTATTCTGTTGCTTTTTTTTTAACACGAGTTCATGCCTCTTGCTGCAGAATAAAAAATTATATTGTCAACTCTTTGGTAAAGGAACTTGCTGTCTGTAAAGTACAGATAGTTAGAGATGCTGTCAGCAGGTCACACACTGTTTTGATGAACCTGTGAACCACAGATTCCTCCGGATTGCTTCTGCTAAAATATGTGAGCAGTCTTTAACATCTATGAATGCACTGAATTAAATGCACAAATCATTTCAGTAATTAACCATAGGTGAGGTTGATATTTTCCCAGCGTGTATTCATGCGTTTCTTTCATTTCCACATGCACCACATGATACTGACAAGTGGCTTTTATGGGAAGTGTTATAAACCGTATCTGCAGTTCTTTACACACATTTTCTCTCCATTGCTTCAGTGCATTTGGCTTTGTATAAAACACGCTCAAGAATCCGATGAGGTTTTTGAGGTGATGTTGAAGAGAAATCTGGTCCCCTCCATCGATTTCACTGATACTGTGGCTGCAACTATATCCAATTTCTTTTTAACTGTTTTCACATGATCAGACCTCGAGTGGGTACGTCGCATGGAAAGCGATTGCGGCAGTGAGACGAGCGGCCCAAGAGGAGGTTTTGTTGATCTTTAATCATTGTGGTTCAGAAAGCATACTGACCCTTCGGGAGTTTTGATGTGCTCGGATGCATTAATTCGACAGCCCCACGCGCCGCTGTTAATCTGGCCTAATGCAGCCTGTTAACACCCGTTTATGTGCTGAAAACTGCACTCTGAGCTCTTTCTCGTCCAGTAGCCTTCAGTCACACTGTTGAAATGAGAAAAGGGCGAAGAGCCGGTCCAAATGAGTGCGTTGTCATTGTTCGCGAGAATGAAATTGACACGCTCCGCGCTGAGCCGGCCGTCGAGAACCAGACTGTGGAAAATGGTGCTGTTCTGGTGTAGAAGAAAAGGTTCTGCATAGAATCTTAAAAGTTCCGTCAGGTGCTTCATGTATAGAAAGATATATTCATGTTAAGAAATAATGTGCACTTTTTATTTATTATTATTTATTTTTAAGCGTTTGAAAAAAGATGCAAAAGTTTTCAAAACCAACATGAATACACAGAGTATGTTGCTAGGCACATGTGTTTTAAACTACAGATTTGTTTTTCATTTCCTTTATTGTGGACTCTCTTAATTTGATATTGACCCATCCATAACATTCAGCATGTGTCCTTTGTTATTGCATATAGGCCCCGTAGGACACTAAACATTGCTTTCTGGCACTGTGAGCTTCCTTTTGTTGTTTTCTGAATCTGTTCCTGCTTTATATCACCGTCGTCAAACACCTCAGCCTATATCGCTGTGTTTTCTTTTTCATGCTGCACTGACAGAACAAATCAGACACATTCAATACTGAGATCACAAACATATTTCTGTGTAGTTGTGGCTCCTTTCATGGAAAAAATGTGAGTAAATGTGAACATGGCTTGTATTACAAGGTATAATTAACTAAGTGATGACTCTACGTTGTGTACACTAATAAACGTCACATGGTGTTTCCTCTTTGGCCACTAGACTTTCTGTTACCGTTTATCCTGACAAACATCTAGTTTTAGAGATCAATTGTGCCTTTAAAGTGTCTCATTGTTTCCATACAACAACCAAAATGAGCCTTATCAGCAAACATTAGACCAGACTGGCTCTCAGTGCTGATTTGAAGGCAAGTTAGTCATATGGCGAAAGGGGTTTTCAATGCTTCTGGGACTGGAAAAGGCGACTGGTTCAAACCACACACATTCCTTTTGAATTACAGCAAGGCGAGCAGGGCAGAACAGCGTGTGAGGTTTGGCCGAGATTTGAAGCTTGTTTCTTGTGGTGCATGTCCTGATAAACTCTGCTGCGTCGGCGGTCTAACGGGACGAACCATCGCCTCCTTTTCCTCCTATTGCTCATCATCAAAGATTTAAAGCACAGACAAGCTCTGGGACAGGACCTATTTCTGTTTGCCAAAGCTGAATTATTTAAATAGAATGAAATATGTTTAAAATTGGCCGAATGCTTTGAGAATCCTCTTGTTTCTGTTGTCAGGAAGACTAGATATGTAAAATCAGTTTTCTTTATGAAATATGGTCCAAACTGGAGTTGCATGACTCTGGATAAATTAAGAAAAACTATTTTTCTTCCACGATTCTGAATGGAGAACTAAACAAAATAACATGAAAATTTACTAGATGTTCTGACAGAATGTGAATTGCTGCAGTCTATTTGAAGATATGTAATTAATTTGAATTAGTTATTTTTTGAAGAAAAAAATAAGTTTGAATGAATTATTCAGTGACTCACTCATAAAGACTTCACTTGTTTCATTACCGGATAAATCAGCGTTTTTGAATGAATCTGTTGAATGAATCTGTTGAATGAATGATTCAATGACTCACTCATAAAGACTTCACTTGTTTCATTAACGGATAAATCAGCGTTTTTGAATGAATCTGTTGAATGAATGATTCAATGACTCACTCATAAAGACTTCACTTGTTTCATTACCAGATAAATCAGCATTTTTGAATGAATCTGTTGAATGAATGATTCAATAACTCACTCATAAAGGCTTTACTTGTTTCATTACCGGATAAATCAGTGTTTTTGAAACAAATCTGTTGAATGAATGATTCAATGACTCACTCATGAAGACTTCAGGGTTGTTTGAGATGCATCGGTGCTGCGCAGACCGATCGGCATATATATGACATCAATGTACCGCGGTTCAAAAGCACAAGGAGCCGTTTTGTCTCCAATCGCTCTCGCGGTACTTTGATGTAATATGCCAATTGGTCTGTGCAGCACCAATGCATCTTGAACAAGCCCATCACTTGTTTCATTACTGGATGAATTGGTGTTTTTGAACAAATCTGTTGAATGAATGATTCAATTACTCCCTCAAAGACTTCACTTGTTTCATTACCGGGTGAATCAGCATTTTTGAATGAATCTGTTGAATGAATGATTCAGTGACAAATATTTTTTAACAGTAGATGCTTCAAGATGCTCTACATCTGCTGTTCACACACAAAGTTCTTTCGTTTCAGTTTTTGTCCTGTTTCTGCAACTGATTTTTTTCGTATTTGACGAATCTTGTTCACACTAGACAGAAAAATGCTGTTAAATTTACAGAAAAGGCTGATTGAATTTTATCTGAATTAAATTACATTAAAAAGTAAAGATTATGTTAGGAATCTCTTATTTAGGAACTCCTAATAAGGATGTGTTGGAAACATACTGTATCAGTTATTGGCTGATATTAGAGATTACTTTATTTATTTATTTATTTTTTCAAAAGATGCATCATTTTGAGGCATTTGGTTTCATAGTGAATTGATTTAAAGACAGTTAAGGCTATGTTTGGTTTGATTATTGCATTGTCCTTCTTGACCATCTGGTTTCAGTACCATTCTCTGAAAGACATATATAGGTTTGTTGCTCCTTTAGCATGTGGCCTGATTTGTGAACCCTAGCAATCCAACTAAGCTCTTGCATGTGCCACTATAACCCTGATGCCTTCGTAAAGCTCTAATCCCTAATGCAACTTTGCATGTGTGTGAAAGAGCAGCATGGTGTTTTATCTACAGCGCGGTTTGAAAAAATGACCTGCACTTTATGACCATAGGCTACCAGAATCCACCGCATCTCTCTTAGTTGATTGATGGATGAAGCGAAACAACAGATGTTCTCACTGTAGACAAGAGCGAGGCCACTTCAAGTGAAGGTGTTGTTGTTTCTGGAACAGAAATTGTAGGTTGTAACAAGACTGTGCTTTAGTTTGTGGATTAGCCTCAAATAATGGGATCAGAAATCACCACCTGCTGCTTCCTCCTGTGGCCTGCATCCCTCTTTCTCTTTATTAATATGTGCTACATCTTTTCTCTCCGCCAAAACAACACGCACAAAACAGATGGATGCCTGCGCCAGCAAAACATCACTTCACCCTGCAATCTAATATCCTGCTGTTCGGCTTTCTATTGAACTCGTTTGAAATGGGACAAAGAGACAACCCTTTCACATTTCATTACTTTTAAGGTCTGTTCTTTTTCACCTCTCTCAATTTTGGGGAAAAAACTTTTTTTCCCCATCCCCCTCTTCCCAAATGCCATGGCCTCCTGACTCCCTTGAGGACAAATCCTCTTAAGGCAAAGGTTGGATGGGAATTCAATTGCGACAGAGTGAGGATTGGAACAGATCAGCCACTGAAGCGTTGAAATCGCCTCCAGCTTTTATCTCTGCAGATAAGGGCCCATTTGCAGCGCCAAGTGATGAACAACTCTGGCAGGTCATCATTTTTGATGCCTATGTAAACGGATGGGCGAAAACAGTTTGCGTCAGCACAAACTTTCAGGAAAGAACTCCCACTTTTCGATTCCTACGCTATTAGTAAAACCTCACTAGCTGGCAGTTACAGGCCAGCTATTTTTTAAAGTCTTGATTTTGTTTTTGTGGTCTACTAGAATAGGTTTTCATAAAAAAAAAATAATAATAATAATAATAATTGAATGACATTGTTGCAGCTCCTCTGATCCCGTTCTGTCAGTAACGCTCTGTTTAGTTCCTGTCTCTACACTCTAAAAAACACTGGGTTAAAAACAACCAAATTTGGGTTGTTTTCAATCAATGGGCTGGGTAAATATAGGACAGAACACATGTTGGGTTAATTTAACAAGCACTGGGTTGTTACGTCTGACCCAGGATCTGTGTAACACAAAAACTACCCAAACACTGGGTTATTACGTCTGACCCAGGATCTGGGTAACACAAACACTTGTTGTTATGTCTGACCTAGGATCTGGTTAACACAAAAACTACCCAAACACTGGTTGTTACGTCTGACCCAGGAGCTGGGTAACACAAAAACTGGTTGTTACGTCTGACCCAGGATCTGATTAACACAAAAACTACCCAAACACTGGGTTGTTGCGTCTGACCCAGGATCTGGGTAACACAAAAACTACCCAAACACTGGTTGTTACGTCTGACCCAGGAGCTGGGTAACACAAAAACTGGTTGTTACGTCTGACCCAGGATCTGGGTAACACAAAAACTACCCAAACATTGTGTTGTTATGTCTGACCCAGGATCTGGGTAACACAAACACTGGTTCTTACATCTGACCCAGGATCTGGGTAACACAAACACTGGTTGTTACATCTGACCCAGGAGCTGGGTAACACAAAAACTACCCAAACACTGGTTGTTACGTCTGACCCAGGATCTGATTAACACAAACACTGGTTGTTACGTCTGACCCAGGATCTGGGTAACACAAACACTGGTTGTTACATCTGACCCAGGAGCTGGGTAACACAAAAACTACCCAAACACTGGTTGTTACGTCTGACCCAGGATCTGATTAACACAAAAACTACTCAAACACTGGGTTGTTACGTCTGACCCAGGATCTGGGTAACACAAAAACTACCCAAACACTGGGTTGTTACGTCTGACCAAGGATCTGGGTAACACAAAAACTACCCAAACACCCAGGATCTGGGAGTTCAGAAACAGTGACACTAATATAGACGCAGACCTTTGTCAGGCTCAAACAGCAACATTACACGCTAAAGAAAGTTGAAGATGTAAAAAGCATAATAGGTCACCTTTTGCTACACCGCAGGAGTCCAGAGAGTGTTAGAAAACAGGCAGTGCTCGTCTCCTTAATGTTCTCAGGAAGACATTGTGGCATTGTGGTGCCCTGCCCTTTGTTGCTTTTCTGTTTCAGACTATTGCATGCTCGGGGTTCTCTAACCACTGAGAGGTTAATGAGCTGAAACTAAAGAAGCCTTCCAGAGCTTCCTGTCGGAGAAGGGGAGGCGGGGAAGCAGGCGTGAGACTGGACAAAGCATCCCAAGCCATTCTGCTCCACTTCAGCAGCGGCTGAAATCTGGATTAAATTAAACTTTGAACTGGCAGCTAATTTATACATCATTGTCCCTCAGGCAGCTTGAAGTTTTTATGGGTTGTGTGGGGTAGTTTGAGCACAAAGCCCCGGCCTAATGCTGATTGAAGACAAGCCTTTATCAATGCAGACTCAGGGAAACTCTGTGAGAGAGGCTGGGGTTTGTGTTATCTTCAATCTCACAATGCCACATTTTGACCCTCAGTCCCGGTGCATTATGGGAAGGAGCTTTGTATGATTGTAACAAATCATGCCAGATCTTCCTTTTTTGAAGAAGAAGAAGTGAGATTGTTGTTGTGATGCCCTCATGTCAGTGGCGTTAATATTACATCAGAGATGGATCGAATACAATAGGCCATTTTATCTTGGATAATATGTAACTGACAGTTTTACCTTTGCCAGGGCCTTTTCAGTCGGTACGTTGAAAGGGTGTGACATTTTCCGCATAACAATTTGCAGTAAAATAAATTGCAGGACTCAACAGTAAGAGTTGCAGTAATGATGCAGAAAATCCAGCTTTGATCAAAGAAATAAATTACACTTTACTATATATTCACATAGAAAATGGCTACTTTAAATCAGAATAATATTTAAAAAATTTTACTGTATTTTTTAATAAAATAAATGCAGCTTTGGTGAGCAGAAGAAAAATCTTAACAAATATAGTGTAGGTATTTTTTCTTTACAAAAATGTTGTCTTAGAACGCTTATACAGCTATAATGTACCTTCATACATTCATAAAAAAAAAAAAACAATATAAAAGCAGTTAAGATGAATTAATGTAATATTTTCAGTGGCAGTGCAGTATTGGCCCAAAAGGGCGAGTGACCATTCGGTCTAGTGGCCTGAAACACTCTCACACTTCAGGCCATCCTGCTTCTTGACCCTACTTGTCCGCATGACATATGCTGTAGAGATGCCATCCTCCCGGGTTCCTCCCAAGCCACCACCTGTGTTTCTAGAAACCTGGGGGATTTGCCAGACATGTTCTGGCTTGAAAGGCGGCATTCATCCATCTCATGATGCAGTGCCAAGACTGAACAGCCAGAGCAAAGGTCTGCTCAGGAACATGTGTGTTTTATCCTTTGTTACATATTCATGTGGCCACATGTGCTTCCCTTCTGCTTCTCCAGGTACTGAAGTGTTTGGTGCGTGATTCATTTTTGTACTGTAAGAACCAACCTGTTGAGTAAGTTGAAGTTCTTGAAATACCTATTATTATTTTATACATTTTATAATTACTTGCAGTGATGTCCGGCCTGGGAAAATTGACATCTTTATCATTTATCGATTTTGTAAGCATATTGCATACTTGTTTTTTTTGTGATAACGCAATGAAACATGACAAATTGTGCAACATAATTTTTGTCCAGGCTGTCATACAAAGAAATTATGAAAGCATGCAAAAACAAGAGAGAACCAACGAAATATTAGTAACTGATTATGTTGTAGTCAGTGTTTGCTTTTTCCTGTCAGCTTTAAAATCACTCCTTTAAAAGAGTCTAGGAGCCTCTCTTGCTCTTAAAGTTCTGGCATTTTCCTCTCAAGCATTCGAATGTCTATCAAACGCTGACGGAGCAGAGCAGTGAGGTGCTTCACGCCAGACGGTCCAGCTCTGCTCATTCCGACTAATGCCGTTTAGCTGCTGTTCTCTCTGAGGAGCTTCAGAATGGACCCTGTACAGCCAAAGCATCTGTTTCCTAAAACATCCACCTTGATCCTTGCGTTCTCTGGGCTCCTGTGAGAGAAGCTGCCAGCTGTACTGAGCTTTCATTTCCTGTCTTGGCAGATTCATGTCTCTGTCAGTGCAAACCTGAGTTGTTACAACACCTTGAAGAGCGGTTCAGGGAAACATGCTGTTTGTCACATTGAGGTCAAATGTCAATGTGCTGCGAACCCACCTAGACAAAGCACAGAATTGTGCAAAACAGTTTTTAGTAGAGCTGCACGAACAGTAAAATGTTGTGATCTCGATTCAAACACCCTTGCAATCTTATTCCTAATGTATTCCTATGTATGAAACAGCTTTGCAAACAGTCTTTTCAACCACACAGTATCATTGTTATAATAATTCAAACAATTACAGAAGTACTGGGATGAAAGTTTATAGTTCGGATATAAACACTGATGTCTACAGTAGAGATTAAAATTGAGTAAATCACCTTTTGAAAGTAACTTGATGCTAAAGATCATCATTACACCAGTAGGTGGCGACAAGAGAATGTTAAAAAAAAAGTTTGTCATTGAATCATTCATTCAACAGATTTGTTTCAGAAACACTGATTCATCCAGTAATGAAACAAGTGAAGTCTCTATGAGTGAGTCATTGAATCATTCACTCAACAGATTCATTCAAAAACACTGATTCATCCAGTAATTAAACAAGTAAAGTCTCTATGAGTGAGTCATTGGATCATTCACTCAACAGATTCATTCAAAAATACTGATTCATCCAGTAATGAAACAAGTAAAGTCTCTATGAGTGAGTCATTGAATCATTCACTCAACAGATTCATTCAAAAATACTGATTCATCCAGTAATGAAACAAGTGAAGTCTCTATGAGTGAGTCATTGAATCATTCACTCAACAGATTCATTCAAAAACACTGATTCATCCAGTAATGAAACACGTAAAGTCTCTATGAGTGAGTCATTGAATCATTCACTCAACAGATTCATTCAAAAATACTGATTCATCCAGTAATGAAACAAGTGAAGTCTTTATGAGTGAGTCATTGAATCATTCACTCAACAGATTCATTCAAAAACACTGATTCATTAAGTAATTTGCAATGAAAAATATTTCTAAAGCATTTATTAATCTGTTAATGTTAATCTCAACATTTACTAATACCTGATTAATGTTAATTAATGTTAACAAAGATTAATAAATACTGTAACAAAGCATTAACTAACCTTAACTAATGGAACCTTATTGTAAAGTGTTATCATTTAATTTCATAATTCCTATAACTTTAATATCGTAAAAACAGCAATATTTCCCTGCATATATTTTAGACTGACTCATTCTACATGTTCATTAGCATTTATTAGTGATTACATAAATTAACCGTTATTATTGTTAAACTAATTAACTGAATGGACATTTTAAAAAAAAAATGTATATCCATTACTTATTCAAACTATATTAAGGTACACAATTAAAAATATTTATAATAAGTACTTTAAGTGCATCAAAATCATTGCTGCTTTTGCTATATCTGTACATTTTTATATCAGCAAATATATTGTAAACATTTTATAAATATTTGCCATTTTAGGCCTTATCATGCATGAAAGAAATCTCTGCCACTAATATGATATTAATAATTGTGTTTTAAACCTCAACACAAGAGATATAAAGTAAGGCTTTAAGTTGTTGATTCCTTCTCCTGGAGACATACGCTGATTTAATAATATATTTTTTCATCAGTCTCTGATATTGATTTGTATTCATTCCACATGCTGGGAAGGAATGCAGATGCATGAGAGGTGTTTTATGAAATCAAAACCCTCCGAGGTTTACACACTTGTCCCATTTCTTCTTTAACCAGAGGGGACAGAACTGCCCGCGCTGCTGCAAATCCATAACTTTATCTGCTTTAACTTTAACTGCTCATCTTTATTCAAAACATGACTGGGAGGGCGAAGCCCATTTCCCAGCATATAGCATTTCACCAAAAAAAAAAAAAAAAAATCAGAGTGAGTATCAAAAGCTGTTTAACTGGGTCGAGCCATAAGATGACTTGGAGATGAGAGCAAACCACCATAATCACAATCTTAGATCAGAAAATCCACTTCAAGAGTTAATTATTGGGAGGGTCCCATGAAGTTTGCATTTCTGAAGTCTGTACGTACGGACAGACTGGACATGAAGTGATATGGATATTTGCTTGAACAAATATGACCTTGGAGTATATATATTGGCAATCTTGAAGTTGTATTGTGCTTTATTATAGGTCAGATAATAATCTAGAGGCTGTACACCTCCGGGCAGATTGTCATTTGTTTCTATTTGGCTTGGAAACCATGAAATTGTTATTCATCCTCTCAGGGGAGCAAGACAGGAAGTCATAGCTGTAGTATGATGTGTCTGGAGGGGGAAAAAACTTTTTATTTTTGCAAAGCTGAGATCATTCGTTGAAGTTGCTGTATTTTGCTTTTTATGTCATAAGTTTACACAATATTTTTAGGAAATATAAGGGTTTTGTTCTTATAAAAAAAAAAAAGTTCCTTATTGGCATCAATGGTTCTATGAAGAACTATGGAATCTTTTTATAGGACAAAAGGTTATTTAGAATATTAAAATATTCTTTACAATTAGAATAAATGGTTCTTTTATGAACTGTTCACTGAAAGGTTCTTTAATGGCATCAGTGTGAAAATTAAACCCCATTATTGGCTTTCATTGTATGAGCAGTTTTTCAAAATATTTTCTTTTATCTTCCCTAGAAGATATTAAGTCACACACACTCTAAAAAATGATGGGTTGGGTTGAAAATGAACAAACCCAGCGGTTGGGTTAAAAGTTTTATTTAACCCAACTATTGTTTAAAAATGACTATATGTCTGGCTTAAAATGAACCCAAAATAGGTTGGAAATTAAAAATCAGACACATAATTTCTAGATGCAACAATAATAATCAAAAGGTGAACATTTATTAATAAGCGATTTAATGAATGCTTAATTATTATTAATTAAACTTATTAATACATGTTAATTTCCAACATACTTTGGGTTCATTTTAAGCAAGAAATACAGTATGAGTATAATAGCTGACAATAGTTGAGTTAAATAAAACTACCCAGCAGGTTGGGCAAACATTTAACCCAACTACTGGGTTAAAACAACCAATTCGCTGGGTTTGTCCATTTTCAACCCAACTTGGGTTGTGTTTAACCCAGCATTTTTTAGAGTGTAGGTTTGGGAACGCTTGAGTAAATGATTACAGGAATTATCCAGACAGGAACTGTCACGGAAAAATAAGGCAGATGCAAGTGCAAGTTAATATCTCATTTATTGAGCTTCACACCAGGGAAAACACAAGTAGTCTTGGGCAGACAGCAGGAGAGTGGTGATCGCAGGGACTTCGATGGGCCGTGGAGCAGGTGAGTGGAGATCGTGGAATCTGGTCCGTGGTGAGTGAAGATCCGTGGTGTTCCGTGGTGCGTGAGAGTCGTGTGAGGTCCGTGGTGAATCAAATCCAACGAGGAAACAAGAGACAGGAACATGTAGACACGAAGAACTTCAATCACGGGAAAGACTCACGAGGAACACGGGGGAAACACACGAGACACTCCAAACAACGATCTGACAAATGTGAGACGAAAGACAGGGCATTAAATAGGCAGGTGATGATGACAAACAGCTGCCGCTGATCATGACAATCAGCGGCGACGCCCACACAACTGATTACGTGACAAAACACACGTACACAAGACCACAGGGTGAGAGAGCGGATCAGCAACCGTGACAGTACCCCCCCTCCTAGGGACGCCTCACGGCGTTCCCAGGAGCACCTACCTGTCGATTGTAATCATCGATAAGGGAGTGATCCAGAATGTCCCTAGCAGGTACCCAACTTCTCTCCTCCGGACCGTAACCTTCCCAGTCCACCAAGTACTGGAATCCGCGTCCCCTCCTTCTCGAGTCCAGAATACGGTTAACCGAATAAGTTGGTTCCCCGTCTACGAGTCGCGGCGGTGGGGGAACCGGAGCAGGCGGATTAACGTGTGAATGAAACACAGGTTTGATTTTGGAAACATGAAAGGCGGGATGAATTCTCCTGTACGCTGGAGGGAGTTTGAGGCGGACTGCCACCGGACTAATGATCTTGGTGACAGGAAACGGGCCAATAAATTTAGGAGCAAGTTTATTAGAAACGGAGCGGAGAGGAATGTTCCTGGTTGAAAGCCACACTTTTTGACCCACGACGTATACGGGAGGCTTCGACCGGTGGCGATCGGTCTTAGCCTTGGTGCGCGCCCTCACCTGGAGGAGAGTCTCGCGGGCTCTACTCCATGTGCGGTGACACCTCTGGACGAAGGCGTGAGCGGAGGGGACAGCGACTTCGGATTCCAGACTGGGAAAAATAGGTGGCTGGTAACCTAAGCTACACTCGAATGGTGAAAGGCCCGTGGAAGACACTGGTAACGAATTATGTGCGTACTCGATCATAGAGAGTTGCTGGCACCAGGAGGAAGGATTCTTGGAGACCACACATCGCAACATTCTTTCCAAATCTTGGTTGGCTCTCTCGGTTTGACCATTGCTCTGGGGATGAAACCCTGAGGACAGACTGACAGTCGCTCCCAACAATCTACAAAATTCTTGCCAAAATTTGGACACAAACTGGGGACCCCTGTCAGAAACCACGTCCATCGGGAGGCCATGTAACCGGAAGACGTGATCTATGACAGTTACCGCTGTCTCCTTTGCAGAGGGTAATTTGGGCAAAGGGATGAAATGAGCCGCCTTCGAGAACCGGTCCACCACAGTCAAAACGACTGTGTTCCCCTGGGAGGGTGGGAGGGCGGTAACAAAATCTAGAGCGATATGGGACCAGGGTCTCGAAGGGACAGACAGCGGTTGAAGTAACCCATGAGGGGGGCGATTGGAAGTCTTACCAATGGCACAAACCGAGCAAGCCAAGACAAAACTGCGAATGTCTCGAGCCATAGCAGGCCACCAGAATCGTTGCTTGACCAAAGAGTTGGTGCGATTGACCCCTGGGTGACAGGCCACGTTGGAACAGTGCCCCCATCTGATAACGTCGGATCTTAACCCCTCCGGCACAAACAACCGGTTCGGTGGGCACCCGGGCGGAGGCGTTACCCCTTCTAAGGCCGATTTGACCTTCGACTCGACCTCCCACGTCAGAGTGGAGACCACTAATGTCTCGGGAAGAATGCACTCGGGAGTAGACGGGCGCTCGGATGGATCAAAAATACGAGATAAAGAATCGGGTTTGATGTTCTTAGAACCCGGGCGGTACGAGAGGGAAAAGTCAAAACGTCCGAAAAAAAGTGCCCACCGAGCCTGCCTGGAGTTGAGTCTTTTAGCAGATCTGATATATTCTAAATTCTTATGATCAGTCCAGACGATGAAAGGAACCCCTGAACCTTCCAACCAATGTCGCCACTCTTCCAACGCTAACTTGACCGCCAGCAACTCCCTGTTACCAATGTCATAATTACGTTCGGCTGGAGACAAACGATGGGAATAAAACGCGCAGGGATGCATCTTATCGTCTGAAGGAGAACGCTGGGACAGAACTGCACCTACCCCCACCTCTGACGCGTCGACCTCCACCACGAACTGACGTGAGGAATCAGGGGCAATAAGAATAGGAGCCGAAACGAAGCGGCTCTTAAGTTTGGAAAACGCAGCCTCGGCTGCGTCAGACCACCTGAACGTCGTCCTGGGGGAGGTCAAGGCGGTCAGAGGCGCGGCTAGTTGGCTGAAGTTGCGAATGAAACGCCGGTAAAAATTGGCAAACCCCAGAAACCGCTGTAGGGCCTTACGGGAATCTGGACTTGGCCAATTCACCACAGCCTTAACCTTGTCAGGGTCCATGCGAATTCCCTCAGACGACACGATGTACCCTAGGAAGGAAACAGACTGTGCATGAAAATCGCATTTCTCCGCCTTGACAAAAAGCCCATTCTCTAACAGTCGTTGAAGCACTCGTCTGACATGTTGAACATGTTCCTGGAGAGACGAGGAGAAAATCAATATGTCGTCCAGGTAAACATATATGAACTGGTCTACCATGTCTCTCAACACATCATTGACGAGTGCCTGGAAGACCGCCGGGGAGTTGGACAGCCCGAAGGGCATGACCAAGTATTCAAAGTGCCCCCTGGGGGTATTAAAGGCGGTCTTCCATTCATCCCCCTTCCTAATGCGAACCAAATGATATGCATTACGTAAATCCAATTTCGTGAAAATGGACGCTCCCTGCAGCCTCTCGAAGGCTGAAGACATCAACGGCAAAGGATAAGTATTCTTTACCGTGATGTTGTTCAGCCCCCGGTAATCAATACAAGGCCGCAAGGAACCGTCCTTCTTCCCCACAAAAAAGAATCCCGCCCCTGCTGGAGAAGAGGAATGACGGATGAACCCCGCTGCTAGAGAATCAGAAATGTATTTCTCCATGGCCTCCCTCTCCGGAACCGAGAGAGAGTATAACTTGCCTTTAGGCGGAGACTTACCGGGCACTAACTCTATAGCACAGTCATAGGGACGATGTGGAGGGAGAGAAGCAGCACGGGACTTACTGAACACTTCCTTCAGGTCCAGGTACTCTACGGGCACGTTTGACAAATCCGCTGCCTTCTCCTGTAACACAGAAACAGAAACAGACGAACAAGCAGAGACAAGACAAGACTCATGACAATGTGTGCTCCATTCTAACACTGAGTGCTGCTGCCAGTCCACCCTGGGATTATGTTCCGTGAGCCAGGGGTGTCCAAGTACAATGGGTGCGAGGGGAGAGTCCATGAGCAGAAACTGAATGCGTTCGGTGTGGTTGCCAGAGGTGATCATGGTTATTTTCTCAGTGGAGAATGAAATGTCAGGAAGGTTCTGGCCGTTGAGTGCGTTGACAGTAATCAGTTTGGTGAGTGGGATAGTAGATAATTGAAATCTGCGTGCAAACTGAGTGTCCATGAAATTACCTTCTGCTCCGGAATCCAGCAAGGCTTGACAGGTGACAGAGTGATTGGCCCATCTAAGTCTTACCGGAAGGAGAGTGGATGGAGAGGACTTTTCCGCGGAGATCCCACCCGATAGTAGCCTCGTACTTACTACCGGGCTCGGCCTTTTACCGGGCATGTATTCAGAAAGTGCCCGGAGCCACCGCAGTAAATACAAAGTCCTTGGGACCTCCGCCTTTCTCTCTCCTCCCGGGAAAGCCGAGCCCTCCCAACCTGCATGGGCTCCGGATCGAGAGCGGGACTGACCGTGTCTCCTCCGCCGACTGCCCGAACCTCTGAGCCACTGGCTCCACCGTGTGGTCGGGAGAGGCGCTCTAAACGATTGAGTCGAGAATCCACCCGTAGAGCCAGTTCGATGAGGCCGTTTAGATCCGGTGGTAGGTCCAGGACGTAGATTTCCTTGTGGACACGGTCAGCCAGCCCATGCAGGAAGACGTCCCACTGCGCCTCCTCGTTCCAGCGGCACTCCGCCGCGAGGGTGCGAAACTCGATCGAGTATTCGGCAACAGTGCGATGACCTTGTTTGAGTTCCGTGAGTTGACGGGCCGCCTCCTTGCCCGCGACCGCACGATCGAAGACCCTCTTCATCTCCGCGGCGAGTGCCTGGAACGAGGAACAGCAAGGATCCCGATTCTCCCACACCGCCGTTCCCCATAAGGCTGCCTGTCCCGTGAGCAGGGTGAGCACGAATGCCACCTTGGTCTCCTCTCTCTCGAAGGTGCGAGGCTGGAGAGAGAAATGCATGGAACACCGATTAAGAAAGGCTCTACAGAAGTTCGGCTCACCCGAGTAAGGCTGGGGGACAGGCAGTCGAGGCTCGAGGTGATTGTCTTGGTCCGGTGGTGAAGGGGGAACGGACGGCGCGGGTGGCGCAGTGGGGTTGCGTAGTTGTTGAAGCTGCTGGGAGAGCTCGGACACCTGCGTCACCAAGGCCTGTACAGCGCGGCCGGTGGATGAAATGCTCTCCTGCTGCTGATCCATCCGTGAAATACTGTGGTTGATGAATTCAGTCAGCGCCGCTGAACTTGCTGCATCCATGAAGGTCAGATCGTTCTGTCACGGAAAAATAAGGCAGATGCAAGTGCAAGTTAATATCTCATTTATTGAGCTTCACACCAGGGAAAACACAAGTAGTCTTGGGCAGACAGCAGGAGAGTGGTGATCGCAGGGACTTCGATGGGCCGTGGAGCAGGTGAGTGGAGATCGTGGAATCTGGTCCGTGGTGAGTGAAGATCCGTGGTGTTCCGTGGTGCGTGAGAGTCGTGTGAGGTCCGTGGTGAATCAAATCCAACGAGGAAACAAGAGACAGGAACATGTAGACACGAAGAACTTCAATCACGGGAAAGACTCACGAGGAACACGGGGGAAACACACGAGACACTCCAAACAACGATCTGACAAATGTGAGACGAAAGACAGGGCATTAAATAGGCAGGTGATGATGACAAACAGCTGCCGCTGATCATGACAATCAGCGGCGACGCCCACACAACTGATTACGTGACAAAACACACGTACACAAGACCACAGGGTGAGAGAGCGGATCAGCAACCGTGACAGGAACTGTCCATTCAAGGGATCATATCTGCACATTTTTGTCATTTAAGTGGTGCTTTAATTAATTTCCTGAAATATAAAACTAATCGTCTTTTAACACTATTTCAGACCTTTTAATGGAGTCTTTCAATCTAATCGAAAAGATGATAATTTGCTAAGATAACCTTTATATAAATAATTATTTTTAATGGAGTCTTTCAATCTAATCAAAAAGATGTTAATTTGCTAAGATAACCTTTACATAAATGATAATTATGATATGCAGTCTTTCCTTTTAATGTGAAGCGGTAGCAGAATGCTGTCAAATATTGTCAGAATGCCTTTACATATTTTCCCCGTCACAGGATCGGGTATTAATGGCCCCGGTCAGTTTCAGGGGCCGGCATCTCTCTGGCCTGGCTGTCCGTCCCTTTATGTGGTGTAAGGCCAGGTTACAGGCAGCAGAAATGTGGCCAAGAAGCCATATATAAGCTTGCACACGAAAGCTTTAGCTATGATCTGCCTAAAATGACTATCATTGTCTGTATTTGATGCATAACCTTAGTTTGACTTTTTTGATGCACAAAGTAAGGCTGCAGCAACAAATCGATAATGAAAATAATTGACAACGAAGAGCAGAGAGTGATTGTTCTTTGTCTTTTGTTGTTAGATTAACATTAAGGACACAGACAGCAGCAGGTTTATTAGGCTGCTGTCACTTTAAGAGCTGATGCACTGATCCAGTATACTGATACACATGCGTTTTCTTTCTCAACTGTTTACGTTCACTTAAGACTGAATATGTTTACGAAGATACTTGCCAAGATGGGCATTTTGACATCATTTTGTTTAAATATGTCTGTTCAAGCACAAGAGGATGTGAAAGAGAGCTCGATTTGCGTGCCGCCTGAGATGCTGAATTCTGGGCGCGCTTCGGTAACGAGTAACAAATTGAGTTCCCTTTCGCGTATTCTTGCGCTTGAATATTTAAATTGGCAAGGCTTAAACTTTCGTGACGATGCAACACTGTCCCAAGCATCGTTCATGTTTGTTCACATTCATGTTCTCACAATATTGCATTGCTAGAATTCATAAAAATATTACTGGCATTTGACACTGTTTCATATACTCTGATTTTTACTCGTGTTTGGCACTTGGCGAGTGTTAATTTTTAGGCCCTGGTTATATCCTTATCTGTAAATGTTAGAAAGTCTCATGAGTACCTGACAGTCTTGGTTAAACTTGCATTTAAAAGTGTATACGGCCCATCACACAGCAGAAATAAAGTTTATATAAATTTGCATTAAATCATAAACAGAATCCCCCCAAAATAAAAAAGGAAAACAGAAATTTCATGGATAAAATAAAGCTAAATATAGCCTTCAAAGGACGTCGCCTCTGAATTAAGACATAGCTTTTATTTGTTTTCATTGCATTTATATTGCACATTGTTTGGAGGACAACATTGGTGGTTTTTTAATTTTTCATTCGATTAATACTAATCGACTGATTAATCAGTTATCAAAATAATAGTTTGTTCCAGCACTACTTTAAAGTACATGTTGTCCTTTAAAAAGCCCGATCAGACCCTCACGTTTTGCACAAGGTCTGTCAGAGTCCTTCCCCTGTTGTTGCAAAAGTGTTTGCCCCTGCAGCAACGGCGAGGAGACCCTTCGTATCCTTACATGGGGCACTAGCCCAGGAATGTGGCGCCGGCCTGCGTATGTCAGACAGCCGTTTGTTTTGGAATCTGAGAGCGTATTAATCTGTGCTGGGCCAGTGCACTTGCTTCCCTGCCCAACATGCTTTCACAAGCACTTTTAACGATGAGCGCGGGTTGTGGACGAACGGCTGCCAGCGTAGACCTGCTGAGATCTTCGGTTCCCCTGTTTACTTCTCTGGATCCCAGATTTGTCGGTGATAAATGGTCCTTTTTCAGGTTCTCAGCAGCAGCTGTCTCAGTTTTCTATTCGGTTTTTAAAAAATGCTTCATTTTTTGGATTCTGCATGAAGACAAGCCTTGAAATATGGTGTTGAAGCACTATAAACATTCTTTGTGCGAATGAAGAGCCTGGACTGAATCCGTGGCTTTCTTTTTGATTAATACAGTCACCTCTGGAGCACAGAGCTGCAGAGGCTTATATGTTGGAGGTCTACGGTTGATTCTTCATTGTGTGCTGTTAGACTGAGGATTAGAGCTCAATGAGCACTTCCCTAAAACTTCTAGACGTTTATGTAGCTCCTATCCCTTGATCAGTCAAAGTCGGCTTCAAAGCATTTCTTAACCCTCCCCGCAGATAAAGAGGAAAGGCCTCATGCGTCTCGCAGGACCGATGAGGAGATTCTGGTTTGTAGATCAGACCGTGAATGATGTCAGGTCACAAACGTTCCTCCTGGACGTGTTCCAGACCCGCTCGGGTTTGGGCTTGACTTTGATTGGTGTCCACTTCCTGGAGAAGCTCCCCTCTGCTCTTTTTCCTGAAAGACTGTTAATTAGTTCCTGATTATGAACCTTAGGAAGGCAATAAAACCTCAGAGAGATCATACCCCTATATTCTTCTTCCACAGTGCATCATTTCCTGAGTAAATCGATGCTTGAAAAGGCCCTTTGATTAACCATATGTGTAACTTCCAGTCTGTCTTTGAGTTGATGCAGCTTTAGATATCCCTAATGTGTGTTTCTGGTGACTTAGAAGATACAACAGTTGCCAAATCGTATGCATTCAGTTGTTTGTTGGTTCACTCTTCATTAGAGATCAGCACAAGTACTCAGAAGTGACGACAATAATCGTGAAAATACACTAATTGTGTGAAGTTTTATTTGGTTTGAGTTGGGAAACCAAACATCTGTATACACTGAGCACACAAAAATGTTTTTGCAATTAATATAATAGAAATGCATACACACACAAAAACAATCTGTATGTTCTCTGAAAACAAGTTAGAATTTGGCTTCTCCATCTTGAATGAAAATAAATAATAAAATAAAATAAATTATGGTACTTTTTAAAAACTTTATAATGAAGACATATATATATATATATATATATATATATATATATATATATATATATATATATATATATATATATATATATTAAAATTACTTATATATAATTATGTATATAATAGAATATAAAATATTTTATTCATATTTATTTTTTATTAAATTCATTTTTATTTTTATAAAATTCATAATTTTTTAGTGAAGACAATATAAATATATATATATATATATATATATATATATATATATATATATATATATATATATATATATATATATATATATATATATATATTATACTTTATTCATATTTATTTTTTATTGAATTCTTTTTATTATTATTATTATTTTTTATTATTTTTTTTAATTAAATATTATGGTACTTTATTTTAACTTTTTAATGAAGACATTATATATAATATAATATAAAATTGTATTTTAATTTATTCATTTTTTATTACATTCATTTTATTATTTTTTTTATAAAATAATTCTGGTTCTTTATTTTAATATTTAATTACGATATATATATATATATATATATATATATATATATATATATATTTATTTTAATCATACTGATTTTTTATTTTATTAAAATGTGTATAAAGAAGCATAATTCTGACTTATTTTCAGGGAATATACATTTAACTAGGATTACTTTGATTACTACATTGTTGAAAAGATAATTGTCACTAATTGCTACTTTTCGAAAGTGTGGGTCTAGTAAGATTTTGTTGTTGTTGTTGTTCTGGAAAGAAATTAATCTTTTTAATCCGCAAGGATTCATCAAATTGATCAAAAGTGACAGTAAAGACTAAATCATCATATCAGAATGATTTCTGAAGGATCATGTGACACTGAAGACTGGAGTAATGATGCTGAAAATTCAGCTTTGATCACAGGAATAAATTACACTTTACTATATATTCACATAGAAAACAGCTGTTTTACATTGTAATAATATTTTACAATTTTTACTGTATTTTTGATAACATAAATGCAGCCTTGGTGAACAGAAGAGACTATTGAAAGGTAAAGCAAAATAATCACACAGTAGAACTTTTCCAACACAGAAAGTGTTATTCGGCTGATTTATCTTTCGAGTATTGGAGCGTTCAAAATACACATTTCTAATCTCCATTACAGACTTTGCTTCTTTACTCTGCTCTCGTTCTGTCTTTGGGCCGTGACATGAGAGCCGTTTCCACCCAGTCGTGATTAATCCTCAAACCCCCTCATGAATGCTGCACAAGACTTCAGTATTGATTGTGGAGTAGATCTGTTCCTCGCTATTTTGATAGATAAGCTTACAGGCTTCATCACTTTTGAGGGATAAAAATAACAGAATAGAGTCCAAAACATTGTCTTTTAAAGAGGACCTATGATGCTTTTTTTCCATGTTCATCTTTCTTTAGTGTGTAATGTTGCAAGGATATTCTCTATATCAGTGTCACTGTTTCCATTGTGTCTTGAGTTTTCTTCACAATATTCCTCATTTAAATAATTCATATGCAGAATAAAGGGGCGGGGCCTGGTTGAGTTAGTTAGTAGTGTGTTGAAACTGGCGGTTATGGTAAGGGGCGGGACATTTCCCAAACACCAATCAAAACACACTGCTCCAGCCGACCAATCAGAGCACATTGTGCTTTTCAGAAGGAGGGGCTTCATAGAGACAGGAACTAAACAGAGCGTTACTGACAGACTGGGGATAGAGGAGCTGAACAATGGAGAATACGAGGAAAATAAGGTTATTTGAACATTCAAGTGACAGCCGGGCCACGTTTGTCCTTCTCTCCATTTCCCCTGCTTTAACAATAACATGGCTTAAAGCGTATGTCAGACAGCAGGAGCCTTTCTTGCCTTTCAGAGGTTGCTAGGCATAGATGTGCAGTTTGACAGGCTTTTAGCAATGTAACCTGAGGGCAGCAGATTGTCCTTAGCAGCGGTAATCTCTCGCTCCCTCACGTCCCCATTCCCTCCCTCAGCCGCTCCATTTATCGTCACTGTCCTCTCCCTGGTTTCTCCGTCTCGGCCTCACTATGGAAACAGAGCAGCCTCCTGCTGGTTGCCTGTTCATTAGAGACACACAAAAGTAAATGTTGTGACTGTTTCATAACGGGGGCCACAAACTGCTGCCCCTTCATTACTGCGATTCCTGTCTGACGAGGTCACTCTCCAGCGCTCGTCACGGTCCTCGCTGATCAACTTATTTACACGTGGTACGTGACGCCATTGACCCGGCTGGAAGAAGTAAAACACGACAAATGTGTGTCAGGTTGGGATGTGCATATATATTAGGGACAAACGGCTAGTCGACTAATCAGTCTTAAGGACGTCCTGTATAATTAGGCCGGTCCACGTGACCCCAATCATTTTTTTTTCTTAAAATGCTGCAATCAAGACAGAGAGAAGCAGCAAGGCCAAAAGCATTAGACTGCATGTGTTTATGTAAGAAAAATTGTGCAAGATGAAATATTATAATATACAATAAATGATATTATATATTAAATATTTATATTAAATAAATAAATATCAATTTATATTTACGTAAATATATATATATATATATATATATATATATATATATATATATATATATATATATATATATATATATTAAATTTATTAAATAATTGTATTTATTTAATGTATGTTATGCGTATATTATATAAAATTGCATTGAATTTATATTAAAATATTTATATATTTAATTATTTGTTTTATATATTTATGTATACACGCACACACGCACACACACACGTGTGTGTTATTAAATATTTAATAATTTATTCCATAATTTTATTTATTAAATATTTAATTGAATTAATATTTATTTAAATATTTATATATTTGATTATTTATTATATATATATATATATATATATATATATATATATATATATATATATATATATATATATATATATATATACACACATATATATATATATATATATATATGTGTGTGTGTGTGTGTTATTAAATATTAAATTTATTACACAATTGTATTTATTAATGTTAATGCTATACATATATTACATCAAATATAATATTTCATTGAATTTATATTTGATTATTTTATATATATGTGTGTGTTATTAAATATTAAATTTATTACACAATTGTATTTATTAATGTTAATGCTATACATATATTACATCAAATATAAATATTTCATTGAATTTATATTTGATTATATTTTTTATATTTATAATTTATAATTTATATTTTATATATATGTGTGCGTGTTATTAAATATTAAATAATTTATGACATAATTTTATTTAATATGTTAATGTTATACATATTATATCAAATATAAATATTTCATTGAATTTATATTTAAATAATTGTATATTCAAGTATGTTTTATAAATGTTTGTGTATTATATATAATTTATAATATTTATTTATTTATTTATTTATTGCTGTCAATTGAGTAAAAAATAATGAATTGCACATTTTATTTGTAATTAATCATGATTGATTAAATCTAACATTAAAATGTATAATATTTTATATTGTAATTTTTCCATTAAATCTCCAAAAACATGTAGGAACAATGTAAAGAGAGTATATTTTAAATATTTTTTTTAATGCCATCTTTTTACTAAGTACTATAAATTAAGGCATATATAATACATATGTATTATAAATAATAATATATCATATATGTAAACTTTTATTCTTGACTAAGCAATCATCACTAATTGTCTTGCACATTTCCATTTCTCATGCTGATCACAGAATATAAATACTCAACTCATGCACAAAAGCATCTCATCGATCCACTGCAATTTGTTTGTGTTTTTTTTTTTTAAAGCTAGACGCTAATCGTTCAAGAGCACTCAAGTAAAATGCATTCCTTCAAAAGCTCTTGAAAACATCTTAAGAGCTACGTGGGCTGTTTATTGTCTGAAGACACATTAGACACCTCACTGCAGAACTTTGACTAGAATCACATTGACAGAAAGAATTAACTCAAGATATCGAGCACAGCTGATGCGCCGTGTGTGTGTGGCCCAGATAATTGTGTCCTTTGTACTTTGCATTTCAATCAGTGGAGAAAGAGTTTGACCAGATCAACAGCAGTGTCGTGTGGGCCGGCCGAGTCAATTGTCCAGCGAGAGAATAGCAATGCTGGGTTAGAGAGGTTAAGATAAAGTTGCTTTGAACAAATTCCTCCTTTGATCAGGACTTTGGCTTGAATGCTTTTCTGTGGGACGTCACCGCTGCTTTTCAGTGAGCCATTTATTGTTCTGTTTCATCATTGTGTCCTTTCAGCAGCTCTACCTCTTTGTGAAACAGCTCAGGCTCTTTTTAAAGAAGATAGTAGGTCTTACAAACATGCATACACATTACTGAGCTTTATATACATTCCTTGACAAGAGATATTTTCTTTGCAATCTATCTCTCAAACAAGAAAAATAAATCATTCCATGTTATGTGACTCTGTGTCTCTATCAGCTGAGAACAGGGACGGCTCTTAAAAGAACGATTCCAGCGTGTGCTGCAGACTCTCTGTGCTTCATTCCCGGGCTCAAGTGTGATTTATGGTGACCACATTATGGGCCGCATCCGTATGGACAGACCGTCACGGACAGGGTTGGACTGAGGCTCAGTGCTGGTTGTCACGGGGCCTGTAAACCACTCCACAAAGACCAAAAAACACGGATATTTGAAATGTATTTATTTAGTTATAAAGCACAGTGTCAACAGTTCAACCAAGTATTCCAGGAGAGCATTCTGGGACACTATTCACAAAACCATAATAGAAATGACTACAAATCTGTGCTAAACCCTGTGTGTAGAGTGTTATTTTTGCCAGTTTTCAGACTATTTTATTTAATTTTCTTATTTTTATTTAATTTAATTTAATTTTTATTTTTATTATTTATTTTTTTTATATTTTTTTATTTTATATTAATTTTATTTTACATTTTATTTTATTTTTTATTGTATTTTTATTTTTTACATAATCATTTATTTTATAGTTTTTGTTTTGCTTCAGGTTTATACATGTAATAGTACTTTTATGATGGGTAGAAAAAAGATCAACTTAAAGTGAATATTTTATATATATATATATATATATATATATATATATATATATATATATATATATATATAAATTTCGAGAAAAAGTCGAGATAAAATGTTGAGAATAAAGTCATTAAATTATGAGAAAAAAAGTAATTCGTTAAATTAAGAATTTGTTCTCATAATTTAACAACTTTTTTCTCGTAATTTAACGACATTTTTCTCATAATTTAACAAATTTGTTCTCGTAATTTAACAACTTTTTTCTCGTAATTTAACAACATTTTTCTCATAATTTAACAAATTTGTTCTCGTAATTTAATAACTTTTTTCTCGTAATTTAACGACATTTTTCTCATAATTTAACGAATTTGTTCTCGTAATTTAACAACTTTTTTATCGTAATTTAACGACATTTTTCTCATAATTTAATGAATTTATTCTCGTAATTTAACAACTTTTTTCTTGTAATTTAATGACATTTTTCTCATAATTTAACAAATTTGTTCTCGTAATTTAACGAGTTTTTTCTCGTAATTTAACAAGTTTATTCTCAACATTTGATCTCGATTTTTTTCTTGAAATTTAACGAGTTTTTTCTCGTAATTTAATGAGTTTATTCTCAACATTTTATTTCGACTTTTTTCTCGAAATGTAACGAGTTTTTTCTTGAAATTTAACAACTTTAATCTCGAGATGGTTTTATTTTTTTATTATTGCTTGACCCTAATCCTCTTCTGTAAGAGGATCATCCAATTTTATTTAGCTTCTCTTCAGCTTTATACATCTAATTGTACTCTTATGGTGGGTAATAAAAAAAAAAATAAATAAAAAAAACTACATGCTTAAAGTAGCTTTTTTCAGGTAATATTTTACATATATTACATTTTATTTTATTTATAATAAATTATTTTCATAGTTGATTAAGAAAATATCAATTTAATGTTAATATTTATCATATATATATATATATAATTTTTTTTTTTTTTTTTATATTTGATTTTATATATAATATATGCATAAAGAGTGCATGTCTGAATATATGCACGATTATAATGTTCTTCTCCATTATTTGTTAATCATTTGATGAATAACTGCTGCCATGATTGCTAGAATATGCACACAAAAGCCTCTCTTCATAAAGTCCTGTTTAATCACACAGTGTTAATTGCACTAAGCAAACGAGTGAGTTTAGTAAGTACGGAACAATGTATAATGAGCCTAATTGGCAGAAAATAGGAGTGTTTGCATTGAAAAGAATGGCACTGGCATTTTAGCACATTCACATGAAGGGTGTGTTTTTCCACTTAAATACCACTTGCAAAAGTGGTGCAAATATTTCGTAAATTCGTCACTTTCGCAGGTGGTGCGGTAACTTGTGCTCCTGAGAATCAACCTGTTAAGAAAGTTTCTTCTGTGCTTTAAAATGTCATAAAGTGGATATAAAGAAACTGCTGAGCTTGCAGTTCATTCTGAACTCTCGGGTACGGAGCAGATTTGACTCGTGTCTGCTGGGCTTGAGTCTTTGATGAGAAGGTTAGGCCGTGTATAATACGTGTTGAGGCAGAAAACATTGACTTTCACATTTCAGCAGTAAGCAGAGCAGAAAGGGAATACTTATTCATCGCATGGCAAGATGGGCAGTTTAGTAGTTTGAAACACATTACTGGGAAAAAAAAATCAATTTCATAGCCTCTGGTCCTCTGAGTCGAGGGGTTTGAGCAATAAGAGACAGACGGCGAAAGCCGAAAAACATTTGAATCTCCATTTTTATGACTCCTTGTTAACTTTTACCTCTGCAGATAGCAGTCTCTGCGGCCAAATCGCCCTCCTCGGCCGATGACTTATACCTGGAGGACGCCGGGTCAGGAGGTTACCCTGAAGATGACGACGACTTCAGCTCCGGATCGGGATCGGGTAAGGAGCGCCTCATCGATTCTAGATGCACAGTCTGATCCCTTCATGTTGGGTGTCTCAGCATGTGTTTGTCTCTCAGGAGCTGGAGAGGATATTGTGGAAACTGCCACAGTAAACACACTGTTCATCGTGCCTAAAGCAGAGCCCACACAGGACTCCACCAAAGACTTCACGCCGAAAGTGGAGACATCGACATCACGCGATGCTCCTAAAGACACAAAGAAACGAAACAGGATAGAGGTGGGTGCCAGCTATAAAAACCTGCAGCTGCAACAATGGAGAATATGAGGAAAATAATCAACATTCAAGCACAAAAACAACATCAACTGAGTAAAATTTACTAAAATGAAATGATGAAATTTAAAGGATAATTTTCATCTTTTGGAAAAAAGATGTAAAAATGAACAATGGTTTTTAATGCAGTGGTTGATTGACAGGGCATTAGAGTGTCCTTTGTTATTTGAGATGTATCCGATCACCCGAAACCATCTTCAAACCAGGTGTAAATGGGGTCTCTCGGTCACAGTGGGATCTCTGAGTGTAAATGACATCAATGTGCAGTCATGCAGTCAGGAGAGAGTCCAGTGCTGTCATAAAGTCTTGTAACACATCCTCCTCTTCCCTCTCTTTAGTCTCCAGATCCTGCCACAGAAGACTCTCGTAGAAACCCCGTCACGAGCACCACCAGCCTCCCTCGAGCCCCCCTGGAGGTCCAGTCCGAAAATCTCTTCCAGAGGACAGAGGTTTTGGCAGGTCTGTAAATTATAATTGATAAATACTCCTAATAATTAGTTACAGCAGCACTGCAAGACACTTTTGAGTATTTTTAGGAAATGCCACAAAATATAATTTTATATCAATTCAATGCATATATATATATATATATATATATATATATATATATATTAGTATACAGTACAGTCCAAAAGTTTGGAACCACTAAGATTTTTAATGTATTTAAAAGAAGTTTCATCTGCTCACCAAGGCTACATTTATTTAATTAAAAATACAGTAAAAAACAGTAATATTGTGAAATATTATTACAATTTAAAATAACTGTGTACTATTTGAATATATTTGACAAAGTAATTTATTCCTGTGATGCAAAGCTGAATTTTCAGCATCATTACTCCAGTCTTCAGTGTCACATGATCCTTCAGAAATCATTCTAATATGCTGATCTGCTGCTCAAGAAACATTTATGATTATTTTCAATGTTGAAAACAGTTGTGTACTTTTTTTTTCAAGGTTCCTTGATGAATAGAAAGTTCAAAAGAACAGCATTTATCTGAAATACAAAGCTTCTGTAGCATTATACACTACCGTTCAAAAGTTTGGGGTCAGTAAGAATTTTTATTTTTATTTTTTTGAAAAGAAATTAAAGAAATGAATACTTTTATTCAGCAAGGATGCATTAAATCAATCAAAAGTGGCAGTAAAGACATTTATAATGTTACAAAAGATTTCAGATAAACACTGTTCTTTTGAACTTTCTATTCATCAAATAATCCTGAAAAAAAATATTGTACACAAATATTTTGTACAATTGTACACATTAAATGTTTCTTGAGCAGCAGATCAGCATATTAGAATGATTTCTGAAGGATCATGTGACACTGAAGACTGGAGTAATGATGCTGAAAATTCAGCTTTGCATCACAGGAATAAATTACTTTGTCAAATATATTTAAATAGTACACAGTTATTTTAAATTGTAATAATATTTCACAATATTACTGTTTTTTACTATATTTTTAATTAAATAAATGTAGCCTTGGTGAGCAGATGAAACTTCTTTTAAAAACATTAAAAATCTTAGTGGTTCCAAACTTTTGGACTGTACTGTATATATATGTGACCCGCGCTGGCAAAATGAGTCGCAATGAGCAAATTTTCAAAAATTAGTTATTGTCATTCTCACATTCTCTATTAAAAAACTTATGTATGATTTTTCTGAAGGTTCCAAAACAAAATCATTTAGCAATCATACCTTAAAATCCCTGGTATTACCACCAAATTTGGCACAAACCCAGTCAAAACCGATCAGAAAAAAACAAACAATTCAATCACAGTAATTCTGTGAGTATATCAGGATCATGCGCTGCCTGAGGCGACTTTGTGTGAGCGCTTCGGATCTGTCAGTCAGCGCGAGTAAGACCGTTTTGTTTACATCAGCATGAGTTTGAAAACCACATTTCTCATGAAATTTATTTATTTAGGATAAACCCCTTGAGATGTAACATGTCGTTTCCGAGGGGGTCCCAACATTCAAAATTACACAATCTTATAACATACAAACATCATAAATTATAACTAACAAAAAAAAAAAAAAAAAAAAAACAGCGACAATCTCAAGGGTAACATGTACAATCGTTCTTAAAATAAGATGTTAAACATTGTTTAAACAGCCCAAATGATGTAATGGATCTAATGTCTACAGGTAAATCATTCCAATCCATTGGTGCTTTGAACCTAAATGCTCTTTTGCCAATAATTTTTTTTGCACAAGGAACCAAAAAGTAAATCTGAACAGAATGCCTAACTAAATAATTTAATGAACAAGGTACAAAATATTGCTGCAGGTAACTGGGATAATCAAAATGAATACATTTAAATACAAGTTGAAGCCAATGAATATGTCTTCTGACAAACAGCGATGACCACTGAAGTGCATCCCAAGAACATCCCAAAACAAATCTACAAACTCTATTATATGCTGTATTAAGTGGGGCAAGATCTGATTTTGATGCCGTTTGATAAACCACATCACAATAGTCAAAAAATGGAAGTATTAGTTGAGAAGCAAGTTTCTTACGAACATTATATGGAAAACACTTTCGAGAATGATATAAAGTACTAATTCCAATATTGACTTTGCGTAAAACATGACTAATATGCGATTTAAAAGAGAGATCAGAATCAAGCCATACACCAAGATATTTAATAGTATCAACTTTATGCAAGGATGTACCATCAATACATGATACAACACAAGTAGTAGTTTTGGATTTAAGTTTCTGTCTAGAACCAAAAACCATAATATATGACTTATTTTTATTAAGCACCAATTTATTAGCCAAAAGCCACTCTTGTAACAAATTAAAATCAGACTGAAGAGATAACTGAATTTGTATAGAATCTGAATTAGAAACATATATGACGGTATCATCAGCATAAAGTTGTACCTGACAATTTTTTGGAACTGATGATAAATTATTTACATAGATAGAAAAAAGAAGTGGTCCCAATATTGAACCTTGCGGCACACCTCTTTGTTGGATTAAAAAAATCTGATTTATTCCCATCTATGACAACACATTGTTTTCTGTTGTGCAAATATGAATTAAACCCCAGAACTGTTTTTTCAGAAAGACCAATTGCATGAAGTTTATCTAAAAGCAAATGATGATCAACCAAATCAAAAGCTTTAGTTAAATCAAGAAAAATTGCACCTGTGAGTTTGCCATCATCTGAAGCTGAAAACACATCATTAGTAGACTTAAGTAAAGCAGTAGTTGTAGAATGATTAGACTGAACTGAAGACTGAACTGATTTCATTGGTTCAGACTCACGACATCAAGAATTCACTATGAATTTTCACAAAGTTGAAATGCTCTGCTTTACATCGATACCAACCTTGTGCTAAAAGGAAGCGCCAGTCGTTGAGAAGCGAGCGGACAAAGGAAAGGCACTCCTCTCAGAAAACGTACAAATAAAGATACTTTTAGATGTTTAATTGCTATTTGGAGCTTTGAGATCGCTAGACAAGGGCTTAATGAACTCATTTTTGTGAAAACCTCAATTTTTCACTTGTTTTGCCTGTAGCTCAAAATTAACCCATGTGCATTGCCACTCGTTTTGCCAGCATACAGTGTATGTGTAATTTCGAGAAAAAAGTTGAGATAAAATGTTGAGAATAAACTCATTAAATTTCGAGAAAAAAACTCGTTAAATTTCGAGAAAAAAGTTTAAATAAAATGTTGAGAATAAACTCGTTAAATTACGAGAAAAAAGTCATTAAATTTCGAGAAAAAAGTTGAGATAAAATGTTGAGAATAAACTTGTTAAATTTCGAGAAAAAAACTCGTTAAATTTCGAGAAAAAGTTGAGATAAAATGTTGAGAATAAACTTGTTAAATTTCGAGAAAAAAACTCGTTAAATTTCGAGAAAAAAGTTGAGATAAAATGTTGAGAATAAACTCGTTAAATTACGAGAAAAAACTTGTTAAATTTTGAGAAAAAAGTCGAGATAAAATGTTGAGAATAAACTTGTTAAATTACGAGAAAATTACGTTAATTACGAGAAAAAAGTTGAGATAAAATGTTGAGAATAAACTCGTTAAATTTCGAGAAAAAAACTCGTTAAATTTCGAGAAAAAAAGTTTAAATAAAATGTTGAGAATAAACTCATTAAATTACGAGAAAAAAGTCATTAAATTTAGAGAAAAAGGTTGAGATAAAATGTTGAGAATAAACTCGTTAAATTACGAGAAAAAAGTCATTAAATTTAGAGAAAAAAGTTGAGATAAAATGTTGAGAATAAACTCGTTAAATTTCGAGAAAAAAAACTCGTTAAATTTCGAGAAAAAAACTCGTTAAATTTCGAGAAAAAAGTTGAGATAAAATGTTGAGAATAAACTCGTTAAATTACGAGAAAAAACTCGTTAAATTTTCAGAAAAAAGTCGAGATAAAATGTTGAGAATAAACTTGTTAAATTACGAGAAAATTACGTTAATTACGAGAAAAAAGTTGAGATAAAATGTTGAGAATAAACTCGTTAAATTACGAGAAAAAAACTCATAAAATTTCGAGAAAAAAACTTGTTAAATTTCGAGAAAAAACTCGTTAAATTTCGAGAAAAACGTCGAGATAAAATGTTGAGATAAACTCGTTAAATTACGAGAAAAAACTTGTTAAATTTCGAGAAAAAACTCGTTAAATTTCGAGAAAAAAGTTGAGATAAAATGTTGAGAATTAAATTAAATTATGAGAAAAAAGTCATTAAATTACGAGAACAAATTCGTTAAATTACGAATTTGTTCTCATAATTTAATGACTTTATTCTCAACATTTTATCTCGACTTTTTTCTCAAAATTTAACGAGTTTTTTCTCGTAATTTAACAACTTTAATCTCGAGATGGTTTTATTTTTTTATTATCGCTTGGCCCTAATCCTCTTCCGTAATACTAGGTGATGTCATTGAAGAATTCACTGCACATTTCAGACAGAACGCCCACTTAATATTTTGTCTTAGGAGAGACGCATAAAAAAAAAACACGTTACCATACAACTCGCTCAAAATAACAGATCAATCTCTTGATGTGCAGAGGTCAAATTCTTAATTCATGCTCACTCAGCTTTAATATCCTGTGAACCACAATGAGAAAAAGAAATGGTGTCTTCCTGTTTTGGGACGACACACTTCCTCTCGCTCAATCTCTCGGTCCTCCGGCATTGTCGAGGGGTTCCTTATTTAATTATCGACATAATCTGGATCTGCTTTGTATGAGCCGTAGACTCCCAGATGACGCTTTAGTCACGTAGTCTGACAGGGATGATATTTGACATATACTGTGAGAAACCTTATCTTAATTGAAATTAAGGCCTCCCTAAATCCTCTGTTGCAGCTGTCATTGCGGGTGGAGTCATCGGCTTCCTCTTTGCCATCTTCCTCATCCTCCTCTTGGTGTACCGCATGAGAAAGAAGGACGAAGGCAGCTACGACCTCGGGGAGAGGAAGCCATCCGGAGCGGCCTATCAGAAAGCTCCGACCAAGGAGTTTTACGCATAGACTCCCTTCATCAGCCAGTGATGGTCTAATATTATCAGTGACTATGACAAACTCCTTCTGCATTAAAAAAAATCATACGACATGATTGAGGAAAAAAATAAATAACGTAAGGAAAGCTTTTGCATAGAGTATTGTAATTAAGAGCTTTTCTTTCCTCTTTTTTTTTCCAAAAAAAAAAAGAATGAAAAAGCAAACATTGCTTCTTTTTTCCTTTTTTTTGGCAAATCTCTCTGTATTTAAACATTATTTTCTGTGTATTTGAAAAGGCTGTAAAAAAAGAAAAAGCATCCGTCTTCTGTCAAAGGAGCTGTTTTTAGTCGCTGACTACTTTTTAACTGTAGCAGTATGTATTTGTAAAGAAAAATTTTAAAGTGGAATAATTGAATATAATTGTTCTGTATCAGTCCTGATTTCATTTTTCATCATCATCTTCTTTTTTTTTTTGTCCTAGCATGTCTGATAAGTGTTTCATTAATTTATCATTTTCTCGGATGTTTGAAAAATGCCTTTCTGTAGTCTAATAACTCTTCAATGTAAATGTTTCCCTGCAGCTCACATTAACTTTGGTGCTTAGAACTGAAAATACGATAAAAGACACGTTTGATTTGAGTTTCATCGCCGATTGAGTGTTTGTAGGTTAAGAGAAACGACCAGCGCCATTCGAACCTCGCATACGTCAATTCTCGACAGCCTCACCCTGGTGAACGGACACGGCCTGCCCTCCTCCAGACACGCATTTCCTTTGATCAGAGCGCCGTTCTGATGTTTCACTGATGAAAAGCCCACATTTATAGTCACGTCACACTGCAGTGATCTGTTTTACTAGTTCGTGGAGAGAGTAGATCTGATTTTTACTGTTACAGGGGCCGCTTTCCAAACTGGCGTCTTGGAATCACCATTGAAATCAACCGTTTCCAATGAACTAGTTTGAAATGAGGTTCATCCGTGGTGTTAAATGCTCATCAGAAACCATTACGGAGGCCAGTAACGTCCCCTATTCAACTCACGCTCTTTAGATCCGTATAAAGGTTGTGAAGTTGCCTTGAGAAGCGTGAATCCCTGTGTATCTTGACTGTGACCAACACCCCGAAGTGACTGTACAGACCCTCACTTGATCTAAGCTGGAGCTGAACAAAGCAAGGTACTGAGAAAACATCTGCAAACCCAAAGACTCGTTTGATTTTCACATTGCTGTGTATTCTTTTGGCCACATTTGAGTTTTGTTTTGTTTCATTGGTAGCTGTTAGTTTTGTTTTCGAGTATACATCTGACCTTTGCATCCAATTACTTATTCATGTATGGGGAAAAAAAAATCTATATAGAATTATATATAAATGTATATTCACAAATGTTTTAAACCTTGCCTTAAAAGTGCCTACCATTTGAAAACGTGCAGATGTCTGTCATTTAGACGCGATGTGTACGTCGTGAATGGCTGGAGTGATGGTTCTTGTGTTAGCACAGCAGAATGAAATGGTGACTTTTTTTAGTTGTACAAAAGCAGACAGTATTGTACCTATAAGTTAAAACAACACTACTGAATAAACATTGTGGCCTAAACTTGTTGCTTGTCATTTTTATCTGTGTGTACATCTATTCATCCATCCATTCATCCATCTGTTGTTCTGTCTGTCTATCATTCTATTTATCCATCTATATCTATTTATTTCTGTTTGTTGTTTTATCTATCGTTCGATCTGTCTGTCGTTTGTTTTATCTATCTGTCATTCGTTTCATCTATCTATCTGTTTATCATTCGAACTGTCTCTTTCACTCTGTCTGTCGTTCGATCTGTCGTTTGTCTCTCATTTGATCTGTCGATTTGTTTTGTTTGTCATTCGTTCGATTTGTCTGTCGTTCGTTCGATCCATCTCGTTCATTCAATCGGTCTGTTGTTTGTTCGATCTGTCTGTCGTTCGATCTCTATTCGTTTCGATCTGTCTGTCGTTTGTTTTATCTATCTGTGATTCGTTTCATCTATCTATGTTTATCGTTCGAACTGTCTCTTTCGCTCTGTCTGTCGTTCGATCTGTCGTTTGTCTCTCATTTGATCTGTCGATTTGTTTTGTTTGATGTCATTCGCTCGATCTGTTTGTCGTTTGTTCTGTCTGTCGTTCGTTTGATCTGTCTTGTTCGCTCTGTCGTTCGATCTGTCATTCGTTTGATCTATCTGTTGTTCATTTGATCTGTCTCGTTCGCTCTATCATTCGTTCGATCTCTGTTGTTCATTTGATATGTCTGTCGTTCGTTCTGTCTGTTGTTCGTTCGATCCGTCTCGTTCATTCAATCGGTCTGTTGTTTGTTCGATCTGTCTGTCGTTCGATCTCTATTCGTTTCGATCTGTCTGTCGTTTGTTTTATCTATCTGTCATTCGTTTCATCTATCTATCTGTTTATCGTTCGAACTGTCTCTTTCGCTCTGTCTGTCGTTTGATCTGTCGTTTGTCTCTCATTTGTTCTGTCGATTTGTTTTGTTTGATGTCATTCGTTCGATCTGTTTGTCGTTTGTTCTGTCTGTCGTTCGTTTGATCTGTCTCGTTCGCTCTGTCGTTCGTTTGATCTATCTGTTGTTCATTTGATCTGTCTGTCGTTCGATCTCTGTTGTTCGTTTTGATCTATCTGTCTGTCATTCGTTCGATCCGTCTCGTTCATTCAATCGGTCTGTTGTTTGTTCAATCTGTCTGTCGTTCGATCTCTATTCATTTCGATCTGTCTGTCGTTTGTTTTATCTATCTGTCATTCGTTTTATCTATCTATCTGTTTATCATTCGAACTGTCTCTTTCGCTCTGTCTGTCGTTCGATCTGTCGTTTGTCTCTCATTTGATCTGTCGATTTGTTTTGTTTGATGTCATTCGTTCGATCTGTCTGTCGTTCGTTCGATCCGTCTCGTTCATTCAATCGGTCTGTTGTTTGTTCAATCTGTCTGTCGTTCGATCTCTATTCGTTTCGATCTGTCTGTCGTTTGTTTTATCTATCTGTCATTCGTTTCATCTATCTATCTGTTTATCATTCGAACTGTCTCTTTCGCTCTGTCTGTCGTTCGATCTGTCGTTTGTCTCTCATTTGATCTGTCGATTTGTTTTGTTTGATGTCATTCGTTCGATCTGTCTGTCGTTCGTTCGATCCGTCTCGTTCATTCAATCGGTCTGTTGTTTGTTCGATCTGTCTGTCGTTCGATCTCTATTCGTTTCGATCTGTCTGTCATTTGTTTTATCTATCTGTCATTCGTTTCATCTATCTATCTGTTTATCATTCGAACTGTCTCTTTCGCTCTGTCTGTCGTTCGATCTGTCGTTTGTCTCTCATTTGATCTGTCGATTTGTTTTGTTTGATGTCATTCGCTCGATCTGTTTGTCGTTTGTTCTGTCTGTCGTTCGTTTGATCTGTCTTTTTCGCTCTGTCGTTCGATCTGTCATTCGTTTGATCTATCTGTTGTTCATTTGATCTGTCTCGTTCGCTCTATCATTCGTTCGATCTCTGTTGTTCATTTGATATGTCTGTTGTTCGTTCTGTCTGTTGTTCGTTCGATCCGTCTCGTTCATTCAATCGGTCTGTTGTTTGTTCGATCTGTCTGTCGTTCGATCTCTATTCGTTTCGATCTGTCTGTCGTTTGTTTTATCTATCTGTCATTCGTTTCATCTATCTGTTTATCGTTCGAACTGTCTCTTTCACTCTGTCTGTCGTTCGATCTGTCGTTTGTCTCTCATTTGTTCTGTCGATTTGTTTTGTTTGATGTCATTCGTTCGATCTGTTTGTCGTTTGTTCTGTCTGTCGTTCGTTTGATCTGTCTCGTTCGCTCTATTGTTCGATCTGTCATTCGTTTGATCTATCTGTTGTTCATTTGATCTGTCTTTCGTTCGATCTCTGTTGTTCGTTTTGATCTATCTGTCTGTCATTCGTTCGATCCGTCTCGTTCATTCAATCGGTCTGTTGTTTGTTCAATCTGTCTGTCGTTCGATCTCTATTCGTTTCGATCTGTCTGTCGTTTGTTTTATCTATCTGTGATTCGTTTCATCTATCTGTTTATCGTTCGAACTGTCTCTTTCGCTCTGTCTGTCGTTCGATCTGTCGTTTGTCTCTCATTTGATCTGTCGATTTGTTTTGTTTGATGTCATTCGCTCGATCTGTTTGTCGTTTGTTCTGTCTGTCGTTCGTTTGATCTGTCTCGTTCGCTCTGTCGTTCGATCTGTCATTTGTTTGATCTATCTGTTGTTCATTTGATCTGTCTCGTTCGCTCTATCATTCGTTCGATCTCTGTTGTTCATTTGATATGTCTGTCGTTCGTTCTGTCTGTTGTTCGTTCGATCCGTCTCGTTCATTCAATCGGTCTGTTGTTTGTTCGATCTGTCTGTCGTTCGATCTCTATTCGTTTCGATCTGTCTGTCGTTTGTTTTATCTGTCATTCGTTTCATCTATCTATCTGTTTATCGTTCGAACTGTCTCTTTCACTCTGTCTGTCGTTCGATCTGTCGTTTGTCTCTCATTTGTTCTGTCGATTTGTTTTGTTTGATGTCATTCGTTCGATCTGTTTGTCGTTTGTTCTGTCTGTCGTTCGTTTGATCTGTCTCGTTCGCTCTATTGTTCGATCTGTCATTCGTTTGATCTATCTGTTGTTCATTTGATCTGTCTGTCGTTCGATCTCTGTTGTTCGTTTTGATCTATCTGTCTGTCATTCGTTCGATCCGTCTCGTTCATTCAATCAGTCTGTTGTTTGTTCGATCTGTCTGTCGTTCGATCTCTATTCGTTTCGATCTGTCTGTCGTTTGTTTTATCTATCTGTGATTCGTTTCATCTATCTGTTTATCGTTCGAACTGTCTCTTTCGCTCTGTCTGTCGTTCGATCTGTCGTTTGTCTCTCATTTGTTCTGTCGATTTGTTTTGTTTGATGTCATTCATTCGATCTGTTTGTCGTTTGTTCTGTCTGTCGTTCGTTTGATCTGTCTCGTTCGCTCTGTTGTTCGATCTGTCATTCGTTTGATCTATCTGTTGTTCATTTGATCTGTCTGTCGTTCGATCTCTGTTGTTCGTTTTGATCTATCTGTCTGTCATTCGTTCGATCCGTCTCGTTCATTCAATCGGTCTGTTGTTTGTTCAATCTGTCTGTCGTTCGATCTCTATTCGTTTCGATCTGTCTGTCGTTTGTTTTATCTATCTGTCATTCGTTTCATCTATCTATGTTTATCATTCGAACTGTCTCTTTCGCTCTGTCTGTCGTTCGATCTGTCGTTTGTCTCTCATTTGATCTGTCGATTTGTTTTGTTTGATGTCATTCGTTCGATCTGTCTGTCGTTTGGTCTGTCTGTCTGTCATTCGTTCGATCTGTCTGTCGTTTGGTCTGTCTGTCTGTCATTCGTTCGATCTGTCTGTCGTTTGTTCTGTCTTGTTCGCTCTGTCATTTGTTCAGTCTCTGTTGTTCGTTTTGATCTATCTGTCTGTTGTTCGTTCGATCCGTCTCGTTCATTCAATCGGTCTGTTGTTTGTTCGATCTGTCTGTCGTTCGATCTCTATTCGTTTCGATCTGTCTGTCGTCCGTTAAATCTTTCTATCATTCTGTCGTTCTGTCTATCGTTCATTCTATATGTCTGTCATTCGTTCTATCTGTCATTCGATCCATCTGTCGTTTGTTCTGTTGTTCGATCTGTCTGTCGTTTGATCTCTTTTGTTCGATCCGTCTCGTTCATTCAATTGGTCTGTTGTTCGTTCGATCTGTCTGTCATCCGTTCAATCTGTCTATCGCTCTATCTGTTGTTCATCCTATATGTCTGTCATTTGTTCTGTCATTTAATCTGTATCGTTCGTTCGATCTGTCGTTTGTTCTGTTGTTCGATCTGTCTGTCAGTCGTTCGATCTGACTGTCATTCATTCCATTTGTCGATCTCTTGTTCTGTCTGTTCTTTTTGTTGTTCGATCTGTCTCTTTTGTTAGATTTGTCTTGTTCATTCGACCTGTCTGTCGTTCGTTCGATCTGTCTTTTGTTCGAACTCTTTCATTCGTTCAATCTGTCGCTCGTTCTGTCTGTTCTTTTTGTTGTTCGTTTCGTTCTGTCTGTCGTTCATTCGATCTGTCTATCGTTCGATCTGTCATTCATTCTATCTGTTCATTCTATATGTCTGTAATTCGTTCTATCTGTGATTCATCTGTCTGTCGTTCGATCTGTCTTTGTTCTGTTGTTCGATCTGTGTCGTTCATTCCATCTGTCGTTCGTCCGATCGATCTGTCTCTCATTCAGTCTTTCTGTTGCTTGTTCTCTCTGTTGTTCTTTTTGTTCTATCTGTCTATCATTAGATCTGTCTATCCATTTTATCTGTCTGTCTGTCCATCCATCCATCCATCCATCCATCTGTCTAATTATTTCAGTGTGTTAAAAGCAAACCATTGGAGTGGCATGTATGAATAAACGTGTCTGGAATCTCTTGCAGGGACAGTAAAAGAGGAACTGAAGGGATTTGTGTGGAGAGTGTTTACACAGGGGCTCAGCAGTGCAGATTACCTCTGTATTTATTAATCTTTATTGGTTCTCCTCTGGGATTACTGTACCACTGCTTGATCGCAGCGCTTCTCTTATTTAGATCAGTGTCAAGGTCTGGTGGAATATAAATTACTGACACTGTGGAAACATACATCTGAGTATTACACTACAAGCAACCAAATTGCTGTATCTTTTTTATTATTATTTACTACGAGGGTATTGTAGCGTAAGTAGAATCCTTGAGAGAGAAACTGAAATAATGAAATCCATCCTCCTCTTGCTCCTGTAAACATTAGTATGCTTCTCAACTCTCCTTTCTCTGTGTTTGCTTTCAATGACGCTGTTTTCCCATATAATCGAGGGGTCAAGCCTGGCCTTAGCCTTGGCAGATGTACATGGGTACACCGTGATCTGTAGCATCTGCCTCTGAGCCAGTCTCATCAGAACATTTCAGCCTTCTTTCCCATCCATTCAGCTGTCCTGATTATGAGTCCTGAATTTACGGCTGCCTGATCAGTGCCCAGTGTTTGTGTGTGTCTGTGTCACAGTGTCCCTTTAATTTATAGGGGTTTCTCTCAATAGGGGCAGAAAGAGGGAGTGCATATGGAGCACAAAGAGCCACCGGGGCTTTTCTTTGAGAAACAGGGCAACCATGGATGCCAAACCATGCAGAAACTTCAAGGAAATGCCATCCAAAGTAAACATACTTTCAGGCTTCATAAGAGCTTATGACCGAAGGCCAAAAGCGAAACATAGTCAAAAGCTGGTGTACCTCAAAAATTCAGTTTTCTTTCCATTCTGATGCCCTAATGTTGAGACTTCATTCTGCTGCATAAACAAAAGTTCCCTTCAGTGTATATTTTGATTTCTCCAAAAATATTTCATTTAGATCATGTGGCATTCCAAACAATACTGTACTTCACTGGACTAAAATATCAAATTAAAAAAGCATGATGATAGTCATTCATATTGGTCACAACCTTGAACGAGAGAATATTCAACATTTTCAACACTATATTTAAAATAAGTATTTTCTATTTTAATATATTTTAAATTTAAGTCATTCATGTCATGGCAAAGCTGAATTCTCAGTCAGATGTAAAAATATGAGTTTTACATCGTCGCACCATAGGCCCCGCCCACCTGACGACAGCGGACGTGTCGTGAGCGTCGCGTCAAATGCAAATAGAACGCATTCTACACATATGCATGCTCAATCTGACATGCTCCATGTGCTTAAATGGAAGAGTAAAAGAATGCTCACAGTTTAAACAGCTCGTGTCTCTGCACTGACTTCAGAAAGACGCCCGCGGCAGGAACAGGTGGATGGCGTCCCGGATCGCGTTGAAGGATTATATGTTTGTTCGAAGCATGTGACTGAAGATCGTTATGTAAACGATGCACCCTGTAATGGAGAGTTAGCAAAGAAACTTGTTGGAAGATGCAGCTCCACATTTTTTTGGATCTGACAGCAGCTAACTGTAAGTAAACAATATCATAATACAGGGATTTTGTACTCATGTGCAATGATATGTGCAGTAGATGTTTTCCTAGGCAATAATCATAACATTGTATAAGTTATTATATAAGACCTGATACCTCAAGGAACATATTAATATAATTAAGTTAAATATTATATATATATATATATATATATATATATATATATATATATATATATATATATATATATATAATGTGTGTGTGTGTATATATATATGTGTGTGTGTATATGTATGAAGACTTCAGATGCAAAAGCCTCTAAGTGCCATCTGAAATGTTCTTCTAAAATGAGCATTTTTATCAAGCTCGTATGTTTATGTTCAGTTATTTCACTTTAATGGCAATGAAAAGGACCTATTAATTGCCATTAAAGTGAAATTACTGAACCTAAACATACGAGCTTGATAAAAATGCTAATTTTAGAAGAATTTCAGATGGCACTTAGAGGCTTTTGCATCTGAAGTCTTCATACATATATATATATATATATATATATATATATATATATTATATTATATTATATTATATTATATTATTATATATATATATATATATATATATATATATATATATATATATATATATATATATAATATAATATAATATATTGTATCCATGTTTATCAAACTACCAAAGTCACGTGATTTCAGCAAATGAGGCTTCGTTACATCATAAGTGTTTTGAAATTTCAATAGTTCGTCGGCTTTGGTAGTTTGATACATGCTCTGAACCATTGAATCGAAACAAAAGATTTGTAAAGCTTCATGAAGCAGAGTTTTGAAATCACCCTTCACTAGATATTGTTGAATAATGTTGTAATTTTTGGTGCACAAAAGTATTCTCGTCGCTTCATAACATTAAGGTTAAACCACTGTAGTCACATGACTGTTTTAAATACGTCTTTAGTAGCTTTCTGGACATCTGAAAGTATTAATTATCTTGCTGGCAATGGAGGCCTCACTGAGCCATCAGATTTTATCAACCGAGGGTTACGCGGGTATGACGCAATTGACAGGCGACTCCTCACACGTCCCGGAGCCTTGATTAAAATTGCAATTTTCTCACGATTTACAAATAGTTGCAACCATTTGGGATATTGTAAGTACTCAAGTGAACAAAATATATAACACTGTCCTAGTGGTTTTTGGATATTTTACTGCAAATTTCTTACATATTGCACCTTTAAATTAGAACAAAGAAATCGGAAAAAATCGTTCTGAAAGTGATCCCAACGATATCTTTTCTTTCTTTTTGTCTTTATCGTTATAGTTGTGGTGTGGACAGTGCTATTCTTTAATATTTAGAATGATTTTTAGAATTATATCTTTATCCTTATATTTTAAAGTAGAGTGGATTCCGATAGGCTGTCAATGTTTTTGCCGTTCATGAACTGGAAAAATTCTAACATCTTTTTCCTGTGCCGTTATATTTATAGTTGTGGTGAGGACTCTGCTGTTCTTTACGGAAGAGGATTAGGGCCAAGCAATAATAAAAAAATAAAACCATCTCTAGATTAAAGTTGTTCAATTTCGAGAAAAAACTTGTTAAATTTTGAGAAAAAAGTCGAGATAAAATGTTGAGAATAAAATTAAATTAATTTAACGAGTTTATTCTCAACATTTTATCTCGACTTTTTTCTCGAAATTTAATGACTTTTTTCACATAATCTAATGATTTTTTTCTTGTAATTTAATGACTTTATTCTCAACATTTTATATCGACTTTTTTCTCGAAATTTAACGACTTTTTTCTCATAATCTAACAATTTTTTCTCGTAATTTAACAAGTTTTTTCTCAACATTTTATCTCGACTTTTTTCTCGAAATTTAACAACTTTTTTCTCGTAATTTAACGAGTTTATTCTCAACATTTTATCTCGACTTTTTTCTCAAAATTTAACGACTTTTTTCTCGTAATTTAACGAGTTTATTCTCAACATTTTATCTCGACTTTTTTCTCGAAATTTAACGACTTTTTTCACATAATCTAATGATTTTTTTCTTGTAATTTAATGACTTTATTCTCAACATTTTATATCGACTTTTTTCTCGAAATTTAACGACTTTTTTCTCATAATCTAACAATTTTTTCTCGTAATTTAACAAGTTTTTTCTCAACATTTTATCTCGACTTTTTTCTCGAAATTTAACGACTTTTTTCACATAATCTAACGATTTTTTTCTCGTAATTTAATGACTTTATTCTCAACTTTTTATATCGACTTTTTTCTCGAAATTTAACGATTTTTTTCTCATAATCTAACGATTTTTTTCTCGTAATTTAACGAGTTTTTTCTCAACATTTTATCTCAACTTTTTTCTCGAAATTTAACGACTTTTTTCTCATAATCTAATGATTTTTTTCTTGTAATTTAATGACTTTATTCTCAACATTTTATATCGACTTTTTTCTCGAAATTTAACGACTTTTTTCTCATAATCTAACAATTTTTTCTCGTAATTTAACAAGTTTTTTCTCAACATTTTATCTCGACTTTTTTCTCGAAATTTAACCACTTTTTTCACATAATCTAACGATTTTTTTCTCGTAATTTAATGACTTTATTCTCAACTTTTTATATCGACTTTTTTCTCGAAATTTAACGATTTTTTTCTCATAATCTAATGATTTTTTTTCTCGTAATTTAACGAGTTTTTTCTCAACATTTTATCTCAACTTTTTTCTCGAAATTTAACGACTTTTTTCTCATAATCTAACAATTTTTTTCTCGTAATTTAATGACTTCATTCTCAACACTTTATCTCGAATTTTTTCTCGAAATTGAACGACTTTTTTCTCATAATCTAACGATTTTTTTCTCGTAATTTAATGAGTTTATTCTCAACATTTTATCTCGACTTTTTTCTCGAAATTTAACGACTTTTTTCTCATAATCTAACGATTTTTTTTCTCGTAATTTAATGACTTTAGACTAACCCTAACATACTTATGAATGGGGTAATTTTAATAAATTCAATTCAATTCAATTCAATTCATTTTTTTGTTTTATGGATTATATGTAAACATCTTTTATGTAAAATATCTTTTGTATTATATTATATTTTGTATGATCCCTCTTACTTTGTTAAAATTATTCACATTTTCACAGATTCTGCAAGTGGTTCACATACTTTTTCTTGCAACTGTATATCTTTATTGTTATCATTCATCCCACCCTGCAAAAACTCATTTCAGGGAGGTATTTCTGGGAATGATGGGATGTCTGCATTGTAGTTATGGTTCTTGGGGTGAATGGACCTTTAGACTCTTGAATGCACACACCGGCTCTGTCTGAAAGCTGTTGCACTAAGGATATTTCCACTCAATGTTCATTTGTGGAAGGATTCACTCTCCCGGATTAAAGTTTTGACAGGTTGAGAGAAAAACACACTCCCCCGCAAAATGGCTTGATGCCAGAATAATTGGTCCCTGTGGGTGGGAGTGTTCTGGTAGGGCATGGCGGAGGTTCGGGGAGTGTCGCGTCGGGAGCGCAAACCTTTACAATGCGTTTTAATCAAGCAGCTGACATTTCTCTCGTTCATTATCATGTTAAACCCAATCTCATCTCAGTGGAGAACAGATGTCAGGACCTATTAAAGGACTGAAGTAACCTGTAAGGAAAGATGTATGTCATTTTTTTTTTAAATAATGGATATTATTATGGAAAGACTTTGGTACAGATGTTTTAATGAAAACTATTACACTCAACCCTCGAGGGCTCTTTAAATTGGGTGTTAAAGCAGAGGTCAGGATGTCAGCGAAACTTCAAACAACAAATACCTGCTCAGTTTTAATGACGCTTCTGTTGTAGGAAGGGTCGAATTTAAGCCTTTTCTAATCTGCGGCGCAGGTGCTTTTCCCCAAACCCTGCGTAATCCTCAACTCTCAAGTGAGGAGGAGTTTTAAGTTTGAAAGTGGAATTACTTGAAGAAGATCCCTGACAACAAACTCAATTTATAGAAATGACAAACTTCTCAGTTTGCCACTTAATCATTCCCGCTCTTGATTAAACACACACCGGTAATGAATGCCAATATGGCACCTTGGTTCCTCTTGATAGGATTTGGAAAATCATTTCTTATGAACTCAAGCTCTCTGGCGTTTTGAGCCCGTCTATGCAGCAACATGATAGCGAGGTTTAATTTTAATACGCAAAGCTCGCCGCGGCCTCGATGCAAATTAAAGTTTGTTGTGATTAAGACCCTCTGATGGGTCCGTTTATGATGATTAAATTTTAATTAAAAGCAAAGCTGTAGAGTAAAAATAATACAAATGCATTGAAGTGCACTTGAGATGGTTACGCTGAAGCCGCTGAACTCAAAGCCGTTTGTGTCGATGACATCTGGCAAATGAGCACGTCAGTAAATGAGCCAGTAATTTAGGGTCGAGGCGACGTCATGTTTTGTTAACCTTTATGGTGAAGGTGTTCAAACCTTCCTCCAGCACAACACACCTGCCTGTCATTTTCACGGGAGCTTGATTAGCTGCTTCAAGACGTTCATCATGAATATTCAGGCTTTGTGATGTTGGTCAAAAAGGAATTTAAAAAAAAAAGGTTTCTAATTTTCAAATCACTTTCAGTAAACAGGAAAATGGCACTATGTAATGCCGTGTCACGCACAAAACGCTGTGAAAGACACCAGATGTGAGCGCAACGGTTAAAGACATCCGCTGTTTACATTGAAAAACAATGGAAAAGTAGCGCAGTAGAATTATTAAGCCATCAAAATATGAGGGGAAAAAAAAAAAAAATATATATATATATATATATAATATTATTTAATAATATACACTGCCCTCCAAAAGTTTGGAAACACCCCTGGCAAAGTGTGGTTTTGGACGATATCATTATTTTTTTGGTGCAAATACATTAAAGTAACTTGACATTATCATTGAAGACCAGCAATAATAATTTTCATTTTGATTACATAATAATGGCAATATATACATGTCAAAGTCAGACATGCCCCTTTGCCAGCTGTGATGCTGGTTACTGGTTTAAACTTGACCCAGGTTTGTAAAAGATGTTTGGGTCAGCACACCTTAATAGCTTCAACAATTGATTGCCAATTAAGTTTAGAATACAATGAACCAATCAGAACCCAGTTTAGGTCAGATAGCTGCTAATGCTGGATATTTAAGTTTTTTCTATGTATAAACTGTTTATGTAATAAACTATATTTTCGTGGTTTGTGTTGTCCCTTATCAGTGCAAAATTATCACAAATTAAAAAGGATTCATGCCAATATTGTCCAAAACCCCACTTTTCTAGGACGTTTCCAAACTTTTGGAGGGCAGTGTACATTTAATTTGTCATGTTTCATTGTGTAGTACAACTATGCTATATGCAGGGTTGGGCAAAAATACATCAAAATGTATTTTAAAATAAAATACCAAATACCTTAATTTTAAGTGTGTCAAAATAAACTACAAAATACAGCAGCCACACCATGTGTCAAAATAAACTACTGTATTTTTGTATTTCGAAAATACTAAAAAAATACTTTTACAAGGGAGCATGAAATTTCTTCGCAAACCTTCCATCAGTTGGCCTATTTGATGTTTATTAGACAGATGAGGAACTATTTGGATTCATTCATTGACTGAAAACTAATCATGATATATAGCTTCTTGTTTAAATCTTGTTTTCTTGATTTACCGCGATTACCATGTTTTACCATGACTAATATCGATCTAGCTTACAAGTGTCTCATAGCAGCCTCCAAGCGAACACACAGAGGAGCACTATAACAACTTTCTCATCCATAAATATGATTTCTGCCCAAGTCCCATCCTGATTCTTTTCCACCAGCTGTAAACATGAAAACAACACATCCCTTGATTCCACAAAATCAAGGATAAGTGAAATCCTCTAAAGGTGAATATTTATATACTGTGGCTTTAACAGATCAAATATTCACATATCCCTGTGATCTCCCAGATGAAGGTTAGATTTAAAGTTAACAGTTTAATTTTTAACAGTTTGCGAATGACTCATAAGTGTATCATAATTTAGTTACTTGGTGTTTGGTAACAAAGGGCCTACTTTGCATCAGCAACACTGACTCAATGACAAACAAGTCATTCATAACGAAGACAACTGATGGCTCCTGTATTCATAGCAACTAGTTTCTAACTAATTAATCATAAATATAGGGGGCTGCTGGTCGGTATAATAGTTTTCTAGAACATTATGTAATTTAGCTTAGGCTACTAAAACAAACACTAAAAGTTAACATCTGTTCTGAACTCAACAAGTCTCTGCAAACTACTGAGTAAGCACCAATCAGAGGCCGCATTTTTATGATGTCATCATGTAGACTTCCTACAAAGTATTTTACAGTATTTTAAAACTACAAAAATACGAAACACTAAAGTGTTTTGATACAAAATACAAAGCCATTTTCATCAACCCGATCAAATACAAATTACAGAATACTATTTTGTATTTGAAATGCGTATTTGAAATACATGTATCATAAATACTGCCCATCCCTGGCTATTGGTTACAAAATATTTGAATAAAGGGTGGAAATGTCAACATTATTTGAACCACATCAAATGTAAGACATTAACAAAGTTGCACTTGATATATAAAATGACTAGTCTAATCTACAGTAGTTTTGATAAAACTTTGGCTGTGAAACACAAATTAATGGCTATGTTTGTAGCAACAAAATTGCTTATAAAAACATTATAATTTAAAAAATAAATAATAATAATAATAATTAGGGCTGGGTAAAAAATACTGATTTCTCGATTTTAATCGATTCTCATTTTTACGAACCGATATCGATTCTTAAATCCCAACAATGGATTAGTCTAGTCTGTTTTCAGTTGGTGAATGAGCAGAATATGTAGCGCCTCCCATCCAATAAATCACAATAATCTGTTACTTTTGTTATGAAGCAAAGTCTCAGATTTCAAATGACGTCCATCTTATTATGAGATTCAAAAAATAAATGTGGCGTGACAGATCGCTTTAGCGCCTCAGTTAAAGAGAAGCATGTGATCATCCTCTCCTCCGCTTTAATACCAGTTACAGCGAAATAAACATGAACATCTGAAGGTATGTTAAAATATACAGTACAACTTACTGAAATCCGTATCATGTCTCGTGTAATCGCTCAATCAGTGCTTCAACCTCGGAAAGACGTTAATAAAAGCTTGTAAACAATGTCACATGACGTCACATTTACCTCAGAAAAACATATTCAGTGACCATAAACTCTAGAAAAGTGAACTCTAGAAAGCAACATTCTGATAAATATAGTTACATATTCATTATAATTTTTAATGTTCTTCAATATTTAATGCATGTTTGAATAAATCAGTTCTGACAGCCGCGATTTAAATGTTTACATTTCAAAAAAACGAATTGGAGTAGAAATATGATTATGTAATTCTAAACTTTATTTATAATAAAAACATCATTGAGTGTAATTTAAGTGTTTGTATATAAATAAGTTAATTTAACCTTCAATATTATACCAACAGACTCTCATGTGTAGTTTACAGCATTAGCTGAGAGATTTTTTGAAACTGAAATACTACATCCAAAATAATCGAATCGAATCACAAGCATGTGAATAGTAATCAAATCGAATTGTGAAAATTGTCAATACCCAGCCCTAGTAATAATGGAATCATCTGAAAATCTGTCATTCAAACTGTGATAGCAGTTCTCCACAATCAAACTGGTGTAGCTCTCGATCTCTCGTGTTCTGTCACCACAGATCAATACTGACAGAACCAGCCTCAACTCTCATCCTTTTATTTCTCCGTCAGATATACTGACAAATTAAGCAATCAGCCGGAGATTTTCTCCTCTGTGTCTTCGATTCCCTTCGACTAGCCTTTTCAAGAGTATATTTGCTGTAATTTGTCTGGCGGCGTTATTCTCTTAGGTGCGTCTGAGTTAATGATGGCAATGTTCTTTTTGTAATACCGTAATTTGGCCTTTCCAGTGTTTGTACTCATAGGACACACGCGTAAATCCACTCTTCTGCTGTTGTATTGATAAATGACAGAGCGATTACACATGGTCTTATGGATCACAGTGTCTGAGTATAAAGAGTGCAGTATGTGCAGCGCTGAGTGGGCAGAAAAGTACAATCGACCAACTGTTTTCACTGAGTGTGACTGGATAAACACAAGACGAGGCGAAACACCCCGTGGTCATGATTCTCTGAGGGCTTTAGGAAGTTCGGCACAGCAGCCTCTGTTCATGCATTCCTCTCCTCTTCAAAAGCATTCCTGACACCGTCCTTCAGCCATTCACGCTGCTGCAGTCCCGTCAAACCTGCTGTGTTCTGGCAAACACAAAAACTCAGAAGGTGGTTGAAGGGCTGCTGGTGCCGTGATGGTTCCTGTAAACCTCTCCAGCAGTAAAGGATAGGGGAAGATGTTATCCACTCCTCTTGTATGTATGCAGTAACAGGGTTGACAGATTTACAGTGTATTCAACCAATATTATTTTTGCAATATTTTTTTTTTATATTTTAAATGCATTTTTTTGAATGTACAGTAGAGTCCAAAAGTGATGTCCAGTGGGGATATTTGTTTTTAAAGACCATGTTCGATTACAAGTTCGATTAAACCATCGAAGTTGTATTTGAGTACAATATTTTTTTTTGAAAAAAAAAAAAAAACACTAAACTTAAAATTATTTGGCAAAAAGGCAAACTACAGATACAGGTTTTATTTTACTATGCAAAAAAAAAAAAAAAAAAGCTCTCAGGAAATGTATTTATTCATTTGGGGAAAAATATTAATATAAACAAATATTACAGATATTTTTTTATAAATAAATAAAATATATTTATTCAATAATAATAATAATAATAATAATAATATATATATATATATATATATATATATATATATATATATATATTCTTAATATATATAATAAATATATTATTAATATACATATATATAATAAATGCATATATTATTTATATATCATTTATTAAATAAATTTCTTTACATATATCTTTATAAATCTTAATTAATATATTAATATAATTAAATATAAATATTCAAAAAATATATGTATTATGTATTATGTATATTATATGTATATTTATTTAATAAATTTTGTGTGTGTTTGTGTATATATATATATATATATATATATATATATATATATATATATATATATATATATATATATATATATATATATACACACACCATTTATTAAATAAATATTGTATTTATAAAATTAAACATTTATATTTAATTATATTAATTAATATTACTTAATTAATATTTATATTAATATTACTATATATAATATACACATTTTATTAGTAATATATTTATATGGTTATTAATAAGAACAATATTATAAACATAAAGTTCCTTTGAGCTGGAGCCGAACCAGCAACCGCAGGATGCACATTTCTTTTTTCATAGTATGACCAAGATGCATTTCACTCTCTCTCTGTTTCTTTAACTGCTGTTTGAGAGGAAAGGGTGGAGAAATCAGTCGGGGTGTTCTCATTTGAGATTTGACATCCCTTTAAAGTGTACTTTGATTGTGTAGTGCTTGTTCTCTTCAGACGCTCAGCATCTCCGGCGCTGCCGTCTGCAATATGAATCGTGCCTTGATTTAACCGAGCATGAGCGTCTCATCTGGTCACCAGCGTGTCTTTGATCCCTGTGGCACAGATTGCAGGTGAGAAGGGGAACCGGGAATTTGCCATGCGCACACGCAAACACCCACACGGATTCACTCACAATCAACACTGTAATCCGACTTCCGTGGCCGTCGTTGCCCCCGGTGACAGCGTTCTGTTATCTCAACAAAGTGAGCCTGAGGGGAATTTTCAGAGACCGTGAACCCCATCAAACTTCTCTCGTTCTCGCGTTCCTTTTAAACTTTCTCAGTCACCATGCGCTTAATTAATATATGTGCCATTTGAAATCAAGATATAATTATGATCTTAATTTATGGATTATTAAGTCTAGTTTGATATATGTGGAGTCGAACATCCTGACTTCGCCCACATTAGATGAATATGTAAATATGTGCTGCGCTCTTTCCTCTCAATAACAAAATACACACAACAAAACTGTTCAGAAAGAGTGATGTGGAGATGTTTGCACCAGATCCGCTCTATCCAGTCATGCTAGATAGACACAATAGATTGCTTAAAATCAAGCAGCTTTACAGTATTAAACATGAAAACGCTTTCAATTAGAATTACAGTGTTTGAGGGCGGGGCAAAGTAGACATTATTCTTGTTCATCCAATGGGCTGGTATTATGCAAATTAGTTATAAACCTACGTCGGTTCAGCAGGAAGTGAGACTGGAATTTCTGACGACTCGTTTCAGTAGTTCAAAACTGATTCTTTCTTTTAGATGACAATAACTTTACTTTGCAAAACGTTTACATTCACAAACATCTTTATTACACACTGCATGAAAAAGCATAATGGGGCACTTTAAAACTGCACATCTCAACTTTGACCTCTGCTATCGCATTTTCAGGCGATACTCTTGATTGAAATGAAGATTTAAGACAAAATTTCCATGATGTCAGCCGCTGATGCCAATAAACTCTCTAGCCTCAGGCATAAGTAACACTATCTGTTAACTATCAGGTGTGTTTCGGTCTGCTGCATTGATCTGTCTGGCTGTGATTGCAGTAGGTATTGTCCTCTAACCCTAAGCCGCAGGTAGCAGTGATCATTTGTGTGGATAATGCTAGAGGAAAAAAAGCAGGTCACAGAATGGTGCATCAATAACAGCAGGGATCAGCGTCTTCTCTGCTGCGGACGGCATGTGGAGAGAGAGAGAGAGAGAGAGAGAGAGAGAGAGAGCTGTCTCGAAGTGTTTTCAGACCAGATAAAATCCAGCCTCAATGATTTTTCTTCCTTCAGTCTCAGCTGTTATTGTGTGGCTTCATGAAGCAATTCGAGAGGTCTGAATCCTGTCGTGACAGAAGCACGGATGAGAATGGGAACTATTTATCCAGAGAGGGTTCCAAGTAAAAATGTTTTCAAAGATGAATTTGTCTTTCCCCGTTAAAAATTGGGTTCGTAATGTTTGTATAATGTACACAATTCTAAATGAGTAACTCCATTGTTAACTCACTAGCTGTTACAAACAGGTTTAAGGATAATTCAGTAAATTATGCCAAATATATATATATATATATATATATATATATATATATATATATATATATATATATATATAAAATTAAAATAAATAAAATTAAAATAAATAAATGCGTGTTTAACAGGTATATAAATTATAAATGCATATGCAACGTATAGAAATTATAAATGCATATGTAACAGAAATTATACATGGATATGTAACGTATAGAAATTATAAAAGAATATGTAACTGGTGTAGAAATTATAAATACTTATGTAGCGTATAGAAATTATCAATGCATATGTAACGTATAGAAATTATAAATGAATATGTAATGGGTGTAGAAATTATAAATGCATACATGCATATGTAACGTATAGAAATTATAAATGAATATGTAACTGGTGTAGAAATTATAAATGTTTATGTAGCGTATAGAAATTATAAATGCATATGTAACATATAGAAATTATAAATGCATATGTAACATATAGAAATTATAAATGCATATGTAACATAGAAATTATAAATGCATACATGCATATGTAACGTATAGAAATTATAAATGCATATGTAACAGGTGTAGAAATTATAAATGCATATGTAACATATAGAAATTATAAATGAATATGTAACAGGTGTAGAAATTATAAATGCTTATGTAGCGTATAGAAATTATAAATGCATATGTAACATAGAAATTATAAATGAATATGTAACATAGAAATGATAAATGGATATGTAACAGGTGTAGAAATTATAAATGCATATGTAACGTATAGAAATTATAAATTAATATGTAACAGGTATAGAAATGATAAATGCTTATGTAGCGTATAGAAATTATAAATGCACATATAACGCATAGAAATTATGAATGCATAAATACATATGTAACATATAGAAATTCTAAATGCATAAATGAATGTAACAGGTATAGAAATTATATCGCCATCGGTTACACATAAATGTTTTTATTATTAATGGAATTGTTAAAAATGTATTTTTATGTTCACATTTGTAGAACACTGTAGAATAAAACACAATAATATAAATGTATGTAAATCGCTGGCAGGAATAATTCTGCAGTGCGTAGGACAATCAGAAAATCTTAACACGTAAAAATGTATTGCATTTATTCATATTTTGTGCCTGAGATTCCAAACAAAAGTAATGTAACAATTTTTATGCAGGAATTTTGATGCGTGTTATCACATTGAAATTACGTTCATAGTCAGTTCTCATAAGGTTATGAAAAGTCATGAAGTAATCCTTAAATGCGAAATATATTTTTCGAGTGCTTGAAATGCCCTCGGAGCCTCTAGACCTGCTGTACCTTTCCTTCAGATGACCCTGAAAACCCTGAGGATGGATTTGCTTATCTGTCTCTACTTTTGATTTTCTTCACTATCTAAACAAATGAGCTGTGTTTGACGTGCTTGGACTCTAATTTGGACTCATCCAATCAGCTTCTCTCTTTGTGAATTGTCTGCTCCTCTCCATTCATTGTAAGTGTAGTAGATGACAACATCTAATGAACGTTTGGGAATGTCTCATTTACACATTCTAACAAGTGCAGACACGTTCCCGACGTGTGTACAGTCACACAGAACAGTTTGAAGAATGTGGGAAGTTGTAAGCGCGTTTCACAGCTTTGGCTTGAAGTCAGCCGTTGATGAGATCATCTCAGGCGCAGCACTGAAACTTTTTCCTCTTCCTAAATGGATTAAACAAATACTGCAACTGAATCTCGTTATGGTTCACAAAGCCAAGAGCATTAATACCTGTCAGTTTCATCAAAAATGCATTAATTATGCCTTTTAATGCACTTTATAATGCATTGAATGCTCTCGTGAATAACACTTATAATTCTTATCTATTCATTGAACAACTTTTGAAAGTATAATGCATTAAAAAATGTGTCTGAAAATAATATAATGCATTTTAATTTATTTATAAAAAGACATGACATTCTCTTTTACATGTATTAGACATTGTTATGTCTCGTTGGCATTATGATGCCTGTATGTAGCCAAGGTTTTTGTGTATCAAGGTGATTTTTCTCAAAAGCCCCTTCTTTCCACACATTAAGATGATATGCAGTGCATAATATCCAAGGCGATGGAGGTTGTTTTGAAAGAAGTGAGAAAACCCTGTCCTCTTCAGGAATCCTCAGAGAGTGTCAATATCTCCTCAATCTTGTTCCTCACCGCTGAAGTGAATAACGCTCCAGGTTGCTTTGTATTTTCCATGCCTTTCTTCAGGAAAGCTTCTCGCACCTTCGAGCATAATCAAAAAAATGCATCGACACCTTCGATGTCTCATGCTGATATGGCACGTTGCTTTTGAAGAATGTCGTTGGATGTTATTGATGCCTTTGAGTGTGTAATATTGAACCTGTTTGTGAGCATCAGATATCAGCCTTTTACTCCAGATGAATCAGAATTTGTTATTACCTCAAAGGCAGATGAGTATTTACTCAGTATTAATATTTGTGCATTATATTATTAAAATAAAAATGCAATATCAATTGTGTACTTATGCCTCAATGCAACAAGCAAATATATATATATATGTGTATGTATATGGACGTGGGTCATTGATGAAGGTTTTTAAAAGTGTAAAAAAAACATAATTGAGATATAATTAATTTTGAAGTTTTATTAAGTGTTAACAATGAGATTATGCAGTTTTTATAATCAATTAACACTGCTTTTGTCATTTTTTACAATATTTTAACCAAAAAAGTCATTTGGTTTAACCAAAATTTTGGTTTTACCGAATGACACTTTTGGTTACACCGAATGGCGATATTTTCAGACAATGCTAACAGGCTGATATCTAGCAAAAGAACAATCAAACATTTTATATTTAGTACAAGTTTTTAAAATATTACAACATTTTCCATGTTTTATAGCGGTTGCACCGAATGACCTGATGTTTCGGGACATGAAAACATGAATTTTTCAAATAGTTATTTTGCTTCACGACCATGTGGTCCTTTGCAGGTGTCTGAATGATGTCACATGATTTGACCACATGACTTGATCCAAAATGGTCCCTTTTTATTGGTTACTCCGAATGACATCAATGAAATTCATTTTTCCGGACATTCTTTCTCATAACAAAGCAACGACTTCTGCACACAATTTTAATACCATTTTGCACTATGTTGATATATGATGTTATAAAATCATGCCAGAATAAAAAATATATACATTTATTACATTTTAAGATATTTTAATCACAAATGAAGTGGCTCTATTGGCCTTTGGATGGTTAAACCGAATGACCAATTAAACTGAATCACTTTAAATCACTTTAAAGCACCCCGTTATATTCTTTTGTGGGTAAAATAAATGTTAAAAACTGCATTTCAGAATACCTATTCAAATCATTTGGTAATCATGAGAACTGCAATGCCAACGAAATGGCTAGAAAAAACAAATAGCTCTTATTGCATAAGTTGTACTTGTGTTCCTAGTACAGTATTATATGTTTCTAGAGCGATTATCTGGTGTAAAGCGATGCCGTGGGCCGCTGCACAGAATTTAATATATTTAATAGCTGACCTTATAATCCGTCACATCTGAACTGAGGTGTTACACAATCACTGCTCCTTTATAAATAGTATTTTTCACAGTTTTTCTTCTGAATTTGACATCACTTCATGTAGAGATTAAAGTTTGCTACAGTTATTCAGCACAATAAATGTCTGTAGCACACAGATAGACGTGGCTGTGTCATTGAAATGATAAACACTACATGCATTTTGCTAATGAACGTTCGTCCAGGATCAGTTTTAATTTTTAATCTGGACGTGAACTATTAAATAAAACTGGTCAAAGGTCAGCGTTCGCCATTAGCGCTCATAAGACGCACACAATTGTGTGTAGTAAAATTCAAGTGGCTGTTTGTAGCAGCCTATAAAAAGACACTTGGTCATTAGCACCAAATTACGCAGTAAGAGAGTTGTGGGAGAACCGCTCCAGAGACCGTCTGAGACCCGGAGAGCAGGAAACACATTAGGGAAACCCAAACGAAATCCTGCTGTTCGTGCATGTTTTTCTCTCGCTCTCTCAGACTATACATAGCACATCTATGTGAAGTCATTAGAGTAAAGTCTGGGACTCTAGGATCTGATGGGCCTTTCTTGAGGTTTTACAACACGAGGGCCTCATTTCCTCAGATATGCACGTAAACCGTCGGCTTTCAAGTGGCTTAAGCGATGACATCACTGTCAGGATCTAAAACACTTAGTGCCGCAGAGCGAGGAAGGGATTGTCGCGGGATTGTGTCATATTAATTTTGACGTTGGTTTGATGTTATTTTGTCAGTCTGAGATGATCGTGATCGTGCTGAGCGCTTCAAATCATCAGACGTGGGAATAAACGCTTCCTCACACCAGATTCATAATGTCACGTATTCAAGTGAAAGTGATTATAAATTGAGAAATGGTCATGGATCAACTTAAAAACTGTAGGAAATCAAATTGTGTGTAATGTTTTATACGTGGAATAAATGTGGTTTAAAAAAATTAAAGGTCATATTTGAACCTGTGTCATGTATGAAATATTTTTATACATTTGCATTTTATTAATATATTTAATCATTTTTAATAAATAAATGTTATATTAAAAAAAACCATATATATATATATATATAATATATATATATATATATATATATATATATATATATATATATATATATATATATATATATATATATATATATAATATGAGCAGCTCTACACATATTTTATTAAATATTTGTGTGTGTGTATGTATATATATATATTGTAAAAATATATTTAATAATATATATTATATTAAATATATTTGTATTCATATATTTAATTATTTTTAATAAATAAATGTTATGTTTTATATATATATAAATATATATATATATATAATTGTATTAAATATTATTTATAATTTTATTAAATATTAATTATAATATTGAATATTTTTATTAATATATTTAATTATTTTTAATAAATGTTATATATATATATATATATATATATATATATATATATATATATATATATATATATATATAAGAGCAGCTCTACACATATTTTGTTAAATGTATATGTGTGTGTGTGTATATATATATATATATATATATATTTTTTTTTTATTAAATATATTTATATATTTGTATTAATATATTTAATTATTTTTAATAAATAAATGTTGTTTTATATATAATATATAATATTATTAAATATTTATAATATTGAATATTTGTATTAATATATTTAATTATTTTTAATAAATAAATGTTTATAATATATATATATATATATATATATATATATATATATATATATATATAAATAAAATGTATATATATATTATATAAAATGTGTGTATATATATATATTATATAAAATGTGTGTATATATATATATATATATATATATATATATATATATATATATATATATATAATTACATATATTTTTACAGTATATATATATATATATATATATATATATATATACACACACACAAATATTTAACAAAATATGTGTAGAGCTGCTCTTTTTATATAGTATGTACATATATATATATATATATATATACTGTAAAAATATATGTAATTATATATATATATATATATATATAATTTTCAACCATTGAGTCATGGTGCTCATATTGATAACACAGGTTCAAGTCTGGCATGTAAAAGAGGGTGAAAGGACTGTATTGTGAAATAAATAAATGCAAAACCTCTGCGCACACATTCACAGACTTCAACAATGCTAAAGTTCAAAGTCAAACCTCAAGGATTCTTGGGATTTCATTTACAAAAGCCACACACACTCGACTCAGAAGAGACACACACATCTTCATTACTCTCTTTCTCTCTGATTTGCCGCGATGCTCCTTGATATTAGAAGAATACACACTGGTGTTAAAGTTCTCCATCCTTCCTCACGATTCCCTTCTCGCTCTCTCATCCCGCCATCTCTCTTTGTCATCTCTCTCTATCTGTCTTTCATCAGTGTTTTTGTCCTTTAATTCATCTTTATCCGTTCTCTCTGAACGAAGCCCTGTTTAATGAAGAGCTCGGAGACTCACTCACCAACGCCCTGCTGGAGAGAAGATCAAACCCATGCAATTAAATGTCAGCGGCTAAAAGTGGCATTATAGAGTCACCTGAAGCGCCCCGACAATCAGAAGCACAAAATGTGTCGTATTGCAATTTTGATAGGAGAAAAACTGTAATTGCTTTGGATTTACATAATAGTTCTTTTCGTAACAAGACTGAAATCCTCTCATCTGTGTATCTGTGGCAGACGATGCTTCATGTGTGGGTGGATTGAATTCATTTTACTTTCATTTTACCTGATTTGTGTGTGTAAAGCAAATGATTCATTTAGAAGCAGGTAAATGGTTGGACATTTAGTAAATATAAAACAGGTTATTCTGCTCCACTGATGGTGCAAAGAAAGATGAACTGCTGGTTATGCACCACTTTTAAATCTCAAATTAACATGCATTTTTTTTTTAGGTGAGCTTTTGCTTGCTTATATTATTTTTCTGAATATATTAATTTCTATTTGCATGCTTTTTGCATTGCATGTTTTTGTGTAAAGTGCCTGCATATAAATTTGTTTAAATGCTGAAATTTGTTTAAAAGTGAATGTAGGCACAATAACATCAATGGATATTGATTTTGAGATTTGCTAAAGCTTACATGTACAGTGTTATTAAAGTTAAATGATGCAAAGGTGATCTGAATGTAAACACAGGCAGAAATGAGCATGTAGAGTTAAATATAGTAATTTATCCAAACTTTCCTTTTCTCTTTCTTTTGTGGAACATAGGAAGATATTTTGAAAAATATTTTTTGCACATATGTCAATGGGGTCCAAAAGTACATCCGGTGTGTTTTTATGCCCTAATGATATTGATGTGAAAATGTCTTCAGATCTATGAATTCCCTCTCTTAATGATTTGCTCTCATTTCTGCTCCATTCTCACAGTCTTTAGGGAGTGACTGCAGTGTGTGTGTGTGTGTGTGTGTGTGTGTGTGTGTGTGCTTTTGTTTATATTACATTGTGGGGACCAAATGTCCCCACGATGTAATATAAACCTGAGTTCACCTACATCGTGGGGACCAGCCACCGGTCCCCACAATGTAAATTAATTAATAAAAATACTAAATGATGTTTTTGTGAGAAAATAAAGGTGTGCACAGTTTCCTGTGATGGTTAGGTTTAGGGTTAGGGGTAGGGTAGGGGGATAGAAAGTACGGTTTGTACAGTATAAAATGCATTGCGGCCTATGGAAAGTCCCCACAATTCACAAAAACAAACATGTGTGTGTGTGTGTGTGTGTGTGTGTGTGTGTGTGCTTTTGTTTATATTACATTGTGGGGACCAAATGTCCCCATGATGTAATATAAACCTGAGTTCACCTACATCGTGGGGACCAGCCAGCGGTCCCCACAATGTAAATGGGTTTATAAATCATATAGAATGAGTTTTTGTGAAAAAGTAAAAGTTTGCACAGTTTCCTGTGAGGGTTAGGTTTAGGGGTAGGGGCAGGGTAGGGGGATAGAATGTACAGTTTGTTCAGTGTAAAATGCATTGAAGTCTATGGAAAGTCCCCACAATTCACAAAAACAAACATGTGTGTGTGTGTGTGTGTGTGTGTGTGTGTGTGTGTGTGTGTGTGTGTGTCATTAGATTCATTCTCTCTAAAGAATGAACAAGGTTTCTCAGGAATTGGACAGATTATCACATACTCCGTCCGAATGCATCTAATCTAAAGAGATTTCTTTTCATTAATATGATGCTCTTTTTGTTTCTCTTATCTCACACACTCAGACTCACACAAAGAAACGTGCTGTGAACTCAGATACAGAGTAATTCATGTGATTAATGTTTCACTGTATGTGTGACAGATTCACCACAGTCTAGCCAGAGAAGAAACAGACATGAGTCTAAAGTGAAGAATGAACTTACAGTCACCGCAAGTTGAGATTAAAACTCAGGCACATTTTTTCCTTCATAAATTTCAAAATGCAAGAGAGACATTTAGAGAAAATCACGTGTTTCTGTTACTTAAAACTGAATAAATATAATTATGATTCTCTCTCTCTCTTTACACTTAGAATTATGCTACCATATACTCTCTCTCTCTCTCTCTCTCTCTCTCTCTCTCTCATATATAAAATAATATATATATATATTATAATATTATTATTATTTTGAAAGAAGTCTCTTCTGCTCACAAAAGCTGCATTTATTTGATCAAAAATACAGTACAAATTGTGAAATATTTTTACAACTTAAATCAGCTGTTTTCTATGTGAATATATAGTAAAATGTAATTTATTCCTGTGATCAAAGCTGAATTTTCAGCATCATTAGCTACTCCAGTCTTCAGTGTCACATGATCCTTCAGAAATCATTCTGATATGATGATTTGATGCTCAAGAAACATTTATGAATATTATCAATAATATATATACAGTACAGTCCAAAAGTTTGGAACCACTAAGATTTTTAATGTTTTTAAAAGAAGTTTCATCTGCTCACCAAGGCTACATTTATTTAATTAAAAATACAGTAAAAAACAGTAATATTGTGAAATATTATTACAATTTAAAATAACTGTGTACTATTTAAATATATTTCACAAAGTAATTTATTCCTGTGATGCAAAGCTGAATTTTCAGCATCATTACTCCAGTCTTCAGTGTCACATGATCCTTCAGAAATCATTCTAATATGATGATTTGCTGCTCAAGAAACATTTAATGTGTACAATTGTACAAAATATTTGTGTACAATATTTTTTTTCAGGATTATTTGATGAATAGAAAGTTCAAAAGAACAGTGTTTATCTGAAATCTAATCTTTTGTAACATTATAAATGTCTTTACTGCCACTTTTGATTGATTTAATGCATCCTTGCTGAATAAAAGTATTCATTTCTTTAATTTCTTTTCAAAAAAATAAAAATAAAAATTCTTACTGACCCCAAACTTTTGAACGGTAGTGTATAATGCTACAGAAGCTTTGTATTTCAGATAAATGCTGTTCTTTTGAACTTTCTATTCATCAAGGAATCCTGAAAAAAAAGTACACAACTGTTTTCAACATTGAAAATAATCATAAATGTTTCTTGAGCATCAAATCATCATATTAGAATGATTTCTGAAGGATCATGTGACACTGAAGACTGGAGTAATGATGCTGAAAATTCAGCTTTGATCACAGGAATAAATTACTTTGTCAAATATATTTAAATAGTACACAGTTATTTTAAATTGTAATAATATTTCACAATATTACTGTTTTTTTTACTGTATTTTTAATTAAATAAATGTAGCCTTGGTGAGCAGACGAAACTTCTTTTAAAAACATTAAAAATCTTAGTGGTTCCAAACTTTTGGACTGTACTGTATATATGTATATATATAATATATAATATATTATATATTATATATATATATATATATATATATATATATATATATAATATTTATTTATTTATTTATTTTCAGGATTCTTTGATGAACAGAAAGGGGGGAAACAGCATTTATTTAAAAGAGAACATAATTGCAACAATATATGTGTCTTTAAAGTCACTTTTGATCAATTTAATGCATTCTTGCAGAATAAAAGTATTAATTTCTTCCAAAAGAAAAGTACCAACCCCAAACTTTTGAACAGTAGTGTCTGTGAATCAGTCATGCCAATTAGGTCTGAACCTGTTGACGGCTGAACGAGAGAGAGAGATGAATAAGAAATAGAGCTAGAGAGAGAGAAAAAGTGAAAATTAAAGGGTCTCAGAAACACATTACATAAATCAGCTAATCTGATTACATGATGCTCTCATATTCACATCACTACATGTTGAGAGACTCTTCTTGCTTTTAAACACACACACACACACACACACACACACACACACACCATTTTCAGCACTTCTGACCACCACAGTCACCTTCAAATCACAGTTTAGTGTCTAAGAGCTGTTTTGAAGGTTTCTGAAAATTGCTAGTTTCTGGACAAACACTGTGACGTGATCCTTCACGTTCATGATCCCTTCCAACCCTTTACAAATGCACTCGCTGCTTAATATGGCGCTGTTTTCAGGGACAGGTGGTGATTTGAGTGTGATTCACAGTCGGGGACAATTACTGCTGACTGTTTGTGTGAATCTCTTGAAGGGAAAGTGGACGGTTAGCTGGTGTGGCAGCAGTGATTTTCAGATCACTACAGATGGTTTGACTGACCATCCCATCGCAGAGAGGGACAGAGAGCCGTCTTATAGGTTTGTGTTCAGTGACAGCAGGAGCTCGTGGAGTAACACCAACACACACCTGACTGATGTATTGCGAATAAAAAAGTGTTTTTCTTTTCATGGTCTTTGAACAACCCTTTTAATAGTGATTACGAAATTCAGGTATTAAATGTGTAACTCTGACATAGTTTGATTAATGTTCCTGCAGTGATACCATGGTAAAAATAAAGACTGGAAAAGTTAGTTTTCACAACAGTGCCATAGAAGAATCATGTTGGTTCTCCGAAGAACCTTTCGGTGATCCATTCTAAAAAGAACCATTTTTTTCTTAGTGTAAAGAACATTGAATTCATTTTAATAAAAAAGAACCTTTTATTTGTATTGAAACATCAGTATTACATCATGGTACTTTGATGGACATACAGCATTTATTTATTTGTTGCTTTAAAGCTTTTTGAAGAAATATAGAAAAAATGTAAATAAAAATTATAAAATAAAATAAATAATAAATTAAATAAAATAAAATTAAATTAAATTAATAAATAAATTAAAATAATAAATAAAATAAAATTAAATTAAATTAAAATAATAAATAAAATAAAATAAAATAAAATAAAATAAAATAAAATTAAATTAAATTAAATTAAATTAAATTAAATTAAATTAAAATAAAACAATAAACCAGGATTCAAACACAGGATAACCTGCCCTTAATGCATTAAGTTCATGTTTGTGTGCGTGTGTGTGCGTGTGTGTGTGTGTGTGTGTGTGCGCGTGTGTGTGTGTGCGTGCGTGTGCGTGTGCATGTGTGCGTGTGTGTGTTGTAAATTTATTGCGCTATTTGTATGCATTTTTAAATTATATTAATGGGATGCGTTCAAACACTGTAGTTAACAGTGGGTTAAAAAGACTTAATATATTTAGAATATTTTAAATAATTTACAAATAAATATTAAAATAATTTAAAAATAATTCACAGTTTGTAAATATTTCAATAAATTAAATTCATTATATTTATATTATCTATAATATCTATATTATATTTCTTAGTTATGTTGAAAAATGAAGAGTAAACATGTAAGATTACACACTACTTCTATACTAATCATATTCAAGCAAATTTGTGATTTAGATCATGTTATTATAATTTGTAATAAAAATGTTCACTATTTTAAGAATGGTTCCATATAGAAGCTTAAAGGGTTCCGTCAGGCGCTTAGAACCTTTTAGGGGTTCCAGTCACGGATTTCGTTTTAATTAATTAATTTTGTCATTCTTTTTTTTTTTTTTTTTTTAATTTTAATTAAATTGTATGAATTAAACAGCTTTAAAACATACATTATCACTAAAAAAACAAAAAAGAACAAAGTAATATGCAATCATTTAAAACATTTCTCCCTATATAGAACCTTTCTGACATGAAGAGTTCTTTAAAATTGAGTAAAGATCCCTAGAGTTCTATAGACCCACACTGAACCTTTATTTCTAGTGAATATCAAGTTTGCAGCACCTTGCGAGCCCCTCAGCTCGACTCCGCGGCCCATAATCCTCTGCCGACCAGTGCGTGCGATGCCAACAGACGCTCATAGCATCACCAGCTCTCACAGGCTGCTGTGGCTCATGACAGACGACTCTATGAGAGGATAACAGCTGTGGCAAAGCGATGTGGAGATAGAGAGCTCAACCGTGAAATTTGCTCCTTCCTAGTCTCTCTCTCTCTCTTGCTCTTATCAGAAGCACACATGTGTGCCTGCATCTCTTCAATAAGGGACATCCAAACACGCTCTCTCAAGATGGCCGCCCCATGAGGGCTTTCCAACATGTGACCACCCCCCCGTTCTGGCTTGTGGCTGTTTCATCCAAACATTCCCTCTCTTTTTCTCGTTTGCTTTATCTCAACATCTCTCTCTCTCTCTCCTGCCATTGTTGACTCACTCTTTATACACTCTTTATAAAACATCTTTGTAAATATCACAATAATACATAACTATGATATGCAGTAATAAGAAAAGGAGCTTGGTAAACGGCGGATTCGAACTCTGTTCGGTCACGTCAAAAACTGACGATGCTCTCCACATGACCCTGTTATCAGGCAGGTTTCTTTTGTAATTTTGCCTGGCTTAACCAGACAACGGTGGGTGGAGTTAGTGTAAATATCCTCTGCCAACAAGGTTGGCTATTTGCACTTGATGCTTTGAAACGTTTCAGTAAATAACTTGAGAACATTATATAGTTTAAGTTTGTGGAGTGCGGTCAGTCTAGCAAACAAGAGAAAGACAGAATTGATTCATGGCCCAATACTGATTCAGACAGCAGACTACTTTGGACTAGCTTTGTTTCATCTGACTAATTAAAAACAAGCAATCAAAATAATTATGACTTAATTAGCACTATACTGGATTACATGCATCAGCGTCGAAGGGCTAATGAGCCAAAGCTCAAAAGTAATGACAACATTAATCTTTTATTCTTTGCTCTGCATTAGCCGTAGCCCAAAGTTTACTTCCATTTCCCGTGAAACGACTGAGGCCTTAAATCATTCGGCTGTTGGAAACCTACTGTATACAGAAAAACAATGGCCTGTGTTAAATGGATGTTTAATTAAAAACAAGGGTTGCATTTAAACGGGTCATTTTCACTTGCTGAAAGGCTGTTATGCTGTTTTGAGTTATAGCAGGAGTGTTTATTTGCAGTCTGAAATGCAGCTGTGATATTAAACTTTACAAACCTCCCTTAACTCGCCTCAGCTGACGAAATGCTGATTGGCCGGATTCATTATTCAGGGTCAAATGTATAAAACTGTGCTTGTTTTAAGATTTAAAGCTTTCCAATTAAGCTCAAGCTTAACAAGAAGCAAGCTAGTCGTCTGACGTTGAGGAAAAAGTAGTGTTGTGCGAGATCGGAACTGCCATCAAAATTAATATAAATAACCCAAAATTCAAGCTATGAAATGCCGCTGTATGAGTTTGTGTTTTGTTTTGCATAACATTGAGTTAAGAAGTATCACACGAGCAAGAGCTCTATTTTGCCAATGAAAATGGTACCAAACAAAGCAGAAATTTGTCCCAATGTGTCCCAATTCAGAGTCTGCATCCTTCAAAGGATGCAGACTTCAAAGTACATGCACATTTAAATGTGTAATCCAGCAATTTCTCTCAAAAAACCCTTTTTGTCCCTGGCGCACAGTGAATTCTGGGGTAGGCTAGGCTGTGAAGGATCCATCTGTTGTATTGGAAAATTAAGGATGCATTTCGAGACCACATTTGAAGGAGGCTTTGGCACACCGCTGTGATGCATTTGCCCTTCGAAGGATGCAGCTACAGTGGTGTTTTGTTCTTTGAATTATTCAGTGTTTCTGAATAAATCGGTTGAGTCAATGATTCAATGACTCCATCATAAAGACAGTGGTCACTTGCTTTGTTCATGAATGAATCGGCAGGTTTATTCATTTTGAATGATTCGATTATTGACTTTTAAGTCATTATTTACATTAAAGGCCCTATTTTAATGATCTAAATGCATGGTGTGAAGCTTATGGCTTGTCTGAATCCTCTTTTGCTAGTTTAACGATGGAAAAAATGGTCGGCGCACCAGGCGGATGGTCCACAAGGGTTGTACCTAATGAGTTATGGGAGTGTTTTGGGCATAATGTGCAATAAACCAATCAGAGTCTCATCTCTCATTCTCTTTAAAAGCGAGTTGTGCTCGCAGCATGGTGGATTCGCTATTTACATGGTGGAATTTGAAAGCGGAAAGACTGAACGCTTCTCCAGAGAGAAATTCTTTTATTTTTAATATATAAAAATGTTTGTTACGAGCGCATATTACTAATGCACCCTTTAACTCCCTGAGGTCTGAAAACGCGCTGGGGCGTTTTGCAGGTTTTTTTTCACATTGCAGCAAAACAGACTTAAAATACTCCATCATTTTTTGTCATAGAGACATAAGTAATATATCAATTGAAACTATAGAATGTCTTCTTTTATTTGTGTACACTCAGAGTAAAAACACAATGTTGTGCTTTTTGCAAAATAAAGAAAACTAAAATGATGCATGATCTCTCGTCTCCCTCTGAACAAAGTCCAATCTGATAGTTCTTAGAAAATGAACTGTAACTTAGTGAATACTAATCACACAAAAATTAGACTTATGTCAAAAGAAACGCTGAAATGTCAGGTTTTAAATCGTGCAAGTCGAAAACAAAAATTCTGTGTTTATGTAATCTGTATGAAAAGAGAGCCATGTCAGAAGTCCGTGTTTCAGCTCATTATCCGCTAATGCGGCCACGCCCACGGAGCCAGCGCTATTCAGACGCAAATTCAGAGGCAATACATGCATACATCGTCTCAATCGTGTATTTATTGTCTTGAAAAGTGTTTGTAAAAGCCATGGTTAACGACCTCTGGAAGACATGCCGTTAGTTCCTGATATGTCCTCTTCTTCTTTAGAATAATTTGTGGACTAAACGTGCACAGAGAGCGCCCTCCGGCTGCAAGTATGAATTGAAAACACCAGCGCTCATAGTGATAACAATGAATATAGAATAAACTCTGTATAGAATAAAATCTGTATAGAAAATTGACATAAACATATGAGAATCCATCAATATTTCTCCAAATGTGCATTCTTTTAAACTAAAAACCTATAGTCAGACTCTTTGCATCACAGAAATACATTATATTTTAAAGAAAATATAATAGAATACCATTATTTTAAATTGAGCAGAGACATGATTACAGAGGTTTTTTTCACAGCCTACCTGACTGAAAGGCCTCATTATTATGCAGCACCATTAGAGGTTCTTTATGCGATTCTTTTGTCTTCTCAGGTGTAAATGATCCATTATTCATGATGATTCACGCCTCCACGCATACTGTGTTTCTTGACAAAAAGTGTCTTACAAAAACTAAATCAATATATTGTTTTATATGAACAAGTAGGCATTATAATTTTTACATAATTTTGAAGCAAAAACTCTAGCCTACAACCTCCAATACCCAGAAGTCTTGTAAACACAGATTTAATATATATTTTTGGCCTTATTTCAGTGGCTTAATTTTTTTGTTTTTTCAATAACCACACATAAACATTATTCCTTCAAAAATACAAACATGTACATACATGTTCCTCACATATTATTGTAGCCTAGTTTGTGCTGAATACAGTGTAATGACAAATTTGTCATTTATATGTTTATGAACAACTGAAAAAAGCACAAATGTCAGGGCATGTCAAAACTTCTTTAAGCCCCAAATCAGCCTCAGACTCCAGAGGGTTAAATAACAATAAAAAAAAATAATAAAAATACTGTGCTATTGACTTTAGACCAGGTTTTTGTTGGTCAATGTGCGCAGTCGCTTTCAGTTGCCTCAAAATAGCAACACGCCAACAATGCACCTGAACACACCTCGTTTTCAAACCAGCACGCCCATAGGCGAACAGATGGGCGCACGTGCATTTGCTATTTAATTAGTGTAAGCTGTTCAACAGTGTAAATTTGTAACTTTATTTTAATACATAATCATGAAAGGGTGCTATTATCCACTTGAGCACCTGTCCCCCAAAATGTCTGCACAAGCATGGGTTTATGGGTTGCAGTGGACGGACTGGCTCTCAGTTCTGCTCTCAGCTCTTGTTCGCTGCTTGTTTATGTTGCGGGATCACCATGCTCAAGTGGGATTGACCCTGAACTCCTTCACTTCACTTCACTCTAAACACCAGTCCACTCCAGTGTCACACAAACAACAAAGCCCCTGTTATGCAAACAGAAATTACCTCAAAAGCTGCTTTTCTGAATGCATATTTAGACCCGTTTTGTGTTAATTAACACTGTGTGATTGTTTAGTGCATGTTAAAGTAGCTTCCCCAACAGATTAACCTTGTGTGTCCATGCATCGATCCATCCACCCATCGTGCTGTATGTCTGAAAATGCACTATTGATAAAACAATAGGCTAAAAACCCCCCACTATATAAAAATGAAGTTGAAAATTTTAGTTATGGATTATGTATAGCCTCTTTCCTCCACCTCTCATCATCCCTCGTGATTTTCTGCAGCTCTTCTAAAGATTGGGAATATGCTCCTGGATAAAAGAGGGGCCGAATGACACTATCAAAGCAGCATCAAATAAATCGAGGCGCCGTGGCTCTCACTTCATCAAAGGGATTCTGACCAACTCGATTCCTCGCGATGGGCTTGAAATGAACAACAAACACTGCCAATGATTTGACATGTCTTCCCTCTGATTCTTTCTCCTCCTCTGAGTTTCCCTCTGCCGTTTCTCATCCCGGCTCTTTATCTTGATTTGCATTCCCAAGACGTGGACGACGAATGCCGTTCTATAATCTGTTGCGACGTTAGCTCTGCTTTGGTGTTTTTTCAGTGTGGCTTTTAAGGTTCAGTATGCAGTAATTGTTTTATGAATAACCATGAGCTATTTAAATAAAGACGCTTCATCAGAACTCTGTTATTTAATTTAATCCGTGTCTAATCCGCGGCTTCTCTATAAAATGTTGTTTGGTGGCTTTTGCAGCTAAGTGCTTGTCTGTCTTTGTCACTCATGGTTTATCTGAAATAGCACATTAAATCCTCGGCCTCACAAAACCTCACCTAGCACCCTTAAATTCACTCTTTTAGCCTTGCTTTTCACAGCACATCATCAACTTTCTCCCATCCTTGCGATTTTATAAGGCTGCCATAAAAAAAAAAAAAGCATTACCAGGTGAGGCAGAGGGAGATTGAAAGCTAAATTTATATTAGAAAATAGCTGGAAATCTTTTGTCTTTATCTTTTTGTTCTGTCTTGAAATACAGACACACACAGACACACACATCTATATGAGCTCACAGGAAAAAGCATGCATTGACTACAACATTTTCCGTTGGTTATCTCTTGTTTTGCATGTGTTCATAATTTCTTTGTATGACAGCCTGGACAAATATTATAGCACACAATTTGGCATGTTTCATTGCATTATTATCACAAATATAAAACAAGAACAACTACACAATGTGCTCACAAAATCTTTAACAGTTATTTAATAATATTTGAATAAAGGGTGAAGATGTCAATTTTCCAAGGCCAGACATCACTTTTGGCCACATATGTACTGTAGTCCAAGTCCAAAAGAGGTAATCAAATCATGTAAAATTTTATCATATTTTATTGAAAAATTAAATTTTTTTGTTAAAGTTTGATAATTGCATGTAATCTTTTAAACCAGTGTTGGGAAAAAGTTATTTTGAAAAGTAATGCATTACATTATTGCGTTACTCCCTAAAAAAAGTAACTTTTTAGTTAGTTACTTTTTATATGTTTTAACCTTTCAGCTGTGCTGCCTTTCTGGATTAAAGAAGAAAAGGATACAGGAGATGGAAGTTCAACACTCTTATTTCTAAATCTAATCTAAAGTAATTTTTGCTTATTAGTATGGTTGAATTAAATCATTGAAGGTCAGCAGCAAAGACATTGGTTAATAAAGTGAGATTAAATACATAAAGTATACTTGTAATTACAGGTTTGCGTAAAATTCTGAGATTGCATTAAAACGTTTTTATTCATTTTGAGGAATACTGAATGTTTTTGTTAGTGAGATGAGTAAATGCATGTTCACATTTAGTCTAGAACTACAATAACCATCATGTTTACACAACACCTCTGCACTTTATTTCTCTCGACATGAAGAAAGGAGAGCTGTCAGTCAGTAAATGTGAAAAAGTAACTTTGTTGTAAATTGGAAAAGTAATGCATTACTTTACTAGTTACTTGAAAAAGTAATCTGATTACATAACTCAAGTTAGTTGCAATGCGCTACCCCCAACACTGAATACTACAGTGCATTGTGCACATTATTTTTTGACAGACATCATTTTTGTGATACTCAAATGAGGTGGATTTGAAAACGGATGGATCGTAAGGTAATGATTTATTTCTTAGCCGGCAAGTGATTGATGACCATGAGTGTGTGTGTGTTTTTAGTTCTAATAATCCAACCGACAGCCAGCCCAAGTTTTTGTCAGATGTGATAATATGCGTGAGAAGTGAACTTTTTGATTTTTGGGTAATTGGAAATGTTTGAAATGCTTTTCACATAGTTCATTATGGAATTAAGTTTATTTTGTGGCTTAAATAAATGAGACTGATCAAAAATGTTATATTCAGCTGACACAAATTCATTGACTTTTTAAAATCAAGTCAAAGAAAAGGAGAGGCTTTGATGCACAATGTTGTTTTTATTGTCTCTTATAACAAAAATCTTTTATTTAAACCCATGAAAATGCAGATCCTGTTGTAAATAATAGTGAAAAATAACCTTTTATTCCATTATGACCCTTTAGCAGATTTTGACTTGATATATATATATATATATATATATGAGGGTATGTGTGTGTGCTTATGTCAACACAAGAGTTTGTGTGTGATTTCAATTGTGAATATAAATGTGGGTTTAGTGATTACGGTGTAATCTGATAAGGTTGCATGTGTGGGCTGGGGTTGGGGGGATGCTATAAAAATGAGTTACACATTGTAAAATTAAAGAGAGTTGGCTTGTGTATGGTCGTATGTTATTGGAGTCTGGGTGTATATAATTGGGAAAAGCCAGAATTGGGTTATAAGATCAGCCACAGTCCAGTATGGAACCAGAGCAGAAATCTTAGACCTGGAGACTATAGTAGGGCTACAAATCAAGCTGGAGAAAGTCATCTGATATCAAACCCTCATTCACACTCACAGGTTGGATGTGGGATATATCTATTTGTCATCTCTGACTTGTAACCATGAAGTCATTTCATTGCATGATGCTCAGAAGATGACGTGCAACACGGCAAATGGCTAAAACCCTAAAGTTTTGCATGTGTTTAACTGTTAAAAAGGAATTTCCCATCAAAGTTGAGGAGGAAACGCAATGCTCTGCGATACCAAAATTAGTTTTGCTGCTGTACAAATTAAATTTTTTTTGACTCCTTTAACCCTTAAATGTATGACTGTTTCGCCAATCATTCTTACATATTCGGGTCTTTATTGACCCGGATCTATATCTAACACGGAAGGATCTCTACCTGTCGCGATAATATAAAACTCCTCTGATATTAGAGTAACAATTACAGAAGAATAAAATAAAGCATATTTTATTACCTTTTGGAGCTTGAAAGGGCTCGGTTTGAGCAGATGTTTTATGCCATCATCACTGTCCTCGTCAGAGCTCATTTCCCAGTACATTCAGCAACTAATAGGCTAGTTTTAGGTTTGAGGTCACAAATATGAGCCCATTCGCGATCTCAAACATATTCTCAGAACTATATAATTTTCAACATCTTCAAAATCAATATTTCGATCGCTAACAGCTTCACCAGATCCATCCAGTAACAGTTACAGTCATATTTGATTGCGTTCAGTACTTGCTCTGCAGTAAATCGCTGAGCCATTTCATGTTTTGCTTATTATTTCGTTTTCTGTCTAAATGAGTCGTCACTTCAGCATTGTGTATCAGACATTGCCACCTTGTGGAATAAAGGTGAATTGCACTTATTCTGTCATCTAAGATTCAATTATTGTTGTGCAGAAAAAATATACGTACACTCATACACACCTCGGGTCGGCTATACAATTTTTACAAAAAAATGAATACAAAAATAGGCATTCTTTTATAATTTTATGATTTTTTTCTTGTTATATTCTTTATAATGAATTGATTGAGGAATACCAAGAAGGTTGATGTCTAACTTTAAAAAGTGAACGAGGAGGAGGGTAGTGAATGACGTCCCGGGTCACTAAAGACCCGAGGTATGCATTTAAGGGTTAAGCTTTGCATTTGTTTTAAAGTGCGTGTTGTTCATTAATTGTGTGCATCTCAATTTTTGTGTGACGTCACACCTGCAACTAGGGCGAAATCAGAGTTTCCAAGTTTGAAATCTGATGGCTCGCGTTTTTGCATCCCACAGTGCTGCTTTTCCATTGATTTTTCTGTGCACTAGATGGACATCTTTGACCTTGCATCTTTCACAGCATCTCACTCATTACATGGTGTCCTAAAAAATGTACGTTCAAGTTAAAAGTTCAGCTTTTAAAAAAAAAACGCATCCCTCCCATTTTACTGAGAACTGAGTTCTGGTTTCTACAAAGTCCCTCCTTCCAGAATCCCAGAGTGCTCTGATTGGCCAAACATCTCGAGCGTGTGACGGAGATGTAATGCTTCTTACCGTAATATCGAGCTTCATCTTCCAAGGCTTCTAAAGCAATTGTAAACTAGAGTTTGCATGCACTAGGGAGGTAGTCGACTACTTCAACCACTAGTTGGCGCTGCCGGAAGCTATTGAGTACTCAAATGCGCTATATAACCATACGATGCGCTTATTTTTCTTAACGCAAGCCATGATCGCAACCAAAGAGAAAATGTGCCAACGCAGTGGGTCAACTGGCCAATCAGAGCACTCTGGGCTTTTCAGTAGGAGGGGCTTTGTAGAAACCGGATCTCAAACAGAGCGTTTCAGACGGACTGCTGCAATAATGTACAGTACGTGAAAAATAATGTGTTTTGGAACATTAAAACATGTTAATCTATTCTAACACACCCAATAAACAAAACATTGACCTTTTAAAATAGCACTATATGGACTCTTTAAACACAAAAAAACATCCTGTGTGAATGACCTTTAAGTGTCCTAAAGTATCTAAATACTTTTTTGGGAACACTGTATTAAGTTGCAATTGCAAGATATAAATGCATATTGTGAGATGATACCTTTTTATTTTTCACTCTGAGGTGGAAATGCATGCTCAAATACATGCCGAAACAAGGTAGAGAGATCATTCGTATCAATACAGAGTGAAACCACAGACATTTAAACACTTAAACGCACTTGATTCCTGTAGGAATACAGAGCAGATAGTTTAACACAGAAAGACAGCTGGCTGGAGGATCAGTAGAGTGAGTGTTTGCTTATGTGAACTGTACAGTTGTAAAGCCATTGACATGCTTCCAGAAAATCTGAGTAGTGTTGATTTCAATATTAGTGTACATAGTCTTACATGGTTTGTGTGTGGCACTTTCTGTTTGCGTAAACGCAGCGGCTTGGCCTAAAAAAAGTTCCTCTCCCTCCCAGAGACGTGATTGGCTCTTGTTTCCCACCCCATTTACACTATCTCTCGCTTTCTCTGTCCGTTAGCACTGGAGCTGAATTCATTTTGTCAGGTCATGCTGCAGTGAGCATTTGGACAAAAAGCAAGTGTGTAAATCTGCCCATTATCCTATAAAAAGGGAGAAAAAAACATTTTTCCTTGCCAGAAATACTCGTCTGCCACAGTTCCATGCGTTTTCCTCTTTACAAAGCACTGAAGAATCATCTGGCTCTTTATGAACAGGGATTCTTGCATGATGAATTAAAGTCTCAGCCTCATTCAAAGGGCAGAAGTAGGACTGACTTGTTACATGTAAACATTACAGTCTCTCGGCAGCTCAGGGAAGTCTGTGTTTACGTTGCGAGACCCGAACCATTCATCGCACCCTCATAAAAGTCAAAGCAGTCTGGCTGTTGTACAGTATTTTTAAGGCTCGCAGAGCCGTGAGGCCAGTAAAAGATTACCTTTACCCTTTCTAACACCTCAGACTTCAGGAATGCGTCTCGCACGGCCATCATTCCCAAAGTACAGCAGATATTAGAAGCAAGATGACTTTAGATATTAAGTCTTGTTTTCTGAAACAATCATCAAAATGTTTGATTTCAAATGATGTTTTGAAATCAAATTTGCCCCTATTTGGGTGTGAGCAAATACACGCCGCTTTTGTGTGTGTCCCTTTAAATGCAAATGAGCTGCTGCTCCCGCCCCCTTTCCAGAAGAGGGCGGAGCTTTAACAGTTCAACAACAACAAAGCTGGAGAATCTCACGCAGACAAAATGATGACGGTGTTCAGCCTTACATTGTTCAAACCGGAGTCGACACTGATGGAGAGACTCAGGAAGAAGTTACAACTTTTAGACGTTTCTGAATGGTTAGTGGATAAATTTATGCAGTTGCTGTGGAGTTGATTCAACTCTAGGGGTGTAACGATATATCGCAGTACGATATTTCACGATGCAAAAATGTTACGATATGCATCGTAGAGTGATGGCGATACTTTTACGATATGACAGAAGTCTAATCTTATTGGTTGAGCTGCCGACGTGACCTACTCTGCAACATGGAAGTAGCAGTGAGAGAAGCCGTGTTGTCACCGGTATGTCTCAATCAGCTCTCTAGTTCAGTAAGTGTTTCGCGCACACATCGAATCTTGCAAGCAGGTTTAAACGTTTCTCGCGTCAGTCTATTACTTGGTCGCGTGAGAAAAGTCGTGGCTTTCTTTCACCGCAGTGCCACAGCAACAGCTGTGCTCACAGAAAAGCAAAAGACGCTTGCGATGCTTTGCTTTAAGAAGTTCTGTGGGGCCGTTCACATATTGCGTCTTTTCCGCGTGCAAGCCAGTTATTTCAAATGTAGCCATGCGGCAGGCGCGCTCACAATGGAAGCAACGCGGTCGTGCGGTGCGTTTTCCAGACGCATCGAGATGAAAAATTCTCAACTTTTCAGAATGCCGCAAGCGCACCGTAGGTCATGTGACAAGAACCAACCGATCAGCTATGGCCTTTCCGTAACAAAATATCAAAATCTCAGCCGAACAGCTGATCATAGCTGTACAAGGTGTTTTTATATTTAGTAGTAAAACTAATGCAAGGGCTAGAAATCAATTTATCCTTTGCTGAAACTTCCTGATCCTCTTCGAGAGCGCAGTTCATGGTTGCATAGCAACGACCGACGCCACGGGAGCGCAAGCGCTTTGGAAAGGAGAAGCGGTGTGGCAGCGCCTTCCACGCGTTTTTAGACGCGATATGTGAACGGTCTCTTAGGATTCTTAATTCTAAGTTCATGTTAATTTTAACATTTTTTTTTTTTTCAGTGACAGACAGACCTATTCAGCTGTTAATTTGAATAGGCTACAGAAGGTTTTTATTAAACCTTGAAATGTGATCTTGTATGTACAACAATGAAAATTATTGAAATTTGTTAATGTTTTTTAAATAAATCTTATTTGAATTTCAGTTTCATTTTGTTCAAAATATCGTGATACGTACCGTATCGTGAGCTGAGCGTATCGTTACACCCCTATTCAACTCATCCACTAGCATGTGCCGTCATGTTCATCTTTTGTGTTGAATTGACCCTCGTTTGTGGTGTAAAATGAACAACACTCTACTACAACAACTCTTCCTCTTCTCTAAAGCAGCCCAACATGGCCCCGCCCCCTTTGTTGGGTGTTCTTGGGGGCGGGGTTTATGTAAATTTTAGGGTTTGTGATGTCACTCTAACCCAGGAAGAAGCTTGTTGTAGTCCCTACCAGCTGTTTAAAAAGCGATTTCTTTAAAAGAAAATATCTCCCTTTGCATTGAACTTTGAGCGTTGTAACTTTGCAGATGTTGTTTATGATCAAACAGCAACATTACACACTAACTAAAGTTAAAAAATTAAAATCATAATCAAGGACCTCTTTAAACTCAAACATAAAATCAGGGACTTTTGAACTTTATGCAAGATTTTTACTAAATATAAATAAACTCAAAGAAACTGGGAGACATTTTTCAACTACTCATGAACTGTTTGAGGCCATTAACAAGAGTTGAACAGCACTGTAAAAAGCTGTCTGCAAATTGGGGAAGGCTATTCTATGCTATGTTACATTATCTACAGTATTTGTGCAATTTTAGCTCATTTCCTGACCAGTGATTTGTGATTAAAATGGTTAAGACTTTTAAAAGACTTGGGCTTGGCCCATTTTGTACCAGGAATACATTGTGAAATATATCCGAGTGAAACGCTTCTCAAACAAGAACAAATGTAGGGCGGGGCTTGACTTTGTCCGTGGGGAATTGATTGGATGGTTGTGGTTTGCTCTGTGAGTGACAGAGAAGAGATGCTGAAAGAGGGAGGAAAAGATATTCTGATTCAAGATTACGAAGAACATGAATTAAAAAAAAAAAAAAAAAAAAAAAATATATATATATATATATATATATATATATATATATATATATATATATATATATATATATATATATATATATATATATATATATATATATATATATATATATATATATATATAATATATATATGGTGTGCACCGATAAATCATTTTATAATAAAAATAATAATAAGTCCATTTTGATTTCATGGTGGCTTTAAATATATGCACTGTATTACGTATTATATTTTTACTTGCCCTGTTAGCAAGGTCTTAGTTATTTGAATAAATATACTAATTATGTCGAAGGACGTCAGAAAATGTTTTAGAATCATTAGAGGTAATTGTCTCCAAAACAAGATTTAATGAAATTTAAATAGACAACAATACAACGATAATTAAACCATTAGACTTTCCTTTTGCATTCAGTGCATACAAAGTACACATCACGTATTTTCCAATATTTCCTGACAGGGGTGTCTGTGTCAGACGTTTAATCTTTTATTTTTAAACACAGAATGACATGTATGCTGAGGTAGGAAGTTCACCCAGCATCAGGAAACGGTTTGAGACCCAGTATTGTATTTGACAAATGGTGTCTGCTGTTTATCGTGGCTCTGTGATAAATGAGTGTTTGGCAGTAACTTGATCTGACCCTTCAGACCTGCATAATAGCTGGTGCAGAGGTAAACACAGGCTTTGCTGCAGCTCTGGCAGGTCGTGACCTCACCGTGACCCCAAGTTAACTTCTAAACATAGCTCTCGGACAATGCTTGACCTTTTCCATTCAGTTTTTTTGTGCGGTAATGAGATCTGGGAAAGATGTTAGACGTCAAAAATTAAGTCACTTTATCAGCTTATGACAAACTAGACTTTTCTAAAGCAAACGGGAGTGTCTTTTGTCCATGTAAAACTCGCTAGAACAATGTTAACTCATTTATAACACTTTTATCATCTTCCAGATCAAAAAATTATACGTCAACTTCCTAGAAAAGTAATAGCACATATCTTCCTCAGTAAGGTGAGGTATCATTCATGACTGTATTATGAATTTTGGTTAAAGATTATTTGTACATTTATTAAAAAACATTCACATTTCAGGCTATAAGTTTACATTATAATGTATTATGAACAAACTTGAAGTCTAGTCAGCTTTATTTCTATAGTGATTGTGAAAAATTGAAAAATAATGATCAATGATGCAATCAAAGCAGATTATTAATTACAAAATAATTACAAAAGCATGAACTAATGTTAACAAACAGTGTTACCTGTAAATAAGTTTGGGGTCACTTATTTTTAAAAGAAATTAATACTTTTATTCAGCAAGTATGTGATCAGTAAAGACATGTTCTAATAGTTTCTATTTCAAATAAATGCTGTTATTTTGAAATATATTCATCAAAGAATCCTGAAAAATAAAATGTATGATGGAAATATTTAGCAGCACAACTGTTTTCAACATTGATAGTAATTATAAATGTTTCTTTAGCAGCAAATCATCATATTAGAATGATTTCTGAAGGATCATGTGACACTGAAGACTGGAGTAATGATGCTGAAAATTCAGCTTTGATCACAGGAATAAATTACGCTTTACTATATATTCACATAGAAAACTGTAATATTTCACAATTTTTACTGTATTTTTGATAAAATAAATTCAGCTTTGATCACAGGAATATATTATACTTTACTATATATTCACATAGAAATAAGTTATTTTAAATTGTAATAATATTTCGAATTTTTACTGTATTTTTGATCAAATAAATTCAGCTTTGATCACAGGAATAAATTACACTTTACTATATATTCACATAAAAAACTGTAATATTTCACAATTTTTACTGTATTTTTGATAAAATAAATTCAGCTTTGATCACAGGAATAAATTATACTTTACTATATATTCACATAGAAATAAGTTATTTTAAATTGTAATAATATTTCAAATTTTTACTGTATTTTTGATAAAATAAATTCAGATTTGATCACAGGAATAAATTATACTTTACTATATATTCACATAGAAATAAGTTATTTTAAATTGTAATAATATTTCGAATTTTTACTGTATTTTTGATCAAATAAATTCAGCTTTGATCACAGGAATAAATTATACTTTACTATATATTCACATAGAAATAAATTATTTTAAATTGTAATAATATTTCAAATTTTTACTGTATTTTTGATCAAATAAATTCAGCTTTGATCACAGGAATAAATTACACTTTACTATATATTCACATAGAAAACTGTAATATTTCACAATTTTTACTGTATTTTTGATAAAATAAATTCAGCTTTGATCACAGGAATAAATTATACTTTACTATATATTCACATAGAAATAAGTTATTTTAAATTGTAATAATATTTCAAATTTTTACTGTATTTTTGATAAAATAAATTCAGATTTGATCACAGGAATAAATTATACTTTACTATATATTCACATAGAAATAAGTTATTTTAAATTGTAATAATATTTCGAATTTTTACTGTATTTTTGATCAAATAAATTCAGCTTTGATCACAGGAATAAATTATACTTTACTATATATTCACATAGAAATAAATTATTTTAAATTGTAATAATATTTCAAATTTTTACTGTATTTTTGATCAAATAAATTCAGCTTTGATCACAGGAATAAATTACACTTTACTATATATTCACATAGAAAACAGCTGTTGTAAGTCGTAATAATATTTCACAATTTTTACTGTATTTTTGATCAAATAAATGGAGCTTTGGTAAGAGATTTCTTTCAAAAACATAAAAAAAAAATCTTCCAGACCCCCAAAATTTTTAATGAGTTTTTGTGTGTTTTAAGGTATGATCTGTGGAATCCCATTTGATAATACAAATGCTGTCCTCATCTGTATTTCATCAAAACTGTGTGAATGCAACATTTACAACATTAAAAAAGAAAATTGCATGTTTAGTTCCATTATTCCAGAGATGCATTTTTGTTGGTTTTCACTGTCTATGTTGAGATTAGAGAAAGAGGGCATGTGGTGGGCTTTAATTTCCCCTTTGTTCTCGTAAACACACACACACACACACACACACACACACACACACACACACACACACACACATGCACACACACAAGCACATGCCTTGTCCCTGCCACCTTTCATTAGGGTTTTATGAGGTGCGCTGACGACGGATGACCCTGTGATGGCGTCTGGTTCCACATCCACACTGCAGGAAATCAAAGACAATCTCAACATCTCCATCTTCCAGCAGGAAACACTCCTCTGCAGCCAGCAGCGCTTCAGGACACGAGCCTCTGGGATTTGTGCCACTTAAATATTGTACAGCAATAAAGTTGGGCATAATAATTTTATATGTGAGAACAGCCGAAACACAAAAGAGTCTGAGCCGAAGTGTCTCGATTCTCATTTGTTGTCTAGTAAACTACTTTTGTTTACAAAAAAATGTACTTGGTTGACGGAGACGTTGTTTTTTGTACTGTAAGGCTGATTCACGCTCTTGAAGTGTTGCGATATCCTCTTATTATAAGTGTTTTGGGCCTTGGCTTGTAAATCAAATCAAGTTTATGGAGTTATTAAAGTGGGTCGCAATATTTTGGTCCTGTTTTCAATTTGAAGCATTTAGATTTATTATGGGCATGTTTTAGTTTGCTGTCTTTTTAAGATCTGGCAACTCGAATGGAGGCTCGTAGCTCTTTCCCTGTGGTCTTCTTGTTCATACAAAAGAGAGAAACATCTCATTTAAATGCATTTTAATGGTGATCTGAACCATTTTCCGTTCTTCTCCATTTCCACAGGAGTTTGACTCATGAAACCATAACTTGTACTTTACTTTTACTAAACTATTTACACTTAATCAAGCTCCAAAAACATGATTTTGAACTTTTTCCACAAAAGCACAAACCACTTCCTTATTCTTCTTCAAATGATTTATGCATAAGTGTAATGCATAAAACTAGCCAATGTCATGTGATATAAAATCACTCTTAGTGTAAAGAAAAATCTTAATGTTGTTTGTGACTCCAACATGTGTTGTTAAGAACTAGTTGGCACAACAAAGCAAAATCCTCACATTTTCTGTGACTAAAAGCTTGACGCCAGACATTGTGGCTTTTTTGAATAAGGCTCATAATTTAGTGGTTGTGACTTACATCACTGCAAGATTTTTGTGTGTCTATTTATACTAAAGCCTGGCTTGTGGTCGGCTGGTAAATGTCATAGTATCATCAGAAATCACTGGGTTCACAATGGGATGAATTATGGGCTAATGCTTGAAAAATTCTGTGCTTTAACCTCCCACCTTTACATCTCTCGTCCATCGTGATCCAACTCCATCACTCATTACTCGGGGTGTATGAAAACTGCTGCGTTTAGCCAGAACATGCTGCTGCGGCGGCAGAAAGGAAATGAACACGTTGGCTAAATGCATCACTGACCTTGAGGAGGAAGAAACTTTCGTGAAAAGTGTGGAGCTGGGCTGTATGTGTTTGAGATCCTGACTGCATTCACGATATTTGCTGTATTAAAACATAAATATGGTCCTTAAAGGTGTCCTTGATTATGATTTCATGTTTTTTAACTTTAGTTAGTGTGTAATGTTGACAATATCTGTGAAGCTACGATGCTCAAAGTTCAAAGCAAAGGGAGAAATCTCTGTTTAACCCTTAGAGGGTCTTTTTAAACCCCAAACGATGTTTGTTAAAATAAAATAAAAAATGTTCTCTTTGTCCAAATGACATGAAACTTTGTACAGTTGTTAACACTTTCTAGATCTACAAATAATAATAAAAAAAAATTTGTTTTTATTTTAGTGTAGAAAAAAAATCACAAATGTAAATTTCTAACAAAATAATTGTTTTTTTTAAAATGTTTTTACTTCATATTTGTGCAGTTTTTGGAGAATTCATCATATCTTTTAAATTTATATAAATAAATATTTTGTTGAGTAGGTTTTTATACAAAACCAGCTTTTTATGTAAAATTCACTTTATAAAAGACCCACATTTGGATAATTTAAAGTTGCCCTAGAACCAGTTTTTACAAGATGTAATATAAGTCTAAGGTGTCCCCTGAATGTGTCTGTGAAGTTTCAGCTCAAAATACCCCATAGATTTTTTTAAATTAATTTTTTAACTGCCTATTTTGGGGCATCATTAACTATGCACAGATTCAGGCTGCGGCCCCTTTAAATCACGCGCTCCCTGCCCTCCCAAGCTCTCGACTATAAAAGAGTGCATTTACAAAGTTCACACAGCTAATATAACCCTCAAATGGATCTTTACAAGATGTTCGTCATGCATACTGCATGCATGCATCGATTCCTGTGAGTATATTATTTATTTGGATGTTTACATTTGATTCTGAATGAGTTTGATAGTGCTCTGTGGCTAAAGCTAACATTACACACTGTTGGAGAGATTTATAAAGAATGAAGTTGTGTTTATGCATTACACAGACTGCAAGTGTTTAAAAATGAAAATAGCGACGACTCTTGTCTCCGTGAATACAGTAAGAAACGATGGTAACTTTAACCACTTTTAACAGTACATTAGCAACATGCTAACGAAACATTTAGAAAGACAATTTACAAATGTCACTAAAAATATCATGTTATCATGGATCATGTCAGTTATTATTGCTCCATCTGCCATTTTTCGCTATTGTTCTTGCTTGCTTACCTAGTCTGGTGATTCAGCTGTGCACAGATCCAGACGTTAATACTGGCTGCCCTTGTGTAATGCCTCGATCATGGGCTGGCATATGCAAATATTGGGGGCGTACATATTAATGATCTCGACTGTTACGTAACAGTCGGTGTTATGTTGAGATTCGCCTGTTCTTCAGAGGTCTTTTAAACAAATGAGATTTATATAAGAAGGAGGAAACAATTGAGTTTGAGACTCACTGTATGTCATTTCCATGTACTGAACTCTTGTTATTCAACTATGCCAAGGTAAATTATTTTTTTTATTCTAGGGCACCTTTAATGGATAATGGATAATTTGACTTTTTTTTTTGGAAAATGCAGTTTTAAAAGTAAAAAAAAAAAAATATATATATATATCACTTTTACCAGTGATGGCTCCAGAGCTCCACTATTTGCTATTTGACTAACTGAAAGACATCTTTTCACAAGTATTTTTCAGTAGGATTTATATCTAAATATTATGAAATCACAATTATGACAATAAAAATTACTTTTTGTCAAAGTTTGACATTTGAAAATGTGAAAATTTGACAAGCTATAATAAATGATCTGTAGGGTATTTTGAGCTGAAACTTCACAGACACATTCTGGAGACACCAGAGACTTATATTACATCTTGTGAAAGGAGCACAATAGGTCCCGAATAATAGGTTCGTTCACAAAATGTTAATGACGTAAGAGGAAAAAAATCAGTTTATCAGGGGAACGCATAAACATAAAAGCATTAAAATATAATTCTCATGCTATTTTTCCCCATCACCGTGTCTCCTCATGGACTCTCTTTAACGTACTTAACGAAAACTTTGTTAATCAGGCAGAGAGATGGAAAAATATAATCACTGACCTCATAAAAGTGAAACTGAGCTAACCAGTCAATCTGAATACGAGACAGATTTCTGAAGGAACCTCATAAAGCTGCTTAAATTCTGACGGACTGCAGCTGGAGTTAAATTTCACTCCCTGAACTTCACTCCTGAATCCCGTCTTCTCTTCCTACTCTTTATGCGCCTGATGTCATTCATCAAAGACTGATGACAAAAATGGTTCTGGAGGCAACGAAAGGTCATGACCATGCGTATTTGAACATCGAATATGTATGTGTGTGTAAGAGCTGGTCTCCAGCTCCCAGTGCCTGTCAAATCTCTACAGCGCCGGAGGAATTAATCCAGTATATTGATGACTGACTGCTGTGCGCATTTTAGGAGGCTTAATATAGCTTATTTAGCAAAATCCGACAAGCAAGAACTCGAACGTTATTAAACTCATTAAACTCCTCCATATTATAAAACATTATGATGTCAAATACAGTAACACATTTCAGAAGTTTCTTTTGTTGTGTCATCTAGTCCATCAAGGACAGCGTTTCGTTCGGTCTTGTTATAAATGTCCCTGGGCTTTCTTCATGTTTTGTGAAGTTTCTTTTAACTGGATCAGGATTAAAGCTCCAGCTGTGGCTGTAATTTACCGGACACTTTGACTGCAATGACTCTGGCATAAATTCTAGACACAAATCATTGACGTGAAACATCATACACACACATAAAGCCACGTCTCCTCCGCGGCCTCCAGACACCGTGAGGTTGTCTGATTTCCTGAGGCCGCTGGGAGGTGACAGTCGTTTGTATAGTGTTTCTTCTTTTATTACGTGCTGGAATGAGGGCAGCTTTATGGACAGAGAAAGCTGAGGGCCACAAGAGTACACAAGAAGTTATTGTAACCAAGATACTGCCTACGTCATAAATCAACCAAAAACTGCCATGTTTTTGAAAATGTGGCCTACATAGTCTCCATGTGCCTGTTGAGCCTGTTTATATGGTTATATATATATATGTATATGTATATAAATATATATATATATATACACACATATATGACACATAATGATACACATTTTTATTATTTTTACCCATTATCATCCGCAAATCTGAATTTTCATAAATATAGTACTGTTCAAATGCTTAGGGTCAGTAAGATTTTTTTTTTTATGTCTTTGAAGGAAGTCTTTTCTGCTCACAAAAGCTACATTTATTAGATCAAAAATACAGTAAAAATGTGAAATATTTTTATAAATTATAATAGCTGTTTTCTATGTGAATGTATAGTAAAGTGTAATTTATTTCTGTGATCAAAGCTGAATTTTCAGCATCATTACTCCAGTCTTCAGTGTCACATGATCCTTCAGAAATCATTCTGATATGATGATTTGATGCTCAAGAAACATTTCTGATGTGGAAAAACGGTCTAATATTTTGTTGGAAACCGTGATACATCTATTTTTTTCAGCATTCTTTGATGAATAGAAAATTCAAAAGATCAGAATTCACTTGAAGTAGAAATATTTTGTAACAATATAAATGTCTTTACTGTCACATTTGATCAATTTAATTGCTGAGTAAAAGTATACATTTCTTTAAAAAAAAAAAATTAGTGTGTGGTATATATGTGTATATGTGTATATATGTGTATATATATATATATATGTGTGTATATATATATATATATATATATATATATATATATATGTATGTGTATACATAATAAATGTAAATAAATCTTAATTAGAGAAAAATACATGGATCTATGAAGCTATACGGCATAGATGTGAGGTGAAAATAATTTAAAAGAATAATTACAGATATTTCAGTTAAAAATGTATTTGTTTATTCCCAAAAAGCATGCTAAAGGATCCACCAATTAATACTATAACCTTTAATTAAATTCAAGACATTTTATTAGTTCAAGGACTGTCATTTACATGTTTAATTTCAATACTTGCCATTATAAATTAGAATAAATGATTCTAAATTTAATAATTTATAATAATGAATAAATGATCATTTTCCATACCAAACAGTGTTATTTAAAAGCACTAAACTCTCTATGTCTATAGATAAAACTCCACGTATAGCCTAAAATCCATGACGAGCAAATAAAGTAAAGAAGTTGCAAATAAGCATATCATATGTGCATCAAATCAACCAATACGTCAGAAAAGTAGAACAAATACGTCAAAGTTTTGGCTCCTGAGAGACAGTTTGCTGTTACTGTGAATGTGTGTGTTTGTGTCCCTGTTATTCTGACAGCGTCGTCTTCCTCATCTGATCGCACATAAAGACAGCTGCTGTGTGTGTGTGTGTGTGTGTGTGTGTGTGTGTGTGTGAGAGAGAGAAGTTTGAGAGAAAAAAGAAAACGAGACAGTTCTTGAAAGTTGTGCTGTGCAAATTTGTTTAATTTTCATGTGAGCAAGCTTCTTTGGTAATTTACAAAGAAGCAAAACAGAAGACATTTACTGTGTTAAACACTTTCTGTAGATGCCTAAATAGTTCTCAAAAAGCACTCGCTCTTAGAAAGAAGGTTCTATATAAGGAGAAATGGCTTTAAATGCACCTTAACAGAATGATAATTTACAAAATTAAGTGATTATGAAGCTTCTGAATAAATAAATCCAAAACATCTGCTTCATCTCTTCTATATTCTGCCATAAAGATTCATCTACACTGTATGAAACTGACGGCATTACTGTGAGAATAATTGCTCTGATAAACAGATCCACTGGAGAACCCAATAAGCCTCAACACCAATGCATTTATATTAGTGGAAACTATTTTCCTTCATAACAGCTTTTTCCCTTTTACATTCACTGCCTCTGAGACAAAAGATTTTATCTTATTTCAGCATTGGAGAAATAAATGAATTTATTCCCCACACTTCTCCTCGAGCACTCCAGTAAATAAAAGAATGGATAAGGAAAGAAAGCATAAACAGAAACGTGTTTAAAAGCTCTCATAAGCGTGCCAAAAAGGTTAGAGGGACTTAAAATGACAAACAACAAAACATTTGACACAGAACAAAATGGCAGAGCACTTTCTTAAAGCATCTTGCACACGAGAGAGTTGCGACTAAATAAAACCTCTTCAGACAGACTTGCAGATCTTGGATCTGATTATCATTCCCTGCTTACTAAACATGTCAGATCTCTAGGTAGGGCAGGGTGATGCACCAGCAGAATCTTGATATTTTTTCAGACACAATATTTAGTCTATATTATAAAGCAGCTTAAAATGTTGTTTTTGTTATATATTTGTTATATATCTGCTGATGCAGATACATGAAAATGCTTAAATCAAGAAGGAATATACAGTATGTATATATGTATAACTTCAGATTAGATAATAAATCCCAGCTCAACGCTTTCAACTACATCACAATGCCTTTTTTAACTTTTATATGCACAGACATTCACCAAAATAGATTTTAATACTTGTGTGTTTTCTGGAATTGCTGTAGAAGTATCTGTCTTTGTCCTGCCTTCCCACATCTGTTTTGACATCTGTATGGTTTGTTTCTCCTGCATGTGACTCACATGCTCATAGACTTGACTTTACTGCTCCAGAATGAGTAAAACGTGACTAGCTTTAATTGGTTTGCGGCTCTTGTGGTCTTGTCTGGCTTAGGGGGGTTTCTGTTTGAGGAATTCAAGCTTCATTCAAGGTGACGTTTTTCATTCCAGAGAGCGGTTTCCATCAGATGATACGTCTCCCTTTGTTTCTTTCTAGGCGGTGTTGGTGCACAGCTGTTACAGTTATTCACTCTCTGCTGTCTTTCTCAGTCCCCTTGCATTTGTCCTCCTTCAGGAACTGTTCATTCCATTTCCTACTCTCTGCTCCACATTAATCCACAGGATTATCTGCTTTACATTCTCTGTTTCTCTCCTCTACTTCTTTAGTTTACTCATATTATTTAAATATCAAGTTCTGTCATGAAGCTGTAGATGTTGCAGGCTGATGAGTTCTTGATGCAGCTATCATATCGTTCACTGCATGGCACAAGCTGGTTGGTTCCTGTTGCATCTGCAGCCAATGAGCTTGCTGCTCAACATTTAATTAGTCAGTGCTTTCTGTAGCAGAGTAGAGTTCCTCTGAAACCCTCCACCTTCCCCAGCTCCACCTGTATAGATCTGCTACGGGTATTTTCTTATATTCTATTTGTGTAGCAGCAGTATGTCTTGCACGCTCACAGCAGCGTGTCTATGTACTGGCAGTAGCAAGTCTCTGTACTTGCCCTGCAGCAGCAGCAACATCAGCAAATAATCAACAGCAGCAGCAATATCAGTAGCAACAGCAGCAATAATCAACAGCAGCAGCAATATCAGCATCAGTAGCAGCAACAATATCAGCAGCAGCAGCAGCAATAATCAACACCAGCAGCAAATATGCAGCAATAATCATCATAGCAGCAATAGTCATCATCAGCAGCAATGTCCGCAGCAGCAGCAATAATCAGCAACATCAATAGCAGCAATAATCAACAGTAGCAGCAAATATCAGCAGAAGTAACAGCACTAATCAACACCAGCAGCAAATATGAGCAGTAGCAGCAGCAATAATCAGCAGTAGCAGCAATAATACACAGCAGCAACAATATCAGCATCAGTAATCAACAGCAGTGCAATATCAGCAGCAGCAACAATCATCATTAGCAGCAACAGCAATACTCAACAGCAGCAGCAAATTTCAGCAGCAGCAGCAGCAGCAATAATCAACAGCAGCATCAATCATCATTAGCAGCAACAGCAATAATCAACACCAGCAGCAAATATCAGCAGCAGTAGCAGCAATAATCAGCAGCAGCAACAATTATCATTAGCAGCAACAGCAATACTCAACAGCAGCAGCAAATTTCAGCAGCAGCAGCAGCAGCAGCAATAATCAGCATCAATAGCAACAATAATCAACAGCAGCATCAATCATCATTAGCAGCAACAGCAATAATCAACACCAGCAGCAAATATCAGCAGCAGTAGCAGCAATAATCCACAGCAGCAACAATAACAGCATCAGTAATCAACAGCAGCAACAATCATCATTAGAAGCAACAGCAATAATCAACACCAGCAGCAAATATCAGCAGCAGTAGCAGCAATAATCCACAGCAGCAACAATAACAGCATCAGTAATCAACAGCAGCAACAATCATCATTAGAAGCAACAGCAATAATCAACAGCAGCAGCAAATTTCAGCAGCAGCAGCAGCAGCAGCAGCAATAATCAGCATCAATAGCAGCAATAATCAGAAGGAGCAACAATCATCATTAGCAGCGACAGCAATAATCAACACCAGCAGCAAATATGAGCAGTAGCAGCAGCAATAATCAGCAGTAGCAGCAATAGTCCACAGCAGCAACAATATCAGCATCAGTAATCAACAGCAGCAACAATCATCATTAGAAGCAACAGCAATACTCAACACCAGCAGCAAATATTAGCAGCAGCAACATCAGCAGCAGTAGCAGCAATGATCCACAGCAGCAACAATATCAGTAGCAGTAGCAGCAATAATCAGCAGCAGCAACAATCATCATTAGCAGCAACAGCAATACTCAACAGCAGCAGCAAATTTCAGCAGCAGTAGCAGGAATAATCAACACCAGCAGCAACAATCATCATTAGCAGCAACAGCAATAATCAACACCAGCAGCAGCAATAATCAGCAGTAGCAGCAATAATCCACAGCAGCAACAATATCAGCATCAGTAATCAACAGCAGTGCAATATCAGCAGCAGCAACAATTATCATTAGCAGCAACAGCAATAATCAACAGCAGCAGCAAATTTCAGCAGCAGCAGCAGCAGCAATAATCAGCATCAATAGCAGCAATAATCAACAGCAGCATCAATCATCATTAGCAGCAACAGCAATAATCAACACCAGCAGCAAATATCAGCAGCAGTAGCAGCAATAATCCACAGCAGCAACAATATCAGCATCAGTAATCAACAGCAGCAACAATCATCATTAGAAGCAACAGCAATACTCAACAGCAGCAGCAAATTTCAGCAGCAGCAGCAGCAGCAATAATCAGCATCAATAGCAGCAATAATCAACAGCAGCAACAATCATCATTAGCAGCGACAGCAATAATCAACACCAGCAGCAAATATGAGCAGTAGCAGCAGCAATAATCAGCAGTAGCAGCAATAGTCCACAGCAGCAACAATATCAGCATCAGTAATCAACAGCAGCAACAATCATCATTAGAAGCAACAGCAATACTCAACACCAGCAGCAAATATTAGCAGCAGCAACATCAGCAGCAGTAGCAGCAATGATCCACAGCAGCAACAATATCAGTAGCAGTAGCAGCAATAATCAGCAGCAGCAACAATCATCATTAGCAGCAACAGCAATACTCAACAGCAGCAGCAAATTTCAGCAGCAGCAGCAGCAGCAATACTCAACAGCAGCAGCAAATTTCAGCAGCAGCAGCAATAATCAGCATCAATAGCAGCAATAATCAACAGCAACATCAATCATCATTAGCAGCAACAGCAATAATCAACACCAGCAGCAAATATCAGCAGCAGCAGCAGCAGCAGCAGCAATAATCAGCATCAATAGCAGCAACAATCATCATTAGCAGCAACAGCAATACTCAACAGCAGCAGCAAATTTCAGCAGCAGCAGCAATAATCAGCATCAATAGCAGCAATAATCAACAGCAGCATCAATCATCATTAGAAGCAACAGCAATAATCAACACCAGCAGCAAATATCAGCAGCAGTAGCAGCAATACTCAACAGCAGCAGCACATTTCAGCAGCAGCAGCAGCAGCAGCAATAATCAGCAGGAGCAACAATCATCATTAGCAGCGACAGCAATAATCAACACCAGCAGCAAATATCAGCAGCAGTAGCAGCAATAATCCACAGCAGCAACAATAACAGCATCAGTAATCAACAGCAGCAACAATCATCATTAGCAGCAACAGCAATACTCAACAGCAGCAGCAAATTTCAGCAGCAGCAGCAGCAATAATTAGCATCAATAGCAGCAATAATCAACAGCAGCAACAATCATCATTAGAAGCAACAGCAATAATCAACACCAGCAGCAAATATCAGCAGCAGTAGCAGCAATACTCAACAGCAGCAGCAAATTTCAGCAGCAGCAGCAGCAGCAGCAGCAATAATCAGCAGGAGCAACAATCATCATTAGCAGCGACAGCAATAATCAACACCAGCAGCAAATATGAGCAGTAGCAGCAGCAATAATCAGCAGTAGCAGCAATAGTCCACAGCAGCAACAATATCAGCATCAGTAATCAACAGCAGCAACAATCATCATTAGAAGCAACAGCAATACTCAACACCAGCAGCAAATATTAGCAGCAGCAACATCAGCAGCAGTAGCAGCAATGATCCACAGCAGCAACAATATCAGTAGCAGTAGCAGCAATAATCAGCAGCAGCAACAATCATCATTAGCAGCAACAGCAATACTCAACAGCAGCAGCAAATTTCAGCAGCAGCAGCAGCAATAATCCACACCAGCAGCAACAATCATCATTAGCAGCAACAGCAATACTCAACAGCAGCAGCAAATTTCAGCAGCAGTAGCAGCAATAATCCACACCAGCAGCAACAATCATCATTAGCAGCAACAGCAATAATCAACACCAGCAGCAGCAATAATCAACACCAGCAGCAGCAATAATCAACACCAGCAGCAGCAATAATCAGCAGTAGCAGCAATAATCCACAGCAGCAACAATATCAGCATCAATAGCAGCAATACTCAACAGCAGCAGCAATAGCAGTAGCAGCAATAATCAGCAGGAGCAACAATCATTAGCAGCAACAGCAATACTCAACAGCAGCAGCAAATATCAGCAGCAGTGTAGCAGATCATTTCCGCCAAAGCCAAATACATTAACATTGTCATATCCATTACCATGCTAAACTCTTCCAAAAGTCATAATAGAACTGCACTCTTAACAATGAATAACAAAGTTGCTCGCTTTCAAACTTTTTTTCATTTCAGATAAATGTTAATATATGAACATACTTATAATATAATAAAATAAATGATAATATAATTAAATTCTGTTATTCCAGAGATTTCAATGACTGAATTTCCCAGGAGTTTGTTAAAAATTTTTTTTTTTTTTTTTTTTTTTTTACTCACATAGAGCAATCGACTGATTTATTTTAAAGCATGTTTCGTCTTTGATGTTTTTAAGCCATCTAGCATCCAGTTAAAATGTTGACGTTCCCTAGTTGTGAAGCACTGCATTAAACTGAGCAGTTGTCTCTCTTTGTTTACCAAGGAGGTCGATATTACCAGGAAACTATCTGTTAGTGTTTCCAAAGATATGTGATTTGAAATGTTTGCTCGTGTTCGTTCAGTTAAAGACATGGAAGTTTTTGATCGTTTAAGCTGTAAATGCCATGTGACTCATTATCTGGGAGCTGATGATGTCATGACAATGCTGATTGGCTGATTGCACCACAAGTATATAAATGCTGCTTATTTTGATTAGCTGAGACAAAAAACGTTACACAGAAACACACATTTAGGACAAATAAAACAAATCAGACGGTCAAGACAAGTTCTGAGGGTTTTAATGTCAGCATATTCATGTTTCATTAGAGATGGTGATTTCTTCTCAGTCTGTCTGTCACGTAATGCTGTGCAGAGGGAAGTGACATTAATATTACAGATGGCAGCCTGCTGCTGCGGTGTAGTGTTTGCCTTCACTATTTAAACTGCTCTCAAAGAAGATGGTTCAGCAGAGGGTCAGGGCGGCAAAGACAGTGGGAAATTTATTCAGTCCACCCATGGGAGAGATAAAGATAGAGAAAAGGTGGAAAAAAGAGAGAAATGCTTACCCTGGTTATATGGTGGAGGTATATTGTAAAACTACTGTGTCAAGATTTTAGTTTGTGGATAAGCATGCCTCAACCTCCACTAGACCTGCTCCATGCTAAGAAACTGCTGTTTTTAACATTAGAGAAAGGGAATAGTGTTAACGGTATAGGTTTTGGTGTGCGAGAAGAGCTGCTTTGCACTTTAGTTTCAGCTGTGCAAGAGAATCAACTCAAAAAGTTAAATACTTAACACAAAAAATGAAAATTACCATTCTTTCCAATATAATGTAATGGTATACTGTATATATCATTAAATAGTGTCAGTAATTATTCATCAGTATTATTGATTTGAATGCAGTTTCCCCAACTAAGCAAGCCGAAGTCAAAATAAGTAACTTTTCTTTAGTAGAATCATCCACAAAAGAAAGTCTGTGGAATCTGTATGTTAAATGGTCGAAATCAAAGCCAGAACAAGATTAAGCGTGACACTGAGTGTCTTCTTGCTCTATTTTGTGCTCCAGTTTATTTTAAAGCACAGTGAGACAGGATCTCTGTGAGCTCGCTGCTCTTTTCATCCTCCACAGCCCTGATGTCTGCATTTTAGTCGCATATATCCTTCTTCATTTCATTCCTTCATCACTACCTGACACTCTTATTAATGTCCCTCTAATTAAAAGCATAAATCTGTCACGCCAAAGTGTATTAACTGGAGCACTCCACACCGAAAACGACTGAACGAGACAAAGAAGATAAAGGAAAGGTGTGGGCAGCACATCAGATGCCAGGCGTTTTGAAAGCCTGCCGGACCACCATGACAGCCCAGTGTTTGTGTTCGCGGGTTTGTTGTTTGTTGATCGGCCAGGCTCATCCACATCACTGAATCTAAATGCGAAAATTACACCCTGCCTCTAACCCATTAGACTGCAGACTGGCTGTTTTCCCTTTTAGCCCGTGCAGGTATAAGCACTTGTGTGGGAGAAGGATTTGCACAGGTTACTGAGCTGACAGACTCTCTCACACGCTTCTTGAACAATTTGGAGGTGTGAAATAAGAGGCTGTGAGCAGTTCCCGACTGACCTTATAACTCCACCTGTACCATCACTAACATCAGCAGCAGAACTCTATTAAAAGCATTACAAGACTTTATTAGTGGTAAAAATATCCCAGACAGCTATAGGCATAAATACACAGGTGTATAAGTCGAATACAGCAAATGCCTTGGTGATGCAGCCAGTTGGGCTCTACTAGAACAGGTTGATTATTTTCTTCATATTCTCCATTGTTGCAGCTCCTCTCTTCCCAGTCTGTCAGTAACACTGTTTAGTTCCTGTCTCTATGAAGCCCCTCCTTCTGAAAAGCACAGTGTGCTCTGATTGGTCGGCTGGAGCAGTGTGTTGTGATTGGTGTTTGGGAAATGCCCCGCCCCTTACCATAACCGCCAGTTTCAACACACTACTAACTAATTCAACCAGGCCCCGCCCCTTTATTCTGCATATTAATTATTTAAATGAGGAATATTGTGATGTGTTTTTACCAGTTTTGACCAATTTTATTTTTCGCTTTTGCCTTTTACATCATAAAAGTACCAGGAAATAGTTCATAAGCTATATTTGAAGTCAGAAACGGAATGATAATTATTTTCAGAAAAACCTCTGCCTTATGATTTTCTGCCTTTCATTTTAGTTTAATTATAGTTTTATTAATATATTTAATTGCCTTATTTTTTATTAATTAACATGTTAATTTATTTTCCGTTTTCGTATTTTCGTTTTAAGAAATTAATACTTTTATTAAGCAAGGGTGCATTAAATGGATGAAAAATAAAAGTAAATCTACCTTTTGGAATAATTAAGATTTTTTTATGTAGTTCAAATAAGTCTTCTCAAAAATACCGTAAAAACAGTGAAATATTATTACAATGTAAAATAGCTATTTTCTATGTGAATATATAGTAAACTATAATTTATATCCTGTGATCAAAGCTGAATTTTCAGCAGTCTTCAGTGTCACATGATCCTTCAGAAATCATTCTTATATGATGATTTGCTGCTCAATTATTTAAAAAAAAAAATACTGTAAAATTACAACACCGATGTGTACCATAAATATCAAAGTATCTTAGACTTCATCAGTTTTACTACATTTCTACACTGAAAAGTAAAAATAAATATGTAAATATTGTTCGAATGCATATTGTATCTCACAAACTGAGAAGGACTGTGATATTTTTAGAGCATAAATATTTAGGCATATTTCTGTGTGCATATGGTCTTGTTTGCTCCGTATGCCCACGTTTGCTCAGTGCTTTTTCTGTGAGTGTTTGATGTGGACTGATGGCTTCAGGAGTTTATGAATGAATATTTAAAGGGCCTTGGCAAGCTTGAACTGCGAACAAAATGGCCTCTCTGTTCTGTCCACAAGACAGACTGTCATTTAATGTATGAGCCTGTCTTAAAGTCATCAGAGGAGCAGATACTGACTGTTTTTCAATTCGATGAGAAAGAAAAGTGTAGACCGTCTGAACTTTAAATTTAAATAGCGGTGATGGATTGAAGTGTGTGTGTGTGTGTGTGTGTGTGTGTGTGTGTGTGTGTGTGTGTGTGTGTGTAAAAAGAGAAAACTGCTCTCAATACCTGAGACATTAATGGAATGAGAAGAATCTTTTATTCTAAGGTGAAGTGGATTTCACTGTGAATCATTTCATTACACATTCAGTTACATAAACGACATCTGTGGAACGTGGTGCACATCAGAATCCTCTCACTCTCTCACTCCAAATCCTCTCAAAGATTAAAAAAGTGCACTTAATGTAGCATTCGTCTGCTTATTTGACAGATATTTGCTCTTGTTTTAAGCACAAACTCACTTACTTTTGATGATTTTCTTTCAGAAAACAAGACTTAATATCTTCAGCCATTTAGCTTCTCAAGTAAATGCATCGTAATTTAAGACTTTTTAGATTTTTTTAACTGAAAAGCAAGACAAAAAATACTAGGCAAGAAAAACTTTGTTTGCAGATTGTGAGACGAGGACAACATTGGATTTTGCCAAAGTTTGGCTTGTTATTAGTATCAAATATTTGAAAAAGTTTTGTTAGAAGCACTTAGTAGCAAATTAACCAGATATCCATGAATGCTGTCAATCTACCAGTCTAAACGAAACGGCAATTTCTGGTTCCCCAAAGAACCATTTTCTCAGTGTGAAGAACGTTTTGATAATCTGAAGAACCTTGTGTGCAATGAAAAGCTTCTGTGTGTGTTAAAGGTTCTTCATGGAACCATTAATGCGAATAAAGACGCTTCATTTGAAGAGTGCGGCGGTTCTTGGCCAGAATAAGCTGCGATGAACCGACCTTATAAGGGTTTAGTCTGGGTACGCAGAAATAACTTCCTGTTCCTGCTCTGTAACTTCTTGTTCAGTCTGCTTGTTCAGATTCTTATGTTCACATCAGATTTTGCAGAAAGGACCAATCGAGGAGACGTATTGCTCCTGCCTCCAGCAGTGTGAATAGAGCAATATTGGATGCAGCATTCAAAAACAAAAGGTGGAGAGACACTTTATTAGTTCTGAAATGAGAAATGTCCCTTTGTGAGACCCAGTTCATCCTTGTTTATGAAACATCCCCTCTGTCTCTCACCTTTATTCTGTGGGAACAATGAAAGTGATCGTGCTTTTATCCGAATATCATTTGAAAGAGGGGGAAAAGTACCACTCCTGTTTAAACATTTATTTTTGCACTAATCGCACTATTAAACGACAATATACTGTGTTATTGTTCACATCAGACTCGTCTGGAGGGAATGCCCTTCTCAGGAACTGGGCCTCAGGTAATTTTACGAGAAATAGCTTTCGGATTCATTTGAGTCTGGGAATGTGAGGCTTCATAATTGTTCCAGCATTGTGACATTTCATGGAAAGGGGAGGTTTCAGTCGGAATTTTTTGTTAATCCACCAGGAATGTAATCAATTAAAAATTAATTTTCTTTTCCCCCCTATAATATTTATCTCAACATAGCTATTTTCCCAACTAGACAATCTTTTTTTCCTAACAAAATAGCCGAGTAACCGAGGCCTGAGGCGTGAGAGAAAAAGAGAGGAAATAAGCTCTCACATGTTTCCTATCATTATATGTCTGCACTGTATCTTTAAATCAAAAGTAGAGCCATAACAGCTAATATATGACTTCATATACTGTATATAAAATAAGAAATACCCTTTTTAAAAATACAAGTGGCCTCTTACTATCCTTAAAAGTATAGTCAAAAAAGCATATAAAATATTTTTTTAATAATTCCAAACCAACAGAGTCTATTTTGGCCAAATCATATTGAATTTTCCAGCGCCACATTACATTGGGCTCAATATGTTTTCATCATCTGCCACAGTGTAATGAATCTGGCCATGCAGTTCCTCTGGGAAATGTTTTGCAGGTACAGTATGTGCTTTGGGAGCATGTTGTTTCATTTTACACACTAGGTATTTAAAATCTATGATGTGCTACTGATGAAAAAATGTGACTGAAATATGTGCAAAATCCTCCAGGCTTAAAGAGAAGGTCGTTTTATGTCCTTTTACAAAGTCTTGTTTTTTAAGCTCTACTAGAATCTGTTTTCCTGCTTGAATGTTGATTATTCTCCTCATATTCTCCATTGTTGCAGCTCCTCTCTTCCCAGTCTGTCAGTAACGCTCTGTCTCTATGAAGCCCCTCCTTCTGAAAAGCACAATGTGCTCTGATTGGTCGGCTGGAGCAGTGTGTTGTGATTGGTGTTTGGGAAATGCCCCGCCCCTTACCATAACCGACAGTTTCAACACACTACTAACTAACTCAAGCAGGCCCCGCCCCTTTATTCTGCGCATTAATTATTCAAATGAGGAATATTGTGAAGAAAACTCAAGATGGAGGCGTTTCAGGGAGTTGAAAGAAAGATGAACATGAAAAAAAAGCATAATAGGTCCTCTTTAAAGAGTATATTGTGGCTGCTGTTTATAGCAGCAAAAAGGCAATTGTGTAAGCAATCATCTCTGAGAAAAAGTCCCTTCACAATTATATCCTGAAGTCGAGCATGTTAAGATGTTTTAATCAGAAACCACATTTGGTCAGTCGTCCAATCAGAGATGACAGCGTGATATTAATAACATTTCTAAAGAGTCGATAAATAAAGCAAAAGAATGAAGCAGCAGTTCATCTTCCGGTCATGGATTGTAAATGTCATTTAAAATGAGAGCTGAAAATATGAACGTCAGAAAAATGGTGGAATCAACTCATGGTTAAGCAAAAGGGAATAACCTACAGTATATAAATGACCACCGCAATAACCATCTTAACTAGTCATATTAAAGGAACATTCTGGGTTTGTTTCAAGCAGAGTTGACAGAATTTTTGGTGCAATGTTAATTACAAGAAAAAATTATTTCACTTTCAATTGCTTTTAGTTATTTTAGCTGTACAAAAACATCTGTTCTGCTGCTTTATATTGCAAACGGGTATTTATCATATTATTTTTATTTATTATCATTAACACACTGGTTTGTAACATACATAGTTTTACCATTTATTGCTGTGTTATTCTTCTAGTTATTTAATAATCGTAAGTCTCACTCATTCATGGCTAATAACATACTTCCACATTGCAAAATAACCGTAAAATGACTAAGAATGACAAGAACAACTACAATGTGTGTGTATTTTATATATATATATATATATATATATATATATATATAGAAAAAATATATATTTAAAAGAAAATTTCTGTTTTCTATTTATTTATTTTTTTGTAAAAGCATATATATATATATATATATGCTTTTACAAAAAATAAATAAATAGAAAAGAAATTTTCTTTTAATTTTTTTTTTTCTTGTTATATTGTTTATAATGAATATTAGAAGTCGACCTGATAGTGGATTTTACAGATAAAGATATCTAGTTGGAACCGCACTAGCCAATAACCGATTAACCAACCGATAGTTTTTAAAATGGATACTGAATGAAAACAAATACATTTTTTATTTAATTTTTATATTTGCTCTCGTACTATATAATGACAGCGGATGCTTCTCAGTCATTCCAGCAACGGATGCAACCCAGAAAAACTAGCAGTATGGATTTTGGATTGATTGTTTTTTCCGATTAATCGGCACCGATAACCGATTGCTGGAACAATGGGACAATGGAACATTGGAACTTTGGTCCAGTACTTTGTCTAGAATGATGGCCTTAAGCTTTAAACGCATACCTTGTTTCTTTATCGACCCGGGACATCATTCGCTATAGGTCAACCGATTGATCGTTTTGCTGATTAATCAGCACCAATAACCACTTGCTGGAACAATAGGCCTTTTTCACAAGAATCGGAAATCACGTGACGCAGGGTAAAGTTAGTTCCGCTATTCGTCTGCGGCTATTAGATTGATATGCTCTTTTCTCAAATATCGCTTCTTACCTTTTCTGTTTTGTCTGTTTTCCAAGTCGCTTTTGTATAATCTACAAAGAAATTATTTTCTACTGGTTTGTAGCTTGTACGGCCGCTAAGACGTTGCTCGAATTTACCGGCAGGTGGATTTATATCACCAGCTGTCATACAGTAAAGGCTACGCAGCTTATTCATCAATTTCCCCGATCGTATTACGTGCGACGAACATTATTTATATAGCTTATTAATTTTAAAAAATAACTCCCAATATATACTTTAATGGGGGATATAAAACCGAGATACATAATATTGTCGTGAGTTTAATATGTTTTAAAAATATATAGCATGTAATCTCATATGGCATCATCCCACATTCAAGCATATGTTATAACTAATCCTGATCGATTAAAATTATTAAACTAAGACATAACTAATTTCCAACACCACACTGTACAACTATCAGTCTTTGCATTAATGTTGCAACAGCACAATAATACTTCGCATAATACACACTTGATGATGACGACAGGAAAATGAGTGAGAGACTGAAGTGTTTATATCCAGAAATATCAGGGTGCGAGCGGTCCTGTTTCATGAATCAGAGGATCAGGCTTGCTTGAGGGAGCTTCCAGCTGATCATTTCCCCAGCACGTCGCTAAAAGCACTCTATACATCCCAATGTGCATACTATCCACCCTAAATAGCACTGAATATTACACATAGACTACTATTTAGGATGGATAGTATGCACTTTGAGACGCAGGCACTGTCTTTACAGCACATGGAGCACGATATGCACAGCCGCGCCAAACAGGCACGAAGAATATAACCAGTTTAACCGCCATCACTTCAAATTATTTATTAAATTTAGCTCTTAATGAGAGCTCTGTAGTCTCACCAATAATTCACCAAGAACGTTCAAACATTTTCATGACATTTAATTCGTAAAACGACTTTGATTCCCGAGCTGGTCCTGATCGAGGCTATCTATCAGTGTAACCGGAAAAACTTTTACACTGCGTGGATCGTTCCGGAAGCCAAAAACCCGGAAGTGTGAAATTGGCCTATGGGACAATGGAACATTGGAACTTTGGTCCAGTACTTTGTCTAGAATGATGGCCTTAAGCTTTAAATGCATACCTAGTTTCTTTATCGACCCGGGACATCATTCGCTATAGGTCAACCGATTGATCGTTTTGCTGATTAATCGGCACCAATAACCAATTGCTGGAACAATGGGACAATGGAACATTGGAACTTTGGTCCAGTACTGTGTCTAGAATGGTGACCTTAAGCCTTAAATGCATACTTCATTTGACACCGATAACCGATTATTCCAGCAAAACCGATCAATCAGTCAACCTCTAATAAATATATTGAGGAATACTAAGAAGGGTGATGTCTAAGTTTAAAAAATTAATTGGGGGGAGGGTAGTGAATGACATCCCGGGTCGATGAAGACACGAGGTATGCATTTAAGGGTTAAGTTCACCATTCCAGACAAAGTACTGGACCAACAGATCACAGATGACACTTCTTCATTGCAATACACACAGTCCTGTCCCATCTGAAAAACAAACAAATATGCAGGGATTTTTAATACCATTATTTGAGAGAAAGATAACGGCCGCTGTGCTAGGTTACCGCCATGCCCTTATCAGCATCAACATGAAAAAGATCAGTATCTTCAAAATGATTTGCATTCATCTCACAGAGAACCCCTTGTGTGATTTTAAAAAGCGCATCAGCTCCTATACTCAAGATGATTGAAGGGGACTATGACATTTCCTCAGAACCTTATTAATTTGAGCAGACTCTCTACTGGAGACACACCGACAGGTTGCATCACAGCGTGGTGTGGAGACTGACCGTAGAGCCCTACAGCGGCTGCTGAAAACTAACTAGTTACTAGCTGAGATTGCTGTCTCATCTGATTAGGATGTGCATGATAGAAGCATCATCAAAGACCACCCGCACAACCCGACCCTTTAACATCTGGAGATGGTGTTCAAAACTACTGCATCCCCTACATCTCTCAGCAGTGCCTTCATTCATTCAAAACATGCAAGGTCACGGAAACGTATTTCAAAAGCAGCCAAACCCTTAACCAAACCTGTCATTTGACTGAATTACGACATAGAATCACACAAAAATGTGATTTTATTTCAAAGCACTGAAATATATTTCAATATACTTGACAAAAAAAGTAAAATAACTAGTAAAAATAACTAGTAAAAAAAAGTAAAAATAACTGTGAAAATTAGATGACTTCCATATAAAAAAAATAATTGAAAACTGTAATTATTTTGCAATACTTTTATATTGGTGACATTAGTTCTTTACCCACAATTTTAAATTGTGAACTGTTTAATTGAAACAGATCCTTTAGCAGTATTTTTATTGAAAATATTAATAATATTGTTTATTATTGTTATTATATAATATAAAAATAATTATTAGGATTTTAATATATATATATATATATATATATATATATATATATATATATATATATATATATATATATATATATATATATAATATTTTATTATTTTATTTAAATTTATTTAAATTATTTTTATTTTTAATTAAAATAATTTATTTTTAATTTTAATATTATATTAATATTAAATTTATATTATAATTAATATTATATATAAAATCATATGTAATATATCATTTTTTAAATAATATAATTTATTTTTAATTTTACTATTTATAATTATATAATATATAATATGCAGAATTATTTAAAATATTATATCCATTTTAGATGCCATTTCTCAGGTGTCCTCTTGAATAGCGATTTCTTAACTGTGAGGGTTTTATATAATGTGGTTCAGTGCTCAGAAATAAAAATGTCTGAGACACCCTTTTGTCTCTTTTCTGGTATAATCTCACTGTTATTTGCACTACTTAGCAAAGCAGATAGCCAGTATTTCATTATTGTATTTTCATGCATATAACAACAAACTTGAACTTTCTGGAGGAGGTTTAAAACAGCATAATTGTAGGTCTAAAATGTGGACTCTAACCACCAAACTGGACGGCTCTCTGGTTCTTGAAAAGCAACATATAGTGGCCAAACAAAGAAAACGGTACAGCAGACGCAGCTATTTTAGAGACGGCTCAGACAAGACATGGCGTCATCCACAGACTTACTATAATAAATCTCAAATACACTGGATAAAATGATGGCCAGTGAACTCCTGATGGAAGCTCCAGCTCTGAAGCCAAACAGCATTTAAAACATCTCAGGCATTTTAAATATCATTTAACATTTTTGTGCTGATGCTTTATAAACCCGCTTAGACCTTTCGGAAGATGAGCAACCGGGTGGCCTGTGTAATAATTTATCTGAAACAGATTCCTGTTGCTCTGTGTGTGATTTGGATGAAGTCGCTGGTGAGTTGGCAGCAAGTTAATTGGCCTGTTATACTCACCTGCTGCTAGTTAATCAGCGGCGCTGCGTTAAAGAGAACCGCCGCACCGCAGGACACGCCGAACACTGGAATAAACAAGTTGTTTGGAGGTAAACATGCTTAATTTGGGGAAACAGAAATATCTTTGGAATGTCGGCCAGATAGTTTCTTTCATTCTTGAATGTATTTTTGGCATTTTAGTTACTTTAGCACAGCATTGCTGACCACTGAACATCTCGGTTCTCATTAGGAGGCCTTATTCAGCATCCTACTTTTAGATAATGAGCACAAATGAACAGACTATTTGCTTGATAAATTGATCCAAACATGTTTGTACACTTTGACTCATAACTATCAGTTACATTAACTGTTTATATATATATATATATATATATATATATATATATATATATATATATATATATATATATATATAATGTATGTATATGTATAATATTCAGGGTCACATCATTGTCTGCCAAGGCTTTTATATAATACATGTACAGTACAGTCCAAAAGTTTGGAACCACTAAGATTTTTAATGTTTTTAAAAGAAGTTTCATCTGCTCACCAAGGCTACATTTATTTAATTAAAAATACAGTAAAAAACAGTAATATTGTGAAATATTATTACAATTTAAAATAACTGTGTACTATTTAAATATATTTGACAAAGTAATTTATTCCTGTGATGCAAAGCTGAATTTTCAGCATCATTACTCCAGTCTTCAGTGTCACATGATCCTTCAGAAATCATTCTAATATGCTGATTTGCTGCTAAATAAACATTTATGATTATTTTCAATGTTGAAAAAAGTTGTGTACTTTTTTTTTCAGGATTCCTTGATGAATAGAAAGTTCAAAAGAACAGCATTTATCTGAAATACAAAGCTTCTGTAGCATTATACACTACCGTTCAAAAGTTTGGGGTCAGTAAGAATTTTTATTTTTATTTTTTTGAAAAGAAATTAAAGAAATGAATACTTTTATTCAGCAAGGATGCATTAAATCAATCAAAAGTGGCAGTAAAGACATTTATAATGTTACAAAAGATTAGATTTCAGATAAACACTGTTCTTTTGAACTTTCTATTCATCAAATAATCCTGAAAAAAAATATTGTACACAAATATTTTGTACAATTGTACACATTAAATGTTTCTTGAGCAGCAGATCAGCATATTAGAATGATTTCTGAAGGATCATGTGACACTGAAGACTGGAGTAACGATGCTGAAAATTCAGCTTTGCATCACAGGAATAAATTACTTTGTGAAATATATTCAAATAGAAAACAGTTATTTTAAATTGCAATAATATTTCACAATATTACTGTTTTTACTGTATTTTTAATTAAATAAATGTAGCCTTGGTGAGCAGACGAAACTTCTTTTAAAAACATTAAAAATCTTAGTGGTTCCAAACTTTTGGACTGTACTGTATATTATATTCATTGTCATTATTTAAAGCTGTGATAATAAAATGACAATGCATATATGGAGGCGTGTAATTAAAACACATCAAGTGCTCAGTACAGTGTATAAATAAATTGTGTTGGCAAAGTGAGACCTTACTTTCCAATAAAGCTGCCAGAGTCAGAACATTTCCTTTGCACAGTTTGATACAGAAAACAGGAAATCATTGCATACCTTGGTCCATTAGTTGCCCTCAGAGAAGCCAGTGAGGTCCATAAAAGCCACACACACACACACACATACACACACACACACGGTGTCCAGGGAACATGAGGGAGGTGTGATTTCGCTAAGACAGCCAGTGAAATGCAGCAATGTGAGAAAACACCTCTTCAAGCAAACAGAGGTGCACAAGGAGGCCGCTTGTTCTGGCCCACACACCTCCGTCTGCTTCAGAACACAGAGAAAGAGAAGAGCAAAGTGTTCTCAGAGACTGTAGGAAGCGTTCGGACAGGAAATCTCTTCTAACTTCTTCAATTCACACATTGACTAAAACTAGTCTTGAAGGGTTAGTTCACCCAAAAATGTAATTTCTGTCATTTATTACTCACCCTCATGTCGTTCCACACCCGTAAGACCTTCGTTCATCTTCAGAACACAAATTAAGATATTTTTGATGAAATCCGATAGGTATATGACCCAATATAATCAACACTTTCAAGGTCCAGAAAGGTACTAAAGACATCATTAAAACAGTCATGTGACTGCAGTGCTTCAACCTTAATGTTATGAAGAGACGAGAATACTTTTTGTGCTCAAAAACAAAACAAAAATAATGACTTTATTCAACAATCTCTTCTGTGTCATTCTCATACGTTGTTTACGTCCAGCACTTCTACGTCAGAACGCCGACTCATTATTGGCCGGCTCCTGCATCACGTGATCAGCTTTGGCCAATACTGAGCCGGCATTTGGATGTAAACACGGAAGCTTCACTGTGTTACTGCATCACCTGCGTAAGGATAATGATTTTGTTTTTGCGCACAAAAAGTATTCTCGTCTCTTCATAACATTAAGGTTGAAGCACTGCAGTCACATGACTGTTTTAACGATGACTTTAGTTCCTTTCTGGACCTTGAAAGTGTTGATTATATTGGACGAGTCATAAACCTCTCGGATTTCATCAAAAATATCTTAATTTGTGTTCTGAAGATGAACGAAGGTCTTACAGGTGTGGAACGACATGAGGGAGAGTAATTAATGACTGAATTATCATTTTCAGGTGAACTAACCCTTTTAAGTATGTACTGTGTGTACTGAAAGCTCATCAAGACAAATCCAGAAACGGGAATTATGCATTCAAGGTTAAAAAACACTTTAATTTTCTCATAATACACGTTGCACATCAACTCATTTCTCAGAGTCTCAAAGATTCAGTCTCTCTAAACCCCTCCTTTCCGAGAGCCTGCTCTGCTCTGATTGGACAGCCAGCCCAGTCTGTTGTGATTGGTCGACTGTTTACAGCACGTGTCGGAAACGAAACGCCCATTCCCATATGTGAATTTCAGCTCTGGAGGCTTTTCGTATCAGCGCTTAATACATAGTGATATGAACGTTGGCGTTGATTTTTCCATATCAATTTCAGCACGGGAATGATCCTTCTGAAGTTGATTTGCAGAGCTGAAAACAGCGTCTTCTCAACGTGAACACAAACTCGTCCAGTGTTTGAGGGCGGGGCAAAGGAGATGCTGTTTAGCCAATGAAGACCACAGGCTGGCATTATGCAAATTAGTTACAAACCTACACCTACATCATGACATGTTACTGACTCATCAAAATATCTTAAAGGTGCCATCGAATTGAAAATTGAATTTACCTTGGCATAGTTGAATAACAAGAGTTCAGTACATGGAAATGACATACAGTGACAACATACTGTTGTTTCCTCCTTCTTATATAAATCTCATTTGTTTAAAAGACCTCCGAAGAACAGGTGAATCTCAACATAACACCGACTGTTACGTAACAGTCCAGATCATTAATATGTACGTCCCCAATATTTGCATATGCCAGCTCATGTTCAAGGCATTACACAAGGGCAGCCAGTATTAACGTCTGGATCTGTGCACAGCTGAATCATCAGACTAGGTAAGCAAGCAAGAACAATAGCGAAAAATAGCAGATGGAGCAATAATAACTGACATGATCCATGATATCATGATATTTTTAGTGATATTTGTAAATTGTTTCGTTAGCATGTTGCTAATGTACTGTTAAATGTGGTTAAAGTTACCATCGTTTCTTACTGTATTCACAGAGACAAGAGCCGTCGCTATTTTCATTTTTAAACACTTGCAGTCTGTATAATGCATAAACACAACTTCATTCTTTATAAATCTCTCCAACAGTGTAGCATTAGCCGTTAGCCACGGAGCACAGCCTCAAATTCATTCAGAATCAAATGTAAACATCCAAATAAATAGCATACTTACGCAATTAGACATGCTGCATGACGAACACTTTGTAAAGATCCATTTTGAGGGTTATATTAGCTGTGTGAACTGTGTTAATGCAATGATAGAGTCAAGAGCTCGGGAGGGGGCGGAGAGCACGAGCAATTAAAGGGGGCGCAGCCTGAATCGGCACATTTCTAATTATGCCTCAAAATAGGCAGTTAAAAAAAATTATTAAAAAAAATCTATGGGGTATTTTGAGCTGAAACTTCACAAACACATTCAGGGGACACCTTAGACTTATATTACATCTTGTAAAAAAACGTTCGATGGCACCTTTAAGCAATTAAGGCAAGATTTAAAAAACAAAATGAAAAGACTCATTTGGTTATACTTAAAAATAAGCCAGCAACTGAACTTTTTAATGTTGAATTAGAGGGGAAGTACATTTAATTCCTGTGGAAGCTCTATTTTGGCTGTTTACAGCGACTTAGGCTTGTTATTTCTGCAGTTAAGATCTGACGTCTTGTTGATATGTTGCTCTAACACACGGGACCTGCTCCAGCAAGTCAAACAATGCTGGCGAGTAATTCCCCCTTTGCCTTCAATAACACAAATCTCCACGTCTGATATTTGTACTTGACAAGAAGTCTCTTTGCCCTTAGCTGGGTTGTCAAGGAGACAGGCATATTTTCAGTTTAACATGTCTGCGACTCCATTTAAGCAGTCGTTCACCCATTATAATGGGCTCATTTCTCCTGTCTGGTATTCCCCTACTTTTATCAGAAGCCCAGTAAAGCCAGACTGTACGCAAAGAGACTGCCGGTGGTTTAAGTGCCAGACAAATTCATGCCTAATATCCCTCCACCTCAAAATCCCTGTCGTACCTCCTCCAGACGGTCTTTGTTTTTCATCTAAGTACCCTGAGCTCTGAGGTGCTGTAATTGCCTTTCCCTAAAGTTTGATAACGTACATGTGGGTGGATGCTGGGTAAAGAAGCTTATAGCAGATCAAGATGGTGGCGTTTGGAGATGCAGATATGCTGGTTGCCACTAGTACAAGTTGGTCTGTTTGTCTTGGCTTGGTTCAGATAGTCTGGATAAGGTCGTACACAAATGCAGTGGTACATTACACACTCCCTACAAGCCAAACCAACCCTTTCCTGCCAAAAAAAGCCTCAAGCTTTTGTTTGAGAAATGTTCAAATGTTCTTATACAAGCGGTTGTAAATTTTGCATTTGTCATTATGCTAAATGAATAGCATGTTCTCAAAAACAATGCGCCGCCTGTCTTGGAAGTGAAGAATGTGTAAACACGTCCATGAAAAGTGTACAGCAACTGTCACTGTAGTTTGTATGCTTGTTTGATGCATCTGTCAAAGCTGTTTGTAATTCAGAATATGATCCTAAGATGTCTTTCCAACATGTACAAAGAGTTTTCGGTTCTTTATGACTCTTCTGGGTCTCTGAAAGGGCAACCCGTTTCTTTTATTTAGCATCTGCCAATCGTCTTTTGGAATGAGAGGTTTTCCACATCTAAAAGATGACAGTGGTTTAATTGAAATCAAAAACAGTAATCAGACTTTATTAAATGTGACTTGTTTTTTTTTTTCATTGAACACTCACTGAGAAAGAAATTAACTGCATACAACAATTTTGGTAATTAAAGTATTAATATAAATGGGTCTCTCTGTGTCAAATCAACCACAAACTTCCACAGCTCAAACATTTTGTTTTTGTTAAGATTTTTTCTGAAGAAAGACAAACATAAATAGTGATGAAAACCAAAATATTAAATGTCTTGGATGAACAAATATTGAGTAATCCACTATTTTGTACCACATTTGGTTTTTGACCATTTGAAATATGTGCAAATTTATTCTTGCAACCATATTGGGATCCCAATATCTCTGGAATTAAACAATATAGGGTGTTCAAAATGGAAATATCAAAAGAAAACTTTGTCGAGAACCAAAATCTAAAAGGATATTAAGATATTTTTAATACTTCTTGAGTTACAGGTATGCAAACTTTTGGAAAGAAACCATGAAAACTGCTTTTTTCCCATTTTTGAAATATTAACATTGGCATATAAAGCAACAAAGATTGCTAAAGTCAACATATTTTACATATATCTCTGTGTAAAAATAAAATAATGATGTTGCCGTCTTTCTAAAGACATTATTACCCCCTGTAATTTGGCTCCAAATGTCAAGTGAAATTGTCATTTGGACCCTCCTCTACAAAACGGTGGATTACTCTGTAAATACTGTATACATCCATTGCATTTAATATTTTAGCTTTTTTCTTTATTCATGTATGTCTTTCACTAGAGAAAATAAATATCAAAATCAAATATTTTAGCTGAGGACCTCTGGTTGAGTTGACACTGAATTACTTCAGCGTAATTTTGACCATCTTTGACTAGATGACAAAAAGGTCTGGACATGCTGCAGCTTATTCTGCCAAACAACCGGCCACTTGAAAGTAGCAAAGTTAGACAAACATTAAATAATAAAAGGAGAGAATTCACACTTTAACAAGAAATATTTTTCCTGTTAGCATGCATCTGAAAATCTTTCATTGTTTCACACTCAAAACTGTTAATATAGCATGCCATAGAGAGACGTTTTCAGTGGCCTTGGTTCAGTAAGCGCTCTTCGCATTCATTTTCATCTCTTTCAAAATTTTCTATGAGTTCCAAGAGCTCAGAGTTGAATCATAACAATAAACATAAAACTTTGAAGCAAAAAGTATATCAAACTTAGGCAAAGGACAAAATTGCACTTTGTCCTTTTCCTAAGTTAGATATATCACATGATTCACATGAAGCTTTGCAAATGATGTCATCAAATCAGAAAGACGATGCATGGAAATTTTTTTTTATATAATTTATTCCCAGTGATCAATGCTAAATTTCTTCACATGATCCTTCAGAAAACATTCTCATATGCTGATTTGGAAAACATTTATTATTATTATTAATGTTCAAAATGGTTGTGCTGCTTTATATTTTCCTGGAAACTGTGATATTTTGGTCAATTTAATGCTTCCTTGCTGAAATGCATTAATTCCTCAGTCTAATATAAATATTAGACTTGCATCTAGAGTTGCTGAGTACTGTCCCTTTAAGAAACATCCTCATTTTTTACACACACACAGACCGGATACAAGCACCAACAATGTGACAGGCCTCATTATCAGATAGCACACAGATGACATTTTAACATTGTGACACTCATTAACTGGCCGTTCTTGTCGAGTTCTCACACAGGGCAAAAGACAGCGTGTCCCCATAGGGACAACAAGACATCCACCGTCCACGTTACACAACCTTCTCTGTCTCACACACACACACCTTCTCTCACTGTCGCCCACAGAAACTCTTGATAGTCAGATCAATTAATTAATCAAGCTGTCAGGGCTTTTTAATTGCTTCATTGCGGCGCTCGAATCACAAATATGACTGACGTTAAGCTGCATCAAGCCTTGCAGCATGAAATTTCACTTCCATCATCTTATTTGACATGTTTTACTTGTATAATTATATATTTATTGAATTAAATGCATAATGTATAACCTCATAGCTATATGGAATCTGCAGACTTTTCTCATTTTCTGTGTTGATTTCTGTGGAATGCATCAGAATTAGATTTAAACGTGAGATAAACAGAGCTGAGAGCATTATATTCTTATTTGAAAGCATTGTTATGCAGATTTCGTAATAGATTTAAAGAGGCAATATTGCTGATTGTGTTTTTGGGCTCTACTAGAACAGGTTTTCCTGCTTGAATATTGGTTATTTTCCTCATATTCTGAATTGTTGCAGCTCCTCTCTTCCCAGCCTCTCTTTCCATCTCCGTATGTTTATTTTTTATCATGTGTGAGCACATGTGAGCTTCATTACATAAAACCCCAAAGCACATTATTTTAAAGTTCGTATCCATTCAGTCTATATTATATATGCCAGCCAATTTAAAGATGAGCAGTTGAGACACTCTCATAACAAATATTTGATGCCAGTCCTTCAACAGGCAGATTTTTGACATTTACTACATCGGATAACATCTTGCATTTTTAATTTGCCTTTTAAATGAGATGGTGGAGGGCTGACTCAAAGTCACATTCACATGCTGCACAGTCTGTCATTGCTGTAGAAACACAAAGTTCACATGCTGTTTGCTAACTGGAGTCATTCTGGAGTAACGCACCTAATCAGCTGTTTCCTTTTTGCAATCTGAAGCCTAATTGAAGGCATGTGAAAAATCACCACGGGATTTGCTTTTCAAGCTTTAGAGACTCTTAGTCGAGTTGCTGTGATGTCTTCAGGGGTTTTATAAAACTTGCTTCTACCTCCAAAACTTTCATCCATTTCCATTTTTCGAATAATTTCCTAATTAAGTAGGGGCCAAGCACTGAAGGTGATAGTTGGCGTTCTTCTTCTTCTTCTTCCGTCTCCGCTCTGGAAGTCTATGGCAGCCATAGAACCTCATGCAGGAAAGTTTTAAAATTTGGCACACTGATAGAGGTCAGTCTCAAAATTAACCACACCAATTTTGGAGTCTCTAAATCAATGCCTCTAGCGCCACCACATGTCCAAAGTTTCACTCATGTTTATGCTAATAACTTTTGAACCATAAGAAATTGAACCATTAAAGATTCCTTGACTTGATACGATTCGATTGCACCCAAATTTTTCTGAACTCCTCTAGGCTGTTGCTTCTCTGATTTTCACAAAAAATGGACCAGATCATCTTCAGACCATGCCGACAAAAAGTTGTGGAATTCAAGTTGATTATTCAAACCGTTTTCTAAAAAACTTGCGAACAAATAGTGCGTAACGCTGTATATCCTCAATGCTTTATCATGTTCAAACCAAACTTGGTTCATGTCATCACAAGCATGACCTGAGGTTACATGCTGCGTTTTGGCGCAGCGCCGCCTACTGGTCCAGAGATATGAAAAATTGCTATTTTTGCTTATAACCAGTGTTCATTTCGTTGACGAATAATTTTCGGCGTAATTTTCATCAACGACATTTTTTCACGGACGAAAACGAGACGATGACTAAATAAAAATGCGTTTTGAATGACTAAAACCATGACGAAAATCCACTCTTATTTTCGTCAACGAATAAAAATGAGACGAAAATGATAGAGAGGGACGATTTGGGAAGATATCCAGTCAGGACTGCTGTCCTGTGTGGAAGATGCGCACATTTGAAGTGTAACGCGCTGATCTAACCGCGGGAAACGCTGCGCTGTTGCGCCCTCTACAGGCTCGTCCAGCAACACTTCAGACTGCTTCATGCACATTTATGCCAAGCGATTGCTTACAAGCTAATGTTTATGAATTATGACAATGTTTACTATACGATGTTTATATGGTAATGTGTTTTAGACGGATGTAAGAATGCATATTTTATCTCCCTCATTTGAACTTAAATGAGTAGACTGTAGACATTTCAGAATAAGAGTCACGGTGTGTGAGGGATGGTTTATAATTATTATTTTTTCCTGGTCTTTATTGTTATTTTGTTTACACAATAAACTGCATTTAATTTAATTTCTATTTAATTCATACTAAACTACTGTATCTTCTGTCACAGGAAGGAAAGACTAAGAACATTATTGGACACATTATTCAATATATTTTACAAGTAGAGTTATTAGAGTTATTAAGAGTTATTATAGTTAAACCTAAAACCATAAAAAAATCTTAACTGAACGTTAACTGAAATAAAAAATAAATAAATAAAAAAATGTAAACTTATTTTATTTCATCTAGATTCCAATCTTTGGCTTAACCTGATGTACTAAAGTAACTAAAATAGAAATTAAAAAAAACTACATAGATGTTTAAAAGCAAAAACTAAAAGACACAAAAAAATTCTAAAACTTTTAACTAAAATTACAATGAAAGCAGAAAAACTACAAATCAAATCTAATCAAATTATTTTTTAACAAAAAATATAATAGTACCTCAATGATAAGTGTGTCAGTCCCTGAAAAGCACTGAATTTAGCTCTCGTTTGTGTCTTTTTGCACTTGAACGGTCAAAAACTGGTTGTCTTTAGTGAACATAAACAGTTTGGAGAATATATCAGATGTGTATCAGTGTATTGGTATCAGTATCAGTGTATTAGATCTGTGTATTGTTAGAGAAATGATTACTTAATGCATTACAATTTAAATAAATTAGATTTTAGTCGACTAAATCTACTGTAGATTTAGTCGACTAAAACTAGACTAAAACTAAAACAATTTCCGATGACTAAAGTATGACTAAAACTAAATGCCATTTTAGTCAAAAGACTATGACTAAAACTAAATCAAAATTTGCTGTCAAAATTAACACTGCTTATAACATCTGAACGGTTTGTGCAAAAATTATGAAAAAAAAAGTCTTCAACAGGTTGACAAAAGAAAGCACAATAAAGAAAAGGCAGATTTAGATTCAGGGTGCAGATTCGAATGATATACAATTTTCCCATATTGCTATTTTGGGCATCGGCCATTTTTAATTTTGTAGTAAAATGCTGTATTTTTCAAGTGCATTGGTGTATCGTTACAAAACTCGGTATGTTTGTTTGGAACAATGCCCTGACAGTACAGAAAGTTTCAGGGCAGCGCCACCTTGTGTTCAAAAGTTATATATATATATATATATATATTTTTTTTTTACAAAAATGCTAATAAATTTTGAATAAATTAGCCTATTGTAATGAACAGGTCTTGATAGATTCCATGGGTCATGCCGAGAACATGGATACCAGTGTTGCCATGTTTGGCCAAACTTTCTGTCCACCATTTTGATTTTCTTTCAAAACCTACTTTTTCAAACTCCACCTGGACCATTTGTCTGATTTTGACCAAAATCGAATCGTATCATCTTCAAACTGTGCCGACAAAAAGTTATGTATTTTGTGTTGATAGATGAAATAATTTTTGTATACCACATCAATTTGGTCACAGTGCAAAACCATTAAAACTTTACTATGTGACTATGTTTATGATTTTTCAGTAATTTTGCATAAAATCATCTTAATATCATAGCTTTAATTGCAGTCAGTGTGATGCTCCCAGCCATGCTGGCATGACTTATTATGCCTTCTTTGTGCTTGGCCCCTTGCTTGCAGCTATATTTATAATAGTTATTTGTTATTTACATTCTCAAAGGACAATGACAGTTGATCATAAGTTGTGGGAACATTCCTTTTATAGTACAGAAATGCGCATTATATGGATCTCAAAACTAGAATCTGCCTCATGTAATATTGAATATGGGAGAAGCTCTTCTGGTGTATTTTTTTGTGGGGATCAAAAGTATCTTCCGAAGGTGAATTGCTTTTCACGCCAATTAACACAAGCAGTCTATATAGACACATCATCTTGGAAACATCATTATGTTCCCTACTTCCAAAGTTAGTCTGTGGTGTGAGAAGCAATGTTCATTAGCTTTCTATTTTCTCTCCTTTTATTGGAATACATTACCATGAGGGGCTGCTCCACTTAAAAGGTTTCCATTCATTTTGGCTTTGGGAAAGTAGCTATATTTTAAAGTAATCCAGTGTCATGAAAGTTGAGAATGTTGTTTGTTCTTGCTACCCAAAGTTGAGGGATGTTGTTTGGGGATTCGCTCATTCCTACATGGCTTTTAAGTGCAACGAAGTTTGACTCACTCTGACTAATTAAGGTACCAAAGTAAATTAAACCCTATGAAGATGCAGCAGAGACTGAACTACCTTGGAATATTACAGTATCAATAATACCAGTAGCACACTATGGAGGCCACTGCATGATTAGTGACTTGTATTACTATTAAAAAGCTTCTTCTATTTTCCATGTAGCAAGTGAAACCATTACTTTAAACACCACAAATGCAATATCTCTAAGGACCACAATGGACAAGAAGCTTATCTGCATCTTTAACATTATTTTGACCTAACCAAGCATTGCAATGCCACAAAACTCAAGGACTGGCCTTTTGTTAATACTTAAAGTCTTTTGTCCATAAGGATTCCCTTTAACTGTACTGAAGGCCAACACAGACCAAACTCAGCTTTCAGAGGCATATTTCACAAGGCCAATGCTTTTCCAAAACATTTTAGATGGAATTGTTTGCATTTTTGCAACTGTTTGAAAGAATTTTCATCCGAGTATCAGACCCGACCTCAAGTCGTGGCCGACTTCAAAACAACAAATCCACTCAGAAGCTCGCAATGAATTCACAGTTTGCTGAAGAAGCCAATGGAAACCACACTGCATCATTCAATTGTCAATTATATTCTTTTTCTATTCCAAGGGCCATTCTGCTAGATAATTTCTTCTAACAAAAGATGGATGAGATGTGCTAGATCAGTCAGATAAGTGAGCAAATCCCCCCTGAACAAGACTAATGTCCCGTAAGAAGCAAGCGTTTGAGGAGACAAAGCACCAGACGTAATGGGTCAAAAACTAGCAACAAACAAATCAATTCCCCCTCAGACTTTGGACCGAAGATCCAGACTGGATTCTGCTAAAGCACTGACTCGTGGCCCTGTCTTTCTCAAGCTGAAAATGATTAATCATTTTATTTATGTTTATTTTCATTGCTTGTAAGTTTTTCACTTGCTGCATATAGAAAGATCTTACAGCAGACCAAGATGGAACATGCAGTTGTTTTGCATTTTCTGCACTGATTTGGGGAAATATTAGAGTTAAAAGTAATAAAAATGGAGATGAGAGTAGCAGCGTAAACATAATTAAATTTGGCAATATTTAAGGGGCAGAAGATGTTTAGATCTTTGACACTGTCAGGTGTTCAAATACTTTAACAAGGAAATATGTGTAATTATTTCTGGCTATCGGAAGAGTTTTGAAACAGTGGAGATACAACTTCACATGAGGGAGAAAGAAAAACCACAACGACATTGATATAATGCCAGGAGGCGAAAACAGAGGAACAATATTCCTGTATACTCCATTCTGTTATATTGTTCATGCAATACAAATTACTCTATGATTCACAAAGAAGTAATTTCAGCAGAGTTACTGAGCTCATTTCGCCCACAGCAGTAAAGTAGTTCAATATCACATGCTATGCTCAAAGTCCCTTTAAGACAAGTCATTTCACTCTGTGGCCATCTTTGAAACGCTTCTCAGGCATGCAAGTGCAGCTCCTGTCTCTTTGAATGGGGAAACATCAAATTCTCCAAAGCTGTTCGTCAAGCTTTCGATTAAATTTCATATTTGATATCACCAATGGAATCTGACAACAACGGTCTCATAAATTTTGTTTCTAAATGCTCGAATCATGACAAAAAAAAAAATGCATTTTTCAGGCTGGATCAAGATAATGCGCATGCGCAGTCCTAAGTGCGCGTCTCTATAGGAAGCACGTGTCTGACTGTTTCTATAGGAACCGGAGCTTCTAACGCCCGCTGCAGTGACGCGATGACTTTACCAATCAACGATTGGCTCTTATTTAGAAGGCGGGACTTATTCTGCCATATTGTGCATTGCACTTTCTCCCATTCATAATAATACAAATACACCGTCTTTCTATATATAAAGTTTTTGCTATGCTTCAATTCACACATTTTATATATAGAAAACTATAATATGCATCAGTTAAACCAATGCATTTGTAAAGTCATACATTTAAAGAGCTTTTGCACACTGTTAGTGATTTGAATGTCCTTGTTGGGAAATATATTTACATGAAATACAGATTTATTCACATGCAGGTAAAACTTCTTTATTGCTGACAGCCGGTAGTGTGATTTCAGGCTTGGATTGTAGGTAAATATCAACTTCATCATTGTTTTCATTGGCTGGCGGGCAAAACATCCATAGAACTGCATTACAGGCCGGTCAATTTTCCATCTTAAAACACAAAATATGTGAACAAAATGCACGTTTTGGGCACTAGTGATCCATATCAAAACCAGCGGGACATTCTATGTGAAAAAACTTCAAGGATTAGTTCACTTTAAAATGAAAATATCCCCAAGCTCTATTCACCCTAAAGCCATCCTAGGTGTATATGACTTTCTTCTTTCTGATGAACACAATCAGAGTTATATTAATAAATATCCTGATGCATCCAAGCTTTATACTGGCAGTAAATGGGACCAATGAGTATGAAGCTCAAAAAGTGCATCCATTCATCATAAACATGGCTCCGGGGGGTTAATAAAGGCCTTCTGAAGCGAAGCGATGCGTTTGTGTAGGAAAAATATACATATTTAACAAGTTATAAAGTAAAATATCTGGCTTCCGCCAGACTGCCTTCCATATTCGACTTATTTTTTTCATTAGTTGAATACGGAAGGCGGACTGGCTGAAGTTAGATATTTTATTGTATAACTTGTTAAATATGGAATTGCGAATTCCGATTGTTTTGCTAATTCGTTTGGCTGAACCATTGAAAAGAATCGACTCCAAAGAGTGATTGATTCAACGACTTGGTTGTTGAAATATGTCAACTGGATTTGTAAATCGCCGTCGTCTTTGAGATGCAGTAGGATATATGGTAAAGCTTTTTTCATTTCAAGTTTTTTATAAAGGTGTTTTTTATTTTACAGATCAATAAAGGTGTATATAGTGTGAAAAGAGGTCAGGGTGGCTGGCTTCGTACTGCAGGCCTCATCATACACTGTCAACACTACTTGGTGTACTCAGTAGTAGGAGGGCGAGGGCAATGATGATAGGAGGGGATGTGGATTACAGAGTCTTTACTTATGGTGCTGAAAGCCTGATGAAACGTGCATTTTCAGGCACACATTCCATTTCAACAGGTGTACAAATTCTGCTGTGCAAATATCCTTTTACTAACTAAGTAAACAGACCTCTGTGCACGTCTTTCCTTATTTATTTATTTTTTTTGAGTGCTCTTTCTTTCCCAAGTGAGTAATGAGAAAAGTATCCAATCATTCACAACTACCTCAGTGCAATGATTTCAGCTTCCTTTAGACCTGCCATGTCATTGTGGTTGGGGTTTCTGGGGCGGTCGCACCATGGACAAAAGAGGAAAAAAATATAGACATGCACACTTGAAACATCAAGAAAAATCTTCCCTGAAAAGTCCCAGCATAGAAGCTGACATTAGCGGCTCGGATTGCCCCTAAATTAGACGGTGGACGTTTTCTTTGGCCGCCGTGTGCCCGTCTACCATCCAGTTCCAGTAGAATGTCAAAAAACAAGTTGAGCTGAGGTCTAATTATATAGTGGGGAGCCAAAGCCCCAGCCTAGCCCCAGATAATCACTGTCATTTGTCTATTCAGCCATTACCGTACTGTATAAAAGCTACAATCGCAAGGCCACAAGCGGTGTGGCTGTTGACTTTATGCAAGTGAGGCACTATTTACAGTGAGGCACGTGTAAAAACAAATGGACTGCCCAGTCATTTACCCTATATTAAATAAGGTCTAATTTTTCGACATGACTAAGTATAGTTAAAGAGAACCTATTATGCCCTATTTACAGTCTTGGTTTTGCAAGAATAATGTTCAAAAAACACCTCATATTCTCCATTGTTGCAGCTCCTCTCTTCCCAGTCTGTCAGTAACGCTCTGTTTAGTTCCTGTCTCTATGAAGCCCCTCCTTCTGAAAAGCACAATGTGCTCTGATTGGTTGGCTGGAGCAGTGTGTTGTGATTGGTGTTTGGGAAATGTCCCGCCCCTTACCATAACCGTCAGTTTCAACACACTACTAACTAACTCAAGCAGGCCCCGCCCCTTTATTCTGCGCATGAATTATTTAAATGAGGAATATTGTGAAGAAAACTCAAGACTACAATGGAGTTCAGAAACACTGACACTGATATAGAGAATAACTGGAACTTTGTTTGATCAAACAGCGACATTACACACTAAAAAAATGTATAATAGTTCCTCTTTAAGACGTCTGGATCACTGTGGTTAGCATTAAGATAGTCTTCATTAGAGTTTGTGAGATGGAGGTTTGCAGGCCTCAGTTTGAGTTTACACGGACGGGGAAAAAAAGGTAACGGAGACCTATGAATCGTCTCCTGCAGCGAAGGACATTTTAGGAGCTACAGAGCAACTCCAGAGAAGTTTATGTTGTCGACCATTAACTGCCCACAAGGAATTTGGAACATTTGTGAGCGCATGCCAAAAGACGTTTGGTCAAACTGTGCGTCTCTCTCTCTGTCCCCATCAAAACCCACCATGAACTCTTTGAATCAGCATTTAACATTCCTGTGGTATGTTTTGGCTTTGTGCACTTAAGGCACCTGACGGACTCATTTAGGCCCATAAATGTAGCTTCTACTGAGCCTAATAGGAATAGCCATAGGCCTAGTGGGTGTCCCAAGCTAAAAGACAAGGAACAAAACCGTAAATCCAGAGGTTAGTTTGTGTGATGTATCAGTCTATAAATCTGTCTGAACTGTTCCCACATCAGCCTGCTGCGGTTTTATCGACTATATTTTACCACTTCTGTTGTTTGCGATGACAACAAAAGGAATCCAGTTGAGATTGGACACTGAGATAAAAAGGGAAAATTCATTCTTAGTACTTTAGATGGTACGTTTTGGTGCAGTAGAATAAGTACAGACAGTGTAAACTGGAGTGTTAAGCATGTTTATAGATTTTGACTGTAGATACTGTGAAGTAGTAGATGCAGTTGTTTTTGTGCTATTTGTCTGTAGTTTGATTTTCACTAAACAAGACTTAATAATTGTAATTGCGACTTTCTATCTCATAATTCTGACATTTTTTCTCAGAATTGCGTGATATAAAGTCAGAATTGTTTGATATAAAGTCAGAATTGCGAGATATAAAGTCAGAATTGTGTGATATAAAGTCAGGATTGCGAGATATAAAGTCAGAATTGGGAGATATAAAGTCAGGATTGCGTTTTATAAAGTCAGAATTGCGAGATATAAAGTCAGGATTGCGAGATATAAAGTCAGAATTGGGAGATATAAAGACAGAATTGCGAGATATAAAGTCAGAATTGGGAGATATAAAGTCAGAATTGGGAGATATAAAGTCAGAATTGGGAGATATAAAGTCAGAATTGGGAGATATAAAGTCAGAATTGGGAGATATAAAGTCAGAATTGGGAGATATAAAGACAGAATTGCGAGATATAAAGTCAGAATTGGGAGATATAAAGTCAGGATTGCGAGATATAAAGACAGAATTGCGAGATATAAAGTCAGAATTGTGAGATATAAAGTCAGAATTGGGAGATATAAAGTCAGGATTGCGAGATATAAAGACAGAATTGTTTGATATAAAGTCAGAATTGTTTGATATAAAGTCAGAATTGTTTAATATAAAGTCAGAATTGCGAGATATAAAGTCAGAATTGCGAGATATAAAGTCAGAATTGCGAGATATAAAGTCAGGATTGCGAGATATAAAGTCAGAATTGTGAGATATAAAGTCAGAATTGGGAGATATAAAGTCAGAATTGTGTGAAAGTCAGAATTGGGAGATATAAAGTCAGGATTGCGTTTTATAAAGTCAGAATTGCGAGATATAAAGTCAGGATTGCGAGATATAAAGTCAGAATTGGGAGATATAAAGTCAGGATTGCGAGATATAAAGACAGAATTGCGAGATATAAAGTCAGAATTGTGTGAAAGTCAGAATTGAGAGATATAAAGTCAGAATTGCGAGATATAAAGTCAGAATTGTGTGAAAGTCAGAATTGAGAGATATAAAGTCAGAATTGTGAGATATAAAGTCAGAATTGGGAGATATAAAGTCAGAATTGCGAGATATAAAGTCAGAATTGGGAGATATAAAGTCAGGATTGCGAGATATAAAGTCAGGATTGCGAGATATAAAGTCAGAATTGTGAGATATAAAGTCAGAATTGGGAGATATAAAGTCAGAATTGGGAGATATAAAGTCAGAATTGCGAGATATAAAGTCAGAATTGGGAGATATAAAGTCAGAATTGCGAGGTATAAAGTCAGAATTGCGAGATATAAAGTCAGAATTGCGAGATATAAAGTCAGAATTGCGAGGTATAAAGTCAGAATTGGGGGATATAAAGTCAGAATTGGGGGATATAAAGTCAGAATTGCGAGGTATAAAGTCAGAATTGGGAGATATAAAGTCAGAATTGCGAGATATAAAGTCAGAATTGGGAGATATAAAGTCAGAATTGCAAGGTATAAAGTCAGAATTGCGAGATATAAAGTCTCAATTACCTTTTTTATTGTTTTTTTATTTAGTTGCAGAAACAAGCTTCCATAGATAACATTGCAATTTACCTGCACTTCATTTGTTGCTATGACAGTAGACCGAGAATTACACTAAGAGCAATTTGACCATCTGTGCATAATTTTGGACAGATTTATTTCTGTAAGGTAGAGTTGAAGGCAAGCAAAGATTCCTAGACTGCCCATCTTGATGAATTTGGTCTCTTGGAGGCACAAAAAATCACATGCTTCCTATTTTGGAAAATGTTTCATATGACTTCAGCACTGTCACAAACAACTAGACTGTACAGTGCTTGAGACTAATTATGTTTAGACCTATAGTATTGTAGGCCATCAGGCCCTGATTGTAGTTTGAGTGTTTTGTCACTAATGTCACTCCATTTCCAGCAGTCATTACTCGACCATGAGAGCTCCTGCTGTGCCTTAATAACTAATATTAAATGGTCCTTAGAGGCTTTTGTGGTTGGCAACGAAGAAGCCCAGAGTGACTGTATATTAGCTGCAAGCTAAAAGGAGAAGCTCAGGCTTATGGGAGGATTGAATCACCAATGCAGACGCATACGGTGGACTTCAAAAACCATGTTGATAATTTATGATCACCATTGTGATTTGATCAAGTGGGACTGGTCCTATAGTAGATGCTTCAGAAAAAAATTGCTAAACACATTGCTAAATGTTAGTGTGCCATTTTGACCACAGCAATTGTCTTCAAACACACAGTAGTAGATCTTCCAATCCAATGTATGTGAATCTGCTGCAGTTGAGAACTCTGTTCCCGATGTGAGAATACGTGAACGGCACCGCTGATATGAGTATTCTCATTAAGATTCTGTATTGCTGTTCACAGCCTTTTCTCTAAAGGGACATGACGCTTAGCAGCATAAAGATTACATTAAGACAGCACTTCTGTCATAAAATAGTGTTTTAGCAACAATAAAGCACATGAATGTGCCACTAAAGAGGAATATATACAGTACACACAGATCTATTGTGCTTTGAGGTTGTTACTAATAATAACTTTCCACATTTCAGGATGTACTGTATAATGTGAGTCTATACTGGGGTTATTATGCAAATATCTACACTGATTTGCAAGTTGATGTTTCATGTGGTGGTATGCTGTTTCTTCTCACCTATGAAAGCAGTCGCAAAAGGGGGACGTGGTCTGAGAAATGTTTCTGAACGTCATGTGGCAGCGGTGAAGGTGTTAGTGTTGACTGGAGCATGTGAACTGCATTAGTGCGGTGAGAGAAGTTGCAGCTGTTTAAACACCTCTCATTCCTCTTTCTATTTATGAATTAGACAGAATCCAGTGCAATAAATGTGTATTTACACCAATCAGGCATAACATTATGACCACCTTCCTAATGTTGTGTTGGTCCCACTTTTGCTGCCAAAACAGCCCTGACCCGTCGAGGCATGGACTCCTCTAGACCCCTGAAGGTGTGCTGTGGGATCTGCACCAAGATGTTAGCAGCAGATCCTTTAAGTCCTGTAGGTTGTGAGGTGGAGCCTCCATGGATCAGACTTGTTTAGCACATCCCACAGATGCTCGATTGGATTGAGATCTGGGGAATTTGGAGGTCAAGTCAACACCTCAAACTCGTTGTGCTCCTCAAACCATTCCTGAACCATTTTTGCTTTGTTGCAAGAGCATTATCCTGCTGAAAGAGGCCACGGCCACCAGGGAATACCGTTTCCATGAAAGGGTGTACATGGTCTGCAACAATGCTTAGGTAGGTGGTACGTGTCAAAGTAACATCCATATGGATGGCAGAGCCCAAGGTTTCCCAGCAGAACATTGCCCAAAGCATCACACTGCCTCCGCCAGCTTGCCTTCTTCCCATAGTGCATCCTGGTGCCATGTGTTCCCCAGGTAAGAGACGAACACACACCCGGCCATCCAGGTGATGTAAAAGAACATGTGATTCATCAGACCAGGCCACCTTCTTCCATCATTCCGTGGTCCAGTTCTGATGCTCTGATGCTCTGATGGCGCTTTTGTTGGATCGGACCACACGGGCCAGCTTTCGCTCCCCATGTGCATCAATGAGCCTTGGCCGCCCATGACCCTGCTGCCAGTTCACCACTGTTCCTTCCTTGGAGCACTTATGATAGATACTGACCACTGCAGAGAACTGAGGTAGAACAAAGGAAAGTAACTGGAACTAAACAGAGCGGGGAAACAGGAACTAAAGGAAACACAACAGGACATAAAACTGACAATAAGCTTGTTGGGCTGGTGTTATATGTATAACAGTTAGTTCCAATCCTCAACTCTTACTGGATGAGAGTTGATTTTTTTTTAAGATTGCTGATATTTCACCAGTGTCAGCACTGCTTGTCATTCTAGACAGGCTGTCAGTCAGTGCAAGCGGCAAGGGACTGTCTTTGAGTCATTAAACCGTTCATTAAACTAATACGTTCAAAAACACTGATTCAGTTAATGAAACAAGGATTTGAAATTATTTTAACCCTTGTGCATCAATTAAAAAATGTAACACATAGGTCCATAGAGGACAAAAATGTCATAAAAATTTGAAGCTTGGGAGAACTTAAAATTGGTCTAATTTTAAAAAAGACCCTTGGCAGTTTTTTGTCGAAGTAAAAATAAAAGCTTAAAAAGTGAAAGCAAAAAAAGTTTTAGAGGTTTAAGTTTATGAAAATGATTCATGAACATTATTTTATATAAAATACATATTCTATGAAAAATGTTGAACTCTAAAACTGCTAGAAAACCAAAGCCATAAATCTAAACAAGTTGTGTTCCAAATTTGAGGTTGATATCTCAAAAATGAGCTTTCAGTAAGAGTTTGTTTGGGCGCAGTACCAAATTTCCCCCATTAGATGCCAACAAAACTCCACTGGTACACAAATTATTACATGCATACAAACCCCACCCTGACATCAATATCAACACAGCCACACAATTATAGTTGCATAATTTATCTAATTGGCTTTATAATATGCATAAGCAGAAAACAGTAATGAGGCATTTGTTTTATAGGCCAAACGTGAGAAAATTGCACCATGTGGTAAAAAAAAATTTGAAGCCTTGCCAACAGAATGAAAGCCTATCAACAAAGACTGCATCATTTTATAGTTAAATGGCCCTGGGATTAAACATTGCAGTTTTAATGGGTTTCAGTTTTAATGGGACATTTTTGACCTTAAGGTCCTGAGAGGAACTATTTTGTGTTTCTAGTGTAAAATAGATTAATTATAGGAAACGGTGGTGAGATAGTAAAATTCCAATAAAAATACACACCTGTGCCAAAATGTATGCAGTTGGCATTATCACAGGCAAAATGATCAAAAAACAAAACTGAAAAAGACAAAAATGTCCATAAGGTCACACAAGGGTTAACATTGAAAAGATGCTAAGAGAAAGATATTGCTTTCCTCTTCGACCATGGCAAACTTATTATTTCATATAATATATGACTTGACCTGAAGGACAAATTGCCCGCACTCAGTTGATCTCTCTCTCTCTCTTATCTTATTTAGGCTTGTTTAGTGCAAATCTATGGAGCCTCTGTACAAAATACATTCTTCACTCTTATTATTATTAACTTATTTAACATTCAATGCACATGCATGAAGTGTAAAACAAGAAGGGCATAGCGTTATGAAAAAGAAAAAAACATGAACAATGGTTGCAGCAGCTGCGGTCAGTATCACAGTATTACAATATTGTGGTTATCGTGACACACATAGCTCTTAGAAACTTCATTTCGTGTGAACTGCAGTTTATATCTGATCTCAGTGTACACTCCCACACCCACAAGCTCACTGACCCTTCCTTTCACATGTGTATCACTCTCTCAGCATTTATTTATGACTCCTTCTGAGCAATAATGGCATGTGGGTGGATTGGGGAAATGGGGGAAGTTCTTGTGTCCTCAAAAGATCTCAAGATCATTCACGAGTCTTTGGCAGGACTTTAATGATCATTTTCAATGTCCTTCAGTTGTGGAGGGTTTCCCAGAAGGAGAAGACCTCTATTTAGCCCATCAATATTGATTTGGAGAACTATTAGTCATATGAGGAAGGACACGTGCGCTCAGAGGGTGAAATGAGTGTCTGTTTTAGGGCTCACCATTAAATTCTCTCATCGTTGCAGAGGCTTTTTGCAAAGTCTAATTTCATCCATCAGAACTCAGGTGGAAAAACCATGAAGAGCCTGTTGGCTTTTTACTGAATTTTTGTTCGTATTTTGTTTTTCTGAGAGTCATTTATCAGCAGTGATGAATTCAGGACAGAGAATATACAAGAATGAGTTAATCAAATATTTACCTTTGATTAGTAAAAGTCTCACATCCACAATGAATTCTGAATTCAGTTTTATTTCTGTAGCGATTTTTACAAGTTCAATCATTTTTGTTTATAATATTACTTTTTTTTTTTTGTTTATAATACTGTATAAATGAGCAGTATAACACTTGTGACATGGTTGTATATTTCGGCCGTAGGCAATCACAGTGTGCTGATATACAGTCATATCACACGGCTAGGAGTGTGGTATTGAGTTTATACAACAGGTTCGACGGCACGAGTGTGTAAATAAATAAGAACAATGATGAAGTGTCTTTAAAAACCCTCTTTTGTGAGGAACTACTTCCTTTCGGCACGCATTCAAATCTCAAGTTTAACAGTTGAGCCCAAGCCTTCGTTACTAATTATAAAACGTCACTTTAGAACTAGAAACGAAGGAACGTTGAGTCGCTTCATTGAAAAATATTATGAGAGAGAGAGATCGCCTGAGCGAGTGTTTTACCCGCATCTAGCTGATATTCTTCAGGTCAAACTTAGATTCATAATCACAAAATCAGTTTGAATGTCCGCTGAGGAAATCGAAATCTTTTAACATTTAAGAGGATTTCCCATGACAGTGCTAGTCAATGCATTTGTCAGTTGTGTCTCGTAAGATGTTGTTTAAAGTAAAAACAACATCCTTGTTTCCTTGTTTCAGTCCATTTCAATATAAAAGTCTTTGCAACTGACTCACTCACTCATAAAGACATTCTTTGCCACCATCTCATGGCATATTAATGTAACTTTCACTGAAGTCAAAATCACTAACAGACTCTTTATATGGCATGTTATTTATATAAAATATTATTTATTGAACAATAATATTTAAATTAACAACAATAGCCATTATAACAGTATAAGAAGTAAAATAGGAAATAAACACAAGCAAACAGTTCAGTCAAAAGCAGTTTTCTAGTTAGTACAGGATTTAATTTCAATGTAAATATAAAGTTATGAAACTTAATATAGCCCTTAAGCCAAATCTATTAGCTCTGGAACAAGTAATAGATTAATAAGACCAAAGATTGACCATTTGATATACCCAAAACGAATTATACCTAATTTTTAAACTATCTATCTGTACATAAGAGCAGCAAATTCCCGAAGGACTGTCCGAGATGAAGCTGTTCTCTGCGGGTACTCGAGCACTGTATTAATGTCATCTCCGAAAGCGTCTAAACAAATTTTCAAATAGGTACTATGTTTACATATGTTTGCATATCTGAGGTCTACTATATCCTCGCCTAAAAAAACTCTTAAACTACATTCCATTACAAAATAACAGTAGTATCTATAAAAATATGGTGGGTTTGCTCGCCCGCCATGACACTCGCTGTGAGAATGCTGACAGCGAAGTGATTCAAACGGTGAAACGGTTCCTGTGGCGATATTGGTTGAATATTGCATGGCTGGAAAGACCTCTCATATATATAGGCACTTCTTTTTATTATGGTGGGAAAAATGTGTGATTTGTGTGATGAATGTGCAATTTGGAGCCTCTTCTCCATAAGAACCCAGTGCTGCTGGAGTCACAGGTGTGTGTCTTTGTTTCATAAGTGGCCGCATGTTGTTTTGGCAGGTGATTTGCGGTTTGCTGGATGTCATGTCATTTCTGTGCTGAAAGCTTTGCACCCCGGCTGAGATGATGCAGCTCTACAGCATTCAGCTTCTGAACTGCTACTTTGAATCAGATTTATATTATGTTAGTGCTTTAGGACTACAGTGCTTGTGTCTTTTCAAATCATTTTTCATGCATGTACCCAGTTAAGAAAAATATATTCTAAGAATGTTTTTCTAATGTTCTCATTAAGTTACTTCTGAATGTTCTCTGAACATTCCAAACATCAGTTTTTTAAAATGTTACAATGTTATGCGAACATTAAGGAAACATTCTGTTTTATCATTCTTCAAACATTATGGGAACGTTACTTTTGAATGTTCTCGGAACATTCTGAAACAAGTAGTTACATTTAAAAATGTTAGATGAACATCCAACTAAAATGTTTTAGAAAAAACATAACATTATTAACGATCTGACAACTTTAAATAAATATTCTATTAACATTGATAGCCAAATTTTTGTTTTATTTTATTAATTGTTACAGTTTATCTATGGCAGATGCATTTTTTTATTCATTACATTGCAGATTATAGTGTAAATTATAGAACCCTGATCTAGTTCCCTCACCTCAGAAGGTGAATTTTAAATTTAGACTGATGTAGTCACCAGGAAATGAATAGAGACAGGAAGAAG